>LR538073.1:0-133037 GCA_900883565.2 Caenorhabditis panamensis | reverse complement strand
TGCTGCTGTTGCTGTTGTTGGACACCGACAGCCCGTGGTGGGTTTGGTGCGGCGAGTCTCGCACGTTGGTATTGGATCTGTGGTCGAGGTGCAAGAGGTCCGAAAGGATCTCTCTGATCAGGTCTGCGAGGCAACGGTTGTTGTTGTGGCATCTGAGGCATCTGGGGCATCTGTGGTGGCATCGGACCCATATTCTGTTGCGGCTGAACCAGTTGGGGCGGCATTTGAGGAGGCATCTGAGGTGGCATCTGAGGTGGTTGCATCTGATGGTGCATCATATTGTGATGATGAATCTGAGGATGACCCGGTGGCATTCCATGGAATCCTTGGTGCATCATCGGGTGGTGGTTTCCCATTTGCTGCATCGGCGGTCCCATGTTGTTCTGACGTGGTTGCATGACCGGTCCCTGATGGTTCTGTGGCTGATGCATGTTCATCTGAATGTTCATCTGCATCTGCTGTTGCACCAATGGCTGTTGTTGTCTATGCATATGCATCGGCATCGGGAACATAGGTCCTTGCTGTATGTGCTGTGGCCCCATTCCCATTCTCGGCCCGATTGCCTGACGCCATATCGGCTGACCTCCTTGGGGAGCCTGTTGCATTGGTTGTGGAGCTTGTCGAAGACGCTGTCGTTGACGGTTGACTTGGGCAAAGTGCTGAACTGCTGCTTGATTCCCTTGACGTCTCGCTAACTCATTTACATTCGGATCGGCCTGATTGAGAACGGCTCTGACGTTTCCGATTGGAGGATGTGCTGGTGGCTGAGCTGCGTTGTTGGCTGCTGGAGCTGGATTTTCTGCGAATTCAGGAGGGATTTCAAGGTTAGCCTGTGCCAGTTTGGCCTCCAAATCATTTTTGACAGGCTGAAAAGAAGAATTAGACCGTTGCGAAGGGTCGTTTCACAACATACATCAAATGGCTCCCAGAAAGCTGTCACAGCGTTTTCAATAGAAGCGAGAAGCTGGGTCGTAGCCACATCGACTGCATTCTGGAACACCTGAGCGTACTCTTCCGCTTTCACAACGTCTGCCTGCAGTTCTTCGATTGTGGTCGAATCGTTGATCTTCTTGTCAAAGTTTTCACACATCAAAGCGAAGACACGGGCGATGTAAGTGAGCTTCTGAAAAGAGAAAAATACGGAATCATGTCGAAGAAAATGAAATTCTTACTTTGTTCATCTTTTCTTCAATCGTTCCGCCAACTGCAGCCAATTTCGGTTTCAAGTCCTCGTGAGCTTGGTACGCCTTTTGAGCGGCTTCGTCGATCTTTTCCTTTATCTTCGCCACGTCCTTTGCCGTCATTGTCTTCTTCTCGGTGAGCGGATGGCCATTGTGAGAACGGATAGCACATGTCGAGCAAATCATGCTCTTTTCACATTGTGCACAATCGAAGTAGACACCTTGAGTGAGTCCTTCCTTACACTGTCCACACTTTTTCTTCAAGAAACGATCTGGACCAGCACCAGCAACTTTCAGCACAATCTCCTGGACGCGCCAGTTGATTGGCAGACCGCCGGGAGGAACCTTCGTGTCTTGCCGGCACTCTGGACACTTGATATCGGTAGAACCACTTGGCAAAGCAACTACTCCACGGATTTGAGGATTACGAGGATCCATTTGCGGCATATCAATCATCTGATCATCGAAATCGCCAGCACCTGCCCCGCCGCCAAGTCCAATTGGATTATGACGAGCATGGAAGGCAACCAACTGGCCTGGTCCAAAGTTAGGTCCGAACGCTGCATGTTCTGCTCGTCTTTGTTCTGCGACCTCATTAGCTTGAGCGACCTGAAAGATTTATATGAGCCAGTTTGATGTGAACAAAATAAACTAACCAATCGGTTAACGCAAGCGTGACATAGTGTGTGTCCACAGTTCAACTGTCTCGGCTGATCATAGATCATGTAACAGATCGGACACTCGATGATGTCAGCCCATTGCTCCGCATTGCTGGGTCCAGGCTGATCCATTTCACTCTAACTTGTCTTCTTTCCAATATATGTCAAGTTAACAATAAAAGGTTTTCCCTGCAAAAGAAAATGTTTCGTAACAAGGCGTGGGATCAAGAGAAAAACGGAGAGAATGAGCGAGGCGAACAGCAAGAACGGAAAAGAAAACACTGGCAAGAGTGCTGAGGAAAGTGTGTGCAAGAGGGGGCGAGGAAGAATCGGAAACGGGAGACGCAGGCGACCGCACTCGCCGTGTTCGATGGTGTTTATGGCCGGTTGACAGGAGGGAAAACGTCTGCGAAACGAATCGATAACTTATGTTGACTGGCCGATCGGTCGACCAGATCTTATCAGACACTCTCTTATCAGTAAACTGAATGGTAGTCCCAAAGTGGAGGCTAATCAAACATCGACAAGTGGGTAAATTGGGCGAGTTTGAGAGGAGAAAATTCGACTTTGTGTTCTTGTTGTGATAAGGAATTGTACCGTAAAATTGGGAGAAGGAAGAAAAGGTAAAAAGAGTGTTATCCGAATGTGTGTTCAATCGTAATAGTCAGATGGAGAAAGCTTTCTTGTGAATGGAAAGACGACGAGTTCGGTCATATATTCATCAAATTGTGCGTGCACGAATCGAGTCGTCGGGTGCGAGCGAAAGCTTCTTCGCCTCGATTGTTTCAGGGACCAGCGTGCATAATGGGATAATAGGCCGTCTCGTTGCGAGAAGCGGAAAATCGATGATGAGGGGGGACGGTGGTGGGTGGGTTCCCTTCTGTGAGTGTGTGTGCACCGGGATTATCCTACCACTTCTATTGGTTTACACCGCAGCACCGGTCATGATTATTTTGCGTTGGTTCGCTCTCACTCTCTCTTTTCTCGGCGGATTAGAGACCCCCCGGACCCCTGATGGGAGGGAACGACGGACCACTAGGGCAGCTGCCCGACAGACGAAGGTGTTCGTAATTGCGACGACGACGACTGCTGGCCCTCACGACCGATTGGCGTTTTCTAGTGCCGACCGAATTAGAATTTCTGAGCGGGCGGAAGGGAATGGACGATGAGGGAGAGAGAAGGGAGAAGAATGCAAATTGAAGTGCTGCTCAACCAATTTCAGTGTGGTCGACGGAGTAGGAAGGCGACCCACACAATTGGTTGATTTCGTTTCGAGAGGCGGACAACAAGAAGGGGAAGGCGACAGAAATTGAGAAAACGAATGGGGGAAAAGGGCGCGGAGAGAATAAATAACTGCCACGGCAAGTCGGGGAATGGGACGAGACGACGACTGAGAACAGCGTCCGGTCCGGGGGCACATTTATATACAAAGAGTGTTGAGACGAAAAGAGATATGAAAGGGGCGGGACGGAACCGATGACGGAGTCGTAGTGATGGTCAAACGAATGATATGCAATGATAAGATGAAGGGACGTTGAACAAAGGTCGAAGATGAAATGGAAAGGCTTCCTCAGATAAAATAAGGAAGAGCAAATGACGAAGATCACATTATCTACCTAGAAAGAACTGGCTCAGATATAATGGAACTACTAAATGGCATTTCCTATCGACCGACTATCCAATCTTGTTTTATCTAACATTCTATCAACTAATCTACAAAAGGCAATGCACAAGGTTATTCACGGAAACCGAACCAAACCAGAACAATTAGATGTATACCCGAACCGTTTCGTATTTGTCCTCGGTCCAAAGACCTCCCTGGTAAGTCGTCGGTTGGTTTCTCGATGATCATCACTTTCGCTTAACTGCCCTTTTTTGAGTCTTCTCCGCACATAACCCAGCCGATCATCATCGCCGCTCTCTTTCTCTTTTGCCATAAACCATTTACGCGCGCAAGCACGCAAACGCACACACCGTGTTCGAATAGAACATGTAAAACTGACTGATACTGCACACTTTGTCGACCGGACGGGGAGGGAGGCGGTTTGCAGAATCGTGTGGTGTATGACACAACACGATCTCGAGAAACACGGCTGTTTCATTGCTGAGGAATTATTTTAAATCACACGAAGACCACAGAAAGAGGAGATGAAAGAGAAGGAGAACGTTGCCCTCCCGTGGGTGGGGTGTAACTTAAATCATCACACCGAGGCCTCGAGGCTTGTACTCTGAACACGGTGACTGGATCGATGGTGTAATCGCTGCGGCGACGATTCGTTTCATCGTCGTCGCAGCCGTCAACCAGGCAGCAAGCAAAGCATCTCGAGGAAACAAAACTGTAATGTCCGGGTTAGAGACGGGGCAAAGTGGAGGACCGATGTAAGAAGGATGATAAGACGACCGGGGGTATCTGGTGTGATCGAGAATACAACTGCAGCTGGCTGGTGGTGACTGGTCGAGTGATACAAGTGGAAGAAGAAAAAGAAGGAGATAGGAAATGACTGGTTCAAGGAGGCAAGGAGCGAAGTGAGGCAGAACACAAAAACAAAAGAACCATGAACGCATTACACATACTCGTTGAGGTCGGACGACGCTCGGCTTTTTGAAGCGGAAGTGTTTAATATATAGATGGTGCACGTATCATATTCCAAACAAATCGGAAACGTATTCGATATGAATTCAAAAAAGTTTAGCATAGAATGAATGAATGAATAGAACAAGCCAATTCAATATGCAAAATGGTAATACACATTCAAGAAGAACTGGCCAAAGAATAGGGAAATCGGGGCCGTTCTCCGTCAAAATGCGGCTTACGGATTACTGTACGGTATTCCCCATCTACCCAACAATTTGTATAATTAGACTAGCCCGTATATCTATATTTTGCGAGTCGTAAACCAAAAAGAAAGGATAGGGAGAGCCAACTGGCTCACTGGCCTCTCCAAAGACAATTAGCCCCTTCTTCTTCTTTCTCGTTTTCCCATATGTCGTGGCCCAAATTATGGTACAATTCGGTGCCGGGGCTATAACAAGCCGTCTTTTGTGGAGACCCCGGGGAGGCACCGAATGTGTGTAATGAATAAATTAGATCGAGAAAGGAAGAAAGAAGGCGAGTTGGTTGCCAGAAAGGCCGGCACATGGATTATGGAGAAGCGAATTGGGCGTGTGGTAAATGAGTAGATGAGTCGGAATTGATTGACGTGTTTGGGAGGGCCAAAAATGGAAATGAGTGAGTGGAATGCAACGGAAGGAAGGAAGGAAAGACCCATAAATCGTGACATTGGCGGGCATCGAAATGAGGAGAAAATTGAAGGGGAGCCACCCCATCTTTACCGCATTCAATTGCGGGTGGTGTGAAAGGAAAGGGAAGGAAATGGAGGAGAATGGAAGAAATCAACGAGTGGGAACAATGGAAAGAGACAAGGACCTTATGGAGGAGAGGGACACTTCAGGAGAGAGATTTTGGTTGTTTCCCATAACAATAATCGTTAGATTGGAATTCTGTAATAAAACCCTTGAAGGACGATAAATGTCAGCAGAATTTCGGATCAAAAGAGCAATAGAACCTGACAATTTTGACAACCAGTAATTCCATTTCTTATCGATGTTTAGACCTTTTGGATCGATGTTTGATTTGAGGAAAGACTATGAACCAGAAGGCCTAGAATTTCTCAGAAAACACAACCTGAATGTATTGCACATGTACATAAATAGAAAAAGTGACTAAACCAACAAGTAGGATGCATGCATAAGTGGACAAGATTGGAGAGAAAACGAGTAGAGTGTATGCCGACGGACAGTTAGCACTCAGATAAGACAATGAGATGAGATTTGTCTCATCGTCATCTGGAGAGACATAGAGGAGAAGATTTGCTGGCGGATAAATAAATATTCATCCAATTCAGTCGTCCCATGATTCTTTCTTCCCCTTTCTGAACAGGTGTTTATCTTGGAAGGGTTGTTGCGAAACGGACAGATGGTCGGCTTATCAGGGATCAAAGAGAGGGAAATTGGGTGTGTGGTACTGAATATTCAATTGAGAATGGAGTTGGCGATGCGGGAGATAATATGGCAGAGTAGATACATAGAAACCCTATTTGATTAAATCTTTCTAGGAATCCGACGAATGAGCTATTGCGTAAGAATCAGAAAAGACATTTTGTAGTTTGAGTCTACAATGTCCTCTACGCAAGCAGATTACCTCTGACTGCCCCAATCCGTAATCTCTGAGCTAAGAATACAAAGACAGAACAGTTGGTGAAATTGGCTCGGTGACACGACACAACACACGCAATGACACCTTTGTCTGTTTGGCCCAGGTGTCGTCGACACGTCACAGGCAAACGGGAGAGTGTTGAGACGAATACTTGAGACGTTTTTGAGAAGGGGAAAACTGGTTGGTGTTGAAGGAGGGAAAGAACTCGGCAAATCAAGCAAACGTGACTCAAAACATTTCAACATTATAACCGAGCATCTGTCGATTTTATACTTGAAGTGCGCTTTCTGATTGGGAGAGAAATCGTGGTGAGACCCGAGAAAGATTTCTATCTGGGTGTTTTAAAGTCTAATGCGAGCGATCAAAGTATGCAGCAGAAGCATTTCTCGTGGGAAAGAACACGTTGCCAGCCGAACCGACAACTTGCAAGTCAGGAAAGAAACCGCCAAAATTCTGAAGAATACTCTATGGGAAACTAGGGATTTCGGGGCTCAGGGGAGCGACGAAACTGGATTTGGACACGATTTCCATTTTATACGAATGGCTGAGAAACAGAATGAAAAGAAGCAGAAGCAGAGGGAAAGGGAGCGGAAAACGAGAAGGGAAACGAGTTGAGTGGCAGCGGTTTCGAGTCGGCGACGATCTGATGAAATATTTCCATTCAAATGTCACGAAGATTCGTTGTCCATCTGTCTGTCATCTCTTTCCGTGTGTATCTAGGTCTCTTTGGGACGACGAAGAGGAAAACTACAAATATTTGCAACGGCCCGACGACAGACGTCCTTCCTTCCTAGTGGTGTGTGAGAACAGACCAAACGGTGTGACGGCGTCGTTTGAATTCTGTTTGTAATTAGCAGACAAATGGGAGAAAATGGGCGATGGGGTGGCAATCCGGCCATTGTGAGAGATGGGAATCTGCACAAATGTGTGAATGGTCTGGGGGGAAAGGGTATTGTCGAAGAACGGAACAGGTGCGGCGGATGAGTCAGGGACGATGATGCACAGTAGGTTAGGCATGCCAATTATTCCTTTTCCTAGTACAATTTTTCAATTTACGGAAGCGCAGCCAATCAGATCAAGAAAACAGGGAATGAGTCTCGACAACAAAACGTCTTTGGACAAGGAACCTCAGGGGGACTCGGAAAGATACGAGTTGAGCAAGACATGCTTATCTGATAACTCCGAATGACCCTTGAGGGCAGAATGCGCTCTCTATCGAGAAATGATTTAGGAGGGCTTCCTTGACATAATCTTATTGCCTTATAGCGTCAATAAAATTGTCTTTTAGAACTTGAAATCATGAAGTGTGTCAAAGGGAAAATAAGAAAATAAGCGGGACAACATGTACATACTGATTATCAAAAAGTGGAGAGCTATTGTCAATAAGGCAATTTCCCGATACGTTTTTTACTAGCAATACTAAATATTTGCTGCCCGCTATAATAAACTTACAGTCAAGCGTTTTCACAAGGATTATACTGTTGACCTGACAGTAGAGCGTTGAATGATAAGAAACTGGCCAGAGGGGTTTATACAGTTTTATCAGTAATGTTTTGTCACGGCACAGAAACTGAAATTCAACACTGAATGAATGTAACAAATCCTCCGCTCACAGCAAAGAAAATCTGCAAGAAACGGTTCAGAATTCAGATAAGGAACCTGTCGTTCGTTAGCTGTTACGCGTTTGCCTCGTTATCGCCGTTAGAATGGATTGTTGCTTGTCTTGTATTACCATCATCATCATCATAGAACTGCTTAGAGATGAACCGAACTGGAATCAAATGGACCCTCGAACCATTTATTCCAAAGAGCAAACCCTTCAAAAAATCCTCAAAGCCTCGAATGAATTCGCTCTCATTTTCACGCCCAACCGCACATTTTCTGCCCCCTAGAAGCCGACGCTTCGACTCATTGTGGTGCCCACCAAACCGCCCCATGTTTACTCTGTCAGGTGTCGGTCGAGTCGAGAAGTGAATCAAAACAGCGCCTTCTCTCCCCTTGACGGCTTCTTCCTTGCCTTGATGAAACTAATTTGGGTTCGTCTGTCCGTCATCTTTCCGATTCTCTCCGAGATTTTCAGTTTTCGCCCATCGGCTATTTGCTTTTCTTTACTTTCTCTCGAAGAGGGCCTCCCCCGGAAAGTTGGACGGGAAACTTTTGAAAATCGAATCGTCGCGGTTTCTATATTTATTCTTACTCCTGCAAACTTCTTCTCGGGTGCTCATTACAAATGTATAGAGTAACCCGAAACTGACAATACTTTTCCTCAAATCCTAAATAACACCTACAACCCTTTTGAGCTACTTCTTCATGTATTCTATGTTCCGCCCGTTTTGACTTTCGTTTCGAGAAGAAATAGACTACTGAGCTAAAAAGCTAAAGAGTCGAACGAGATAGGTCGAGTAGCGAAACAGGAAGTGACGTGGGTGTGTGTATGTCGGGTAATTAGCAACTTACTGGGTTGGAAAATAAGAAAAGGACGTCTGCTGATGGCACCCAGACCATCGGAGCATCCGAGCAAGATCCGATACGGCACGTAGATACCGTTGACTTTGTGGTTTATAACTTCTCATCTTCAATTTCCATTATATGAGTGACCACCAAGTTCAATCATCATACCAATTCATCCAACTTCCTTTTCCTTTCTGAAAAAGGAAAAACGGGAGACGGAATTAGAAGAATTGCAACTTTTTGAGCGCAATTGCCAAGGCTTCAAAGGAGAAACACCGCCCTGGAGACGTTGTCGAGCCACTCTTTTGTTCCAAATTTTATTATTTTCCTAGCTTTTTTCTGCGGCTTTCTAGATTCTTGGTCTCTGATTGAGAGTTGTTCCGAAGACACGTGGTGGCCGCTGAAACCTTTGAAGTATGGAGTTGTGACATTTGATTTATGAGAATAAACTTGATAGCCTGAACTTTCAACTCGAGGGTAAGCTTCGATATCTTTGAACTAGGTGTTCCTATGTTTGTGAACATCATCAGTTGATCCTCACCACCTCCACTTGATCTCTTCTCCCACTTCCCAAATATATCTGTAGCTCCTTCTAAGAACTCAAACTAAAAATCTCGTGGGCCCACCGGACCAGCCATCCAAACTCGTCTATACTTGTTTGATCTCCGAACCCTCACTCCTCCATTCCTTCTATTCAACGTCACCGAACCACTCGATGATCTACCAGTTGAGCAGAGCACACAATCTTCGAGTGTTTTTCATCGGAATCCCTTTTTTATCTGAAGCTGAAGTGAAGCACAGAAGAACTTTGTATTTATACAAACTCAAACTCGGCATCTCAACATCCTACCCATCTCTGATTTTTTTTTCTCGCGATCCTGACAAACATCTCTTTTGTATACACTGGACATTGAGACAACGGGAATACGGAGACATGTGTTCCGAGGAGTAGACCATAAACTTTCCCGAGTTCCAATGTTCCAAAGTTCCAATTATCAATCCTTCTTCTTTTCTTCGTTTCGTTTTTCGGAAGCCCTTTCCGTGAAGAAAAGGAAACTTGGTGCTCCTCCCGATTGTCATGATTCTTCCATCTTTTGTAATGAGAAAACAGCGCGTTGCCCGTAAACACATTTCAATTTCTCGTGCGTCAAGTCGAGCCATCCTGCTCGAAACTTTGTGTGGCGCGAGAAAGGTTTTCGTGGAAATTGTTTGTGTGCGTCCTGGACATGTGCCAACAATGTTTTGGAAAACGGACCCCGCGGTGTCAAATCGAGACCCAAGACCCGAAACCGCAACAGAAACCAATTCGACGGATGAGCAGCGGTGCGCGAGAAACTCCCGTGTGACCATCGGGGCCCGAAAACACGGATGGATGAGGTGTTTTCTTGAGAGATGTGTTCTCGAAGGACATGGAAATAAATATACACTCAAATATTTTCTGTTTTCGTCTTGTCTCGAACCCATCACGGCGCCTACTCTCGGAGACGTACTAAACCTTTGAAGATCCTTGGAATGACAGACTACGGACAATTTTGATGAGGTCGAGAGATGTGTTTTGTCGCTTCCTTGTTGGAATCTTCTGGAATAATGGTTCTATTCTTGTCAATGAAGGTTTTCTAGAACTGTCAGATATGTTGATTCTTGTTGATTCTTTAATCCTAGATAGCCTCAAGGCAAAGTTCTCATTCTCTCTTCTTGGGATGCATTTCTTCTCCTCTGTGTCGAAGATCAGAATTCCATTAACTCTTTCTTTTTAACATCAGTGTTGCCCCACAGTAATCTTTTCCCTATGCTTCTTCTCTGAAAACCACTGACAATCAAATTTCGGTGCATCAATCTCATCTGACCTAATTACACCACCATCCCTTGACCTTCATTTCAATGGGTGCATAGACCAAATCCCTCTCACCCAAATGTTGAGTCACGGTATCTTCTAAAATCTTCAGTCTTCCCCCGGAGCGTGCTGCGAAATTAGACACCAAGGACCATCTCCTCCTATTTTTTCAACAAACTTGCTCCTCTCCCCTACTTCAAATATTTTCCCCGCCGTCTTCCAGCTCCCTTCCCAACTTCAATCTCATCTGGAATTCACAGCCAATCTCAGTGGACTTCACTCTCTGATTCATTGGTCCGTGTCCCGTCATGTTCCCTCTGCAACACCTTGTCCTCCCTCTAAACTTTCAGGGCCTCCCTCTCTTTCCTTTCTCTCTGCCTTCGTCCCACCATTTTGTCCTTTGTTGCCTTTTCTCCATCCCATTCTCGTCAATGTTTTTGTTTCTAGCCTCTTTGCTCGCTTCGTTTGCTCATAAACACTTGCCACAGAGCTCTGAGTCCACTATAAACGTAGGGTGGTGTCGAAATCTGAGCTCGGATCTGGATCTTTCCAGTGACGAACGAGGGGTTCCCCTTGTTTTCTGCTTTCCCTGTCTGTTCCAACTTGTTTACCATGCAAAACTCAATCTTCAATGCCCTATTCTATTCACCTCCTCCCTCACCTGCCAAGGATCGGTCAATTGCCTCCGTTCCTCTCAAGTTCTCTCGATTCTTCCTTGCTCCACTCCACCAATGATCCCTCCCGTTGCTTCAATTTCCTGCCAGAAGCACGCGGGTCATCAGAAAGAAAGAAATCTTCTTCCTTGCTCGAAAATTCGGCAAACTCGAATTCTTCTCTATTCTGGTGCCAGGAGCATCGGGCACAGAGCACGGTGCCCGCGCCCTTCGCAGGGACCATAAATCGGCGAATGAAAGGCAATTAGGGTAAATGGTGAGTGCGCATGCATAATCTAATTGACGTCGCATTTGCAAATAGGAATGCTCTGTATCCCTTATCGACCCGTATCTGTCCTTCTATCCGACACGTTTCTTCCAGAAATTCGATTATTCTTTTGTCGCGAGGACTCGTCCTAAGACTCCGCCCACAATTTTTCAAAGAGCTTTCAGGGTCAAATGGTTACCGGGATCCTTCTTTCATTGAAACCGGCGTCACGTCAGTTCAAAATTCATTTTGTTTCCATGCATAAACACTCCTTCCTTCCCGTTCCTGAGCTGCCAATGTCTTCTCCGAACTCTTCAATTCTTCTCGTAACTCATTTGTTTTTCCCGTTCTTCCAACCGTTTCTTATTTACGTATTTAGAAATTGATACCTAGAAGGAAAATTAGTGTTTTGAGGCGGAGCTCGGAACCAGTCAGCCACCTGAAAGTATCAGTTTGAAAGATTCAATTATCTGTTCACATGGCGCTGAGTCAGCTCCGTCGAACACTTGCTCAGAAGGGTTTCGTTAGATCGGAAGTTTCTGTATACCGCATGATCTCAATCACCACCATCCTGTTGCAAAGGGTCATTCCCCAGTTCATAAACAGCCTGCAAACTTTGTCTGTCAGCTGAACCAACACAGTTCCCTGTGACCTGAACTCGACAACATTCCATGCTCCCTTAATTTGGAAACAGACCACAATCCTATCCATTCCCGTTCCATACAAAACGCTCAAAAAAGGACGATCCCTTTCTTTCTTGCGTGTTTTTGTCCGCTCCGTCGCCACTTCCGAGGGCTCTCTCCACTTCCGCCCGACGCCTTCTCATCACTGCGTATTGTCCCATTCAAGATTTCTAGCCTAGAGATCTGAGTACGAAGTTCGCGTTTTCAGTCTTTTCAGTTGCACGCCCTCCTTTCGCTCCACCAACTTTGTTGTAGCCCAGGGCTGCTCCGTGTGTACCTAGCACCTCCCGTGACTCTGACTTTGTTTCCCGATCTTTCGTCCCCTTCCTAATAAGTTTTACCCCTTCTTTTTCTAGAAGCCGTATCTGACCCCTCATATCTCTGCCTATTTCCGTCGCAAGGTGGTCTGCTCATAAGTGGTCATTCCATTCACTTTCCTCCTGTCTTTCTTCTTCTTTTTTCCCCGTCACCCATGGCCTCCAAATTCTGCGGCGGGCCCATTTTGGCTTGTGCTCCTGCTGTCAGTAATTCTCAATAATTCATCACTTCGTGCATGGCGCCGCCAATAAAATTTCATAAAAAAGTTCAAACACTTTGGCATTTCCCCGTTTCCCCATGCCCATCCACTCAACTCCCTCCAATTGTCTTCTCGTTCTTCCTCGTTCCTAACCTTCTAAAGTCGGTCTTCCAGTTATAATAATAGCTGGTCGAGTAGTTTATGGAGTGTAGAATGTGCACAAAAAACAGCTGACAGCTCCGTTGGCTCTGCGGCTGGTCGCCTAAACACTATTACGCCGTGTTTATTGGTGCTACCGTAGACGGAAAGAGAAACAAACTGACCGCCACTGACGCCTCCGGAATGAGTTCCACCACGTCATACAGATCTCTGCTTCTTCTCATTATTATTTCCTTTTCTTCTACGTAGCTTCTCGATTTTCATGAATGTCATTAGAGAACGTTGCCTGTTTTGAATTTTGAATTCTTGACATTTCGATCTTCAGCCAGGGAGTATATATAGACTGAAGATGCTACGTCTTCCGCTTCCTCTTCCTGCTCAAAAACCTTTTTATGGCGTAATTTGCATTTTCCCAGAAATTTTGCATCATTCAAATATGTATTTATTTATTTGACTCCTTATTGAGATCATGAAATGCAGATGACGCTGGTGCAAGGTTCCGAAATTTATGACCATGCAGAGGACCTTTACTCTTATTTTTCTCCACTTTTGTTGATATTTTCAGTGTAAAACGAACGAGTTCCTGAGTACCCGGAAACCACGTTCAAAAAATATTGAAATATTGGATCTCCGTTTTGGTTCCATTTTCAAGATCTAGAACACGCCTTGAATTCGTTTGTGCCTTCTGACCAATCTAGGTCAAGATATCTGCATCGAAATCATTGAAACGAGTCTTTCTCGTGTAGAATCTGACTCTGTTGCATCGTCATTCCGCGAGGTACGCATGAACTCGGGCGGAAGTCTAGTCCAACACAAGTTCTTTGTCAAAACTCTCGCAACCTCGACATGCGCGAAGTTCCTTTTCTCCGAAACGCTCTCTCGATTTCTGAAAAGAAGGTCTCGAAAAAGCAAAGAACATATTCCAATATCCCGTCGTCTTGCACCCAATGAATCACACCATCCCTTTTCCAGATGTGCCGGATCCTTGAGCCCTTCCTGTGCAAACAAACCAGTCACACAATAACTTCTTTTCCCTCATAAGCCCTCAAGAATATGTACTAGTAGCACTTTTTGTGTCACCGCTAGGTACACGTATTCATCATCTGCTTTGTCTTGAGATTAGAGTGAGGCTGCCTTTTCTTTCTTGCCATTTCTTGGAACTCTCAGAAACTTTTTCTTTCTTGGAGGAAAAAAAGTGAAACAAAACAGAACTGGCATGATATCAGGGAAAATTAGGTTAGAGGAGAGGGAGAGGCGATTATTTTGATAATCATAATCAACTTTGTGAATTCAATTGATAAGCCACATGTTTGTGTGTCGGGCACGGGTAGCCGCAGTCCATTCACCTCAACCCTTCCTCGTTACGTTCCATTCACACTTCATCTGTTGTTTTATCGTCTTTGAGCATCTTGAAATCATCCTAAAGTGCATTCTACGCATTCGAATCCATTTCAGGAAAAGGAGAAACGCTTGAGTTCTTCTCTCCCTTCTCATCCCACGTGTTTTATTTTGCTCCGAGTGTTCGACCGGTGATCGGTTGATGCTGAAGAACAGAGAACACAAATGTCGAATTCAAATTCAAATTCAGAAATTCCCGTTCGAATTCTTTAATTATGGTTCGCTGACCACATTGCGCCGCCCACTTTCAGACAAACACTCGAACTTTCCCATACGCCTCCCTTCTCTCTCGGCTTCTTTGCGTATTCCTCTGAAATTGGAGCCATTTGCAGAAATGTCGGCGAATTTCTCACATCTCTGTTTGACCGAGGAACAGCAACGGATGTCGGGGACGACACTGGAGTACAACTTGCAGAGGTAAGCAAACAAATAAGTTTTGATTGCCAATGGTAATTGTTTTCAGGTACTTTTACCCGGCACTCGCCATTTTCGGAATTCTAGGCAACGTGCTCAACCTGACAGTACTGCTGAACAGGAGTATGAGGAGCAGAGCCAACTCGTTTCTCGCAGTTCTTGCATTCGCCGATATCATTTTTCTGTTTCTTCTGTTCCCGAATATCCTTGCTAACTACTCGTTCTTCACTTTCAACTGGTACTTTCGGTGGTTCTACCTACACTCGAAAGTAAGCCCAACACTTCCGTATGCAACAGATCATTGAAACCCTTGCAGGTTCACCTGATCTCCCTCGCAAACTGGTGTTCTTCGGTGGCTCACTGGTGCGTTATAGCCGTCTGCGGTGACCGACTACTCGGAATTCAGAATCCGCTGTATGCTCGAGCAACTTGGAGATGGTTCGTTACCCCATTTCCCCTTGTTTTGTTTCTGTTATCTTACAAACATCTGTTTCAGGTGGAAACTGCCCCTTGTCACCACCATAATCGTGTTCACATGCGGTCTCTTGACCTGTTACCAGCACTTTGAGTACTTCTGTCTGGTCCGTTCCTACTGCCGAGAGACTCAACTCTACTCGAGATGTCTGCCAGTGAATGCCGAGTAAGTCCAAGATCACTTTTCCTTAGAAATTCACACCCATGACTCGCCCCGCCATTTCACGCTTCTACCTCACCGAACTAGAGTGCTGCCTGTCATAATTATGAGTGATGTGGGCTAACTGGGAGCTCGAATGACTCATAAATTTTGCATCTCTCGAGAAAACTGGGCAGAGGAAAACAACACCTTGAGAGGAAATGGAAATGGGGCTCGCGCATGCCTGGAAAGGGAAAAGGCGAAGAAAAGAGAGGAATGGGTGTCAAAAACATTCGAACCTTGTTTGACTTTCAAATGGGGCCAAGCAGGAATAGGGATGCATGACGCATCAGGTTTCAAAATAACAACTGATCTGCAGAATGAGCCCGACAGTAATCTTTTGATTCCAGGAAATGGTTCGGTCATCGTCCAAACCCGTTCTCCGAGAGGTACCAAAGCTTCATTGCCATGTGCAAGCTGGCACACATCTTCCTGATGATCATCCTGCCAATCATCCTTCTGCTCTTCCTCAACATGACTCTTCTATGGGCTCTCCGAAAGCGTCAAAAGCATTTGTCAATCGGAAAGGATTTCAATGCGGATAGGTCAGACTAAGCTTGAAATCTCTTCTAATCCGTCGAGAGTTTCAGACGTCATAACGACGTACACATGCAGAAAACCGAACATCGGGTTACACTGACTGTCACGTTCATCGTCACCATGTTCACACTGACGAATGGGCCATCGGCATTGGTACATCTAGTGATGTACGCAACTCACGAAGAACTTTACGACTTGACAATGATATCCAGGTACTTTCCAAACCTTTTTTCGTGTACCGTCTCCTTTCCAGTACACTGGTAATCTGCGGCAAGGCGTCAAATTTCATTCTCTTCTGTCTCGGCTCCAAACACTTCAGGCTCAGACTGCTCAAGTTGACGCGCAAGAAGATCAACAGGAAAATCGGTAAGTCCCCCTCGAGACACTCTTCTCGACGGCTATCGCTTCTACCATTCATTTACTCTTAGTGCTCCATAAGAACTCGTACCTCTACAAACCGAAAGGAACGTCGTTCTCGCGACTAGGATAACGATAACAGGGTCCACGCACACATATCTGCAGCCAGTAGGTTTCCGTGTGCCCTTCTCACCCGTGCTCGGTTCCTTTTGAACTAACCTGACACTTACCAGCAACACTCGAGTGAAATGAGCACTGTCATCACTATTCCCCCACGAACGACGCGTGTACTCATTATGTTCTCTTTCTGATACTCTGTTCTTCTGATTTTCAATACCTGATGTCTGATTTCCGTTTCTGTTCTGTTCCTTTCAAGATCCCTGTTCAGGCCGTGTTGTTCTTCTCCACGAGAACCTGTCCACACTGTTCACCGTAATCCGACACTGGAGAGATCCCGTATCCAATGGTTCCAGCGGATCCAGAAACGGTTCGCCCCGTTCCCCTTTTGCACTGAATCACTCGCATCACGGGCTGCGAACAGCACGCTTCTGCACTTTTCCGTTCCATTACTCACACCTTGCCGACACGTTCTGTTTACGCTCAGTCACCACCACCAACCCGGAATCGTTTCACTTACTTCCTCCATGAGCTAATAGAATACATAGCCGGACCTTCTGTCTGACCCAGATTTCCTCGTTTCCTTCTGTCACTCACCCAACGGTTGTGATTTCTGTAACTATACCTATCCCACTGTCCACTTGATTCTAACACTGTCTTCTCTGTCTTACACTTTCCCTTTTTCAGATTCCATAACCGGGTCATTGGTTCACACCACAAAGCTCAGCTCCGCCTCTTCCCGTCGAACATCCATGCCAGTCCAAGAGAAGAAGCGTTCGTCTTCTTGTGCTCCATTAGTTGTCAAGAACCGTGCTCTCAGCACCGTCGAGACTATCTATCAACCACTTTTGAATGGAACTCAACGCAAAGAACTATAAGTCATATGACAGGATCCCACAATCTAAATACCGGTATTCAAACACACATCTGTTTCACATGATCTCTCAAAGTTTATTTTGATCTGATGAATTGATTGCCTGATTAATAAATCGATACACAAAACATTCCGAGACATTGCGTGCACAAAGAGTCAATATGATAGCGAACAACGAGTGATAAGATTACCAGTGAGTGTCTGAGTTCTCATATACAGAAGATAAAGCGGAGTGGGCGACGATGGATGGAAGTGAATCACATTTTGACATGTTTTGAGGGGATGAGTAAGTGCTTCGGAGAGAATACCCTTGGGGAAAACGAGGACGACACAAGTAAAAACTACGCGAGACGGATGGATGGGGGATATCTATAAGTTGGTACAGTCTACAAAGTGATCTTTGTCGAACGAGCGACAGAATCTCTCGAGTTTCGGACGCATTTTCTCATTGATCATGCTCATCGCTGACATTCTGGAAAGAAAACAACCGGGTTAAAAGTATATGGGATTCACAAACCTAACGACAAAGTTGTTGCATCCATCTTTCGTCACTTGCCACCTCCAGTCCACGTCTATTTTGAGAGGCGCGAATGCTTCGACTTGTGTTTTTCTGTTATCGTAACCAGTTAAGCCGAGACGCAAGAATTGTGTTTTCTGGAAGAAGAGGGAATTAGTCTAGACTCTCACCGGGTCCAGAACACAAACCTTTTGCTGTCCGGGAACTTGAACATAAGTGAACGCATTCCTCCAAACCGGCATCTCCGTCCAGTTCTGGGCTCGTGTCGCGTAGTCGACATTCGTTCCACCGTCGCATTTCCCGTCATCTGCACATGTTGACAGATGCCATCTGAAAGTCAGATTATGCTGAAATAGATCATGTTTGGGAATACCTGATTGCGACTTTGTCCCAATGCTTACACCTCAACACTTCATTTCCTTTCCAAGAGTAAGTGCGGCTGCCGATTAACTCCCAGTCATTGATCTGCAAGTACAGTTGTTGGTTTTATAATTCCAAGTCTTGAAATCCGATACTCGATATCAGATCAGTTACAAGACGGAACTGGTCAGTGTCACATGCTCCCTTCTACCCATCTCTTCCCTTCTCTCTTCTAATTTTTTGCCATCCCGCATCCATCCCGCTTCGCACCGAGAGCGATGCCATGATGTAATGGCATCCCGTGTCTGTGTCTCTTCAGGTTCTCTTACTATTCGTTTCGGAGAAGTTAGAAGATATTGTGTAATACAACTGAAGAAACTGCTCTCTTTCGCACCGCACTTCTCCCCGGCAAAACGTTGTCGATTTGTTGTCACTGAGTCTTTCTCCTTGATTTCTCTACACTTTTCCACGTTGTTTCAGATGTCCGAGTATCTTGGATGGAGAAACCGTAAGCCGGCGGCGGGACGGAACCATGACTCGACTTTCGACCGAGACATCATTCCCGGAGGAGCTCATACGAAGAGTTATGAGAGCTACGTGAAGAATATCTTCCATCCGACCAATCGGCTTAGAAACAAGGTAAGTGTTTCCGATGTAATCGAAGATCAAGTCGGGTTTCAGGACAAGGATCAAATGATCCGTGACCACGGACTCTCTGCCACCAGCATGCTCCGTGCGGAGCGGGAATTTGGAAGAGGTGCTCTTGAGGAGAAGTACGACAGAGAACACTTCTTCGAGAAGATGCCACTCGAGAACTTGTACTCTGAGTTGGGACTCAAGAACCCAACGGTAACTGATCTATCAGAAATTAATGCACTAATTCTATCTTTTCAGACAACTTCCTACCGTAACTTCCAAGTCTACGAGCCAAAGTCCTCTTCGGAGTACTTTGCGACTACTTACGAAGCGGAGCGAGAGAGAAGAAGAAAGGATTTGGATCGTGAAATCGCTTCGTATGATAAGGAAGACTATGAGGAGTATATGGGGGAGCCGAAGAAGAACTTGTACTCGTCGCTCTCGAGCTACAGACCAGTGAGTATATCAACTACGTTTCATTCTTCACACTGTTTTTTCAGCCACTGAGCAGCTACAAGTCTCGTGAAGATGAAGAGTATGAGAAGTTCAACAAAAAGACATTGATCGACTACAAGGATTTCAACAGTTCCCCACTCTCTCCCTATCTCTACCAATCCCACCCGTACGTTCGTAGCCAAGACTCGAGAATCGTCGGATCTAACTTTGTTCAACTGACTTCCCGCCCGAAAGATAGGTTCATTTCTAAGATCGAGGAGACCCTTGCCATGGTCCGTGACATGCCCAGATACTAGACTGTCCTGTTCTCTCTACTTCTTTCTCTCTTTCGGCTTCTCGCCTCTTCTATATTGTACTTCCGGTGTCTTTTCTTTTTGTTTTCTTTCTGTAAATAAACAAACGACTCACCTCCAAATGGTTTTGCCACGTGACAACTGGCAAGAGGAAAAGGAGCAAGACACAGTACTCCGCAGCATTCTGTCTGTAGCGTGGCATTATCGCATAGCCTCTGCTGCTTCTGGAAAAAAGATAAATGGTCGTGTATGATGGAATAAGTCGGGGTCCGTCCCGTCCGTCCGTCCCCCGGGCTAATGCGAATCAAGAGAAGATATTCAAGAGAGAAAGGCACGCGAACTGACAGCGGGGGTAATAAGTCATTGCGGCGGCACATGCATACTTTTTTTTGACATGCATCCATTTTTCATGCCCCCACGTAGAGTGAGAGAAGTAAGTAACCTATGGTGGTGGTGGGGTTCTCAAGTGGTTTTTCAAGGTTGACCACCAGTTGTTCTTGCGAAATTGAGGTAGAAAACAAGAGGAGGAAAACATGAGGAACAAGGGGGAAGGTGAGAATGAATCAATGTAAACTGAATGTTAAGGAGGAAAAGAAGAAAAAGCGAAGGATGAATCAATCGATGTGTTTGCACAATAGGCGCACACAAAACCGCCCTGTGCCGGGGCCAGGAGGAGAGTTTTTGCGCTGCTTTTAACAGTTTCCGACTGTCGCTTCGTCACACTCATATCAGCAGAGAAGATTGCTTGTTGGCGGTGGTAAACAGTACGTTCTTCCGTTGTATCAATTTAGAGATCTTCAGTTCTTTATCTCGTTTCAGAATACGGCTTCGGGTCGTTGGAACAGTGCCAAGAAAAAATGTTACAAGGGTACAAACGATTCTGACCAGTTCTTGCAAGAGGAAATTGTTTCGTAAATTTTTGATGAGAAACCACTAGTCCATAGGATAAGTAATTCTTTATATATATGCTTCCAAATTCCAAAAAATACTTGACAAGCAAGAAGCAATAGCTTGCAATTCGTCCTTGAGCAATTCCATTTCCAAATGGTTTTTCACATAAATATAAAATCAAGAAAGAGCCCGACGCCCTTTCTTCCTCAAAGGACAATTCGGAGATTGATACACAATGAACAACATTTCAAAGAGAAAAGAACATGCACTGGAAAGCCTATAATCATCGATCAACGTATAGCACAAATGCAAGTTCAACCGCAGGAACCTTGCCAGAGCGTGTCCTGTCAAAATGAGTTTAAATCTAAACCTAATCAGATTAGAAATGAGAAGGAAACAGTGAGTGATGGGAAGGAATGAGACGAAACGAAACGCTTTCCAGGCGCAGGCGGCGCAATCCAAATGGCACGCCTGTTATCAGAATGCGTTCGGAGGAGCGTTCGTTCGAAAGAGAAAGCGAAGCATTCATTCCCCGGAAGAGTGTCTCTAAGTGGTCTAAACCGGGGGATTATCTCGACCGACCCAATTAACAGTGGATACGTATAAAATGTTGATGGCTGGTGCGGCTTCTGCGGTAATTTATTGCCTACATGTCAGATTTATTATGTGTGATCTGACGAGGAGGATCATGACAGACAGTAACGGAAGGAAGGGAAGAAGAGAGAGAAGGGGATGACCCAGCAGAAACAGCTAAAGGAGACGAATTGATTGATGATCTGCAGACTTTCACGCCAACCGTGTCGATGAGAACTGACTTGACCCGATTGGGAGGAAAAGGAACATGAACGGTGGAGGGGAATGTGGGGAAAATGGAGCATGGGAGCCCCATGAGCAGCATGTTCGCACAACATTGTGAATAATTCAGTGAGGGATTCGAAAGAAACAAATGAAGCGGCGCGACGACAGGCGACGCGCAACCCGCAACGCAAAAAAAGCAGAAGAAACAGAAGCAGAGGAGGAATTTAATTGAGAGCCGGGAGGGGGAGGAAGAGGAAACGAGCCCAATGATGATGGGATTGACCGAACAGTGATGAGTAGAAGAATTAGAGGCCATGGAGGGCATGTTGGCACTTGGAGCAGGGGAGGGGAAGTTTTGAAGGAACTGGGCGGATAGCAAATTGAGGGTTACTGGAGGGAAATCGGAAATAGAAAAAATTGCACCCGGCACGCGTCCATGTATACTTATAATCGGTGTAATCTAGACGCCCCGGGATCGAATTTTTTGGGAGGAAACGAAACGGGGAAATGTAGCAGCCAACACTCGATAACTGGCACGATTAGAAGAGCGTCATCTCTTCTAATCAGATGAGAGAAGTAGTCCTTTGCAGACGTGAAAACTTTCTGACACAATACTTTTTGTGAAAACCAGAAACAATAGGTAAACCTACTCCAAAAAGCACAACCTTGTGATGTCAGAATACAAAACAAAAAACTTCAAGAAGCAACAAGAGAAGAAAAAGAATCAGGATCAGGGTAACCTGATTCCGGCAAGGTATAATGTCATGTAGAGACCATGGGAATGCAGGGTCGATGCTTTCAGCTCGGTGTCTCCATGTCCGTCGCGCCCGCGTTCTATTCATTCTTCACCTCAAAAGACCGGGGGACCCCTGAATAAGTGGCGAGAGTCCATAAACGAGGAGCCACACAACCTAGTCGCTTCCCGTCCTCGCCTCCCTTGTTTACCACCATCAACACCCACCAGCTCCTCCTTTTCGACCAACACTCGTCGACGGACTTTCGACGACGGCGGCGGCGAAATCCCGGCAAAGAAAAGCTCGTCGCCTCCTTCGGCTCGTCATCTAATTAATTTGGCGCCGCGCACCCACTTCTCTTCGCTGCGTCTCTCACTCCTCAAAGCACTTTCTGCACACAAATGCACATAGTTAGTGCATTTCGAACGAGGTATCTATCTACATCTACACTCGTTTCTTTTGCTTTGCCAGGATGGCATTTGAAGAGATTTCGCTTTTCTTTTCTTTCTTCCGCCTCTTCTTTTTTCTATTCTGGGAGGTTGCTGAGGATTGAGAAGATAATGAGGGCGTCTGTCCCACAGCTGTGACAAGTAGAAGCATGGAAACTGGGATGGAACGGAAACAGATATGGGTTAGGGGTCGGGCAGGAGTAAAAGTAAGAATAGGAATAAGGAAACGAAGGAAAAGAAGAAGAAAAGCAATAGAGATAGAAATACGAACGAAGCGGACGAAAACAAAGAAATTTTCAGACCGCCACGAAGAAAAAAAGAAAATGAGGATAGATGGATGGAAATGAGGGAAATAGAGGGGAGAGGCGGCGACAAGCGAAAACGAGTTCGTCACCGGAAACTGGTCACTTCTCGGAAGAAAAAGGGAGAGGCGAAATGGAGAAACTGAAAGAGAATGGCCGAGGAGGAGGAGGTCACGGTCCACAATCACGGGTGGTCGGGGCAATAAGGTTTGGTCCTCGAAGTGGTCGCAGGAAGGAGACCGATTCAGTCAGCTAATATCTTGGGCTACAGTGGTCATTGCGGAAGACAAGTAAAAGGAACAAGATCTCCGGATCTCAAGGAGCCTCAAAGTGTTTCGAAACGATTGAGTCACCATCACGACCACATACTCTGGCTGCTAAAGAACAGACTGTCCTCTGTTTCCCGTAGTATAATTGCCGTTTGAGGAAAGAAAGTTGGGGCTGCCGAATGGAGAAGGAAGACATTACGAAACCGTAATGGCTGGTGGCAGGAAAACGAGGAAACCCACCCGTCTCTCGAAACGATTAAACATATTACATCCACTATGAACATTCTCGAATGCTGAATTGGACCGAGTTTCTTCCGTCCGCAAACTGGTGCCGATGCGGCAAAAAGCTCTGGGGAGTATCTCGGCCCAATGTTTCGCTATGAGCCGCCAATGGCCGCCGCCGCAGAGTTTATTATACGAGTTCAATCTGACACGAATATTCACAAAACACACAGCTCTCTCGCGGCTTTTTTTCCGGCTCTTTTTGTCCTTTTGCCGTTGAGTGAGTGTTCATGACAGCTCGTCCCGCGATTCGCCCATTTTCCATTTCCGGGAACGATTGACGCAACGCAACACACATGGGACAGCCAAGCTGATCTTTTGACTGTTTGAGACATCCACGAGTTATGGGGGAAATTCTCATGACGCACACTTTATAGATTTTCTAACATTTCTACACCTCAAACCCTGCTTGGCAATCTAATGGGAGAGGGCGGTCGGTCAGCCTACCGTACCCTCAATACCAGCTCTATCAACTTTATTAAAAATCAACCCAAGACAAAGAACACACACAAACAAACATTATTATTATTATCACAGGTCGGCCGGGTCCGCAAGCAGCGCCTTCTTCTCACTGGTCGTCGCTGAATTTCTCATTTTTATGACTTCTTCTAAAATTGGATAGAAACAGAAGATGTGTGCACGGTGCTAGTCGCCGTTCTGACCTCCCTCCTTTTCCTCCGTCGTCGTCGCTTCCTTCACTGACTTCACCGACTTCTCATCATCGGAGGCCTCAAGGAGTCCCTTGACGAGCTCTTTGTCAACCTGCTTACGACCACTTGTGATGTAGACACCATTCAGGTGCTGTTCTACACGACGTAACTGTCTCTTCTTGGCAAAGTGCTCACAGCCTGTAACATCAAATGAGAACTTATAGCAGTCACTGTAAACCTACACATATAAATTAGAGCCAGTGGGATGATAGTGAGAATTCCAATTGGTCCGATACTGGAAGTGAAGTTGTTGTACCACTTGTAGATATCCTTGGTATCAGTCAATTCACAATACAACCCAGAGTACGGTGTGGTGCATGTGCAAGCAGTCAGATCGTAGTTGGGAACTCCGTTTCCGTGACAGTCGATGATGTCACAGTCTGGTCCAGCCCATCCCAGAGAGCACTCGAAGCAACTTCCGTTCTCGCGACGTTCATAACCAGCACACTTCATCTCTCTGTGACAGTGCACACCAGTCCATCCATCCATACAGAAGCATCGGTCACCTGGAAAAAAAGAAAACTTGGGGAATGGGAGGATTCAGAAGGAACTCTGTGCACGTTGGTTCATTGAACTCTCCAATTCATTCCTACCGGTTTGAGACAGAATGGTTAGACAGAATCTTCCGAAAAGATGTTGAAAAGAGAAAGAGAACTGCAAAGTTCACTGCCACTTGCAATAAAACGATCAGGTCTCGAAGAGGGAACGAAACGAAATGAGAATTCAAGGAACCGAATGCGAGTTTTCGACGAACAAACCTTCTGGATTTCCGTTGATGCATGGCTTCTTCTTTCGGATCACACAGGCTACTAAGACGATTAGTATGGCAGAAACCAGTACCCTCCGAAGCATTTTCCAACAGCAATTACCTAAAAATGGAAAGAAAGTACTCAAACGACGGGCGAGTGTCCTCAGTTAACTAATTAGATTCGAGAATCCAACAGTCAAGTGGTTGTGACGATTCGAAGAGTTAGGAGAGGAATTCGGGGAAAAACGGAAGGCAGAAACACGAAGAAACAAACTATGGGGGCAAGAATCGGTGGGAAGAAGGGATGGAGTGTAAACAGGGACACGGCGGGGTTAAAATGATAACCTGCGAGAGCGAATTGAAGAGAAGACAGAAGAATTGGGAAGGAAGGGAAGGAGTGGACGAAGAGGAGAAGAAGACGTGACTGACGAGGCGGCGAGAGGCGAGGAGAGAGTGGTCAATCGGTCGGGTCGGGCACGGTAGAGAAGAGTAATCAGCGGGAATGATTAGAAGAAGAAGGGATCGGCAGATAACTAACTGCCGATTCTGTCGAGGGGTAAACAATGTTAAGGTTTTTGTAGGCTAACCGGCGAAAGACTATTTGGATCTAATGATAATTTATTTTCGTAAATGTGAATGATACAATTAAACCGAGAATTTTCAAAGTAAGTATAAATTTATGCTCCGAGTTGCTTGTAGAGCACTGGGACGTAGTCGTCGTACTCCGCTTGGTAGAAGTTTCCGTAGATTGGGTCGCCGAGTCCGTGCTTCTCGACGAACTTTGCTGCCTTCCATCCGCCTCGCTTGTCTCCCGAATGGTTGGTCAGCTTGCCGTGCTCGGGGTCTTCGATCCGTCCGGATTGCTTGTAGATGAGGTAGATGTATCGATGGAGGCCAGTTCCTGGTGGTGGTCCGGCACCGATGTACTCCGAGAGAGTGTCTCCCTTGGCGATGTCGTTTCCAGGGATGTTGACGACGAGCCAGTGGTGCCATTCGCGGTAGGTTGGCTCCTTGCGAGACGGAGCATCCGGATCAGTCTTGATCAGCGTGTAGAGTGCTCCCGGCTCGGCATCCCACTTGACCTCCGGAGCATCCTTGACGAGAGTCGGTGTCAGCACATTTCCGAGACTGGCCTGGAAAAGAGACAGTTATAACTTTATTACAACAAGACTGTAACTCACTTCGACTCCCGAGTTGAACTTCACGGAAACCACCTTGCTCGGCGGGTTTGCCGCAAGGACATCCGGGACGACTTCGTGCTTGGTGAACGCTTCAGCAGCCATCGTGGCGAAACCTCTGTACATAAATAATTAGAACTGGTTGTAGCGAATAGAAGATAGTCGTGAATTATCAAGAGAAGAAAGAGAATAGTAACCTCGGGAATCTAGAAGCGAGACTGGCGGCGGCGATCGGAGCTCTAGAAGCCATAAACAAGGCGGGGAGCAGGGATTTTGTCACCAAGACGACCATCCTACAATTGTTTTTGTTTTCGGGCGGTGTCTAATTATTTTTGACTTTACGAACCAGAAGGGAAGCATTGCGATGATGTTTGGACAACGTTTTGATAGAGAGAACAAGAGAAAAGTAGGTCGGAAAGGAGATAAACATGTTTTCGAGTCTTGCAGGAAGATAATAGACGGAGAATGAGTGGTTTAAGTGCAAAACTGACCTAGAGCAGTGCGGAGAACTCGAAAACAGATGAAATCCCAGCGTAAAAGCACGAAAATTATGAGAAAATGTGCAAGACCAGTTGAAAAAAGAGAAAATTCGCACAATAAGTGGTTGTCCACGAGGACTACACGGACATTGTTGCGAGACCAGTGCAAGATTTGAGGGTTGCGCCTTGAACCTACTGTAGTTTTTGACGATTACAAGGATAAAGCTTCGGATGGAAACGTACAATTCGACAGTTCAAAGTAGTGGAAACTGATAAGATTCGACTCCCAAAGCATCACAAAACGTTAGAAACAAACAAAAGTGTTTGTGAACAGACCTTCCCCTGCCCTCTCGTTAAAACGGACGCGACGCTGCGACGGAGTGTCGTTGACAGAGAGGTTTGGATGAGTTCCTGATTGCTGTCTCCAACTGCTCTAAACTTTCTCTGAGAATTGATGACAAGGTGGAGAAAGCCGCAAAGAACTGATAGAGTTCCTGAAAACGTCCCAAATGTCAGATGTTCCAGCAGCATGAGAGATTTATTGAAAATAACATGAAAAGACCCATAATTCTAGTAACGCAACATAAAATATCTTAGTTTGAGTTTAAACTTTGTGAAAAATAGATGGCGAGTTATATTTCGATGGGATGACTCTTGCGATTCGAGTGCAGAGGCGTCCTTTCTTCCTGGTTCCGACGGCATTGAAAAAAACAAATGAGAAATATGGCAATGATGATGAGGGCGATGATGATGAGCAACAGGGCAACGACCATTCTGGAAATGGACTGATTAGAGATCTGATGGTAATGAATGAGGATAAGGCCAAGGCTCAAGAACGTACCGGTAGATTCCATCAACGGTTTGCTGTATCCTCCGAGTGGTGTCATAGTTGTCGTAAATGATACCTGAAACGAACCCCGAATGATCCTCCGTCCTTCTCAGCCCTATTCTCTCAGATCTCACAGTCACCAACCGCATGCACAGGCACCAAGGAGCTCACGGCACGCGAGTTGTCCCTAACACTAACCGTCAGCTAAAAGAATACCTAAAAGACCGTTCAGGATGGCTTTCTGCTCCTCGCGAATCGACGCGCTATAACTATCCATCCGAGACATGTCCGCTGGTTGTCGGGTGGTCACTTTGCTCGCATGGAACCAGCTAGAAACGGCAGATATAATGGAGAGAAGGAGGGAGATAACGAAAAATGAAACAAAAGGAAAAGAGAAGAGGAAAGAAGGACACCGGAAATTGAATTGGCTTAGGTCATATAATGGGTTGGGGGAGTTTCACACGGTCAAAGTACTCGAGCTGAATCATCTAATCTTCTCATTTTGAGAAGTTACCAAAAGGAAAAGTTCCCGAAGACCTGTAACTACTGATAACTCTTCAAATGCATCTATTCCGCTATCCGTCAACAACTGAAAAACCAAGTTTAGGCTCGGAGCTGTCGGCCAACACCTGTTGCCCAGTGACAAATTCCATTTCACAGGTGTCTCTCGGTGTCAAATTCGATTTCAAGGGGCGAGAAAAAGGGCTGAGATTTCGGTGTTTGTTGTGTCGAAAGCGGGGAAACGAAGAAAAAGTAAACTCTTTTCACTGGAAATTGGGCGGATATCTCTTTTTTGTTTGCTCAAACAAGACGTCTTGCGACGGCATGGGGGTCAAAATATCTGGGAAGAAGAGTTGGAAGAAGAAACAGAAACACGCACTCTTCTGCCGATTTGGTTCTGTTCGTCGATAAGCTCGGCTCTGCTCAGGTGTGAGGGAGTGAGCAGAAGCTACCCTAGAATTAGAAGGAGGAGACTGACGTCAAACCGGAAGGTCATTTCCGGCAGAGATGAGTGATGCATCTTGCATCGGGAACAACAAGAACAACAACAACGGTTTTGACTCTTTTTTCGAGAGTAACAAGACTGGACTGAAGCGAAAAAAGAGACACAAAAGGTGAGAAGAAGAATGGCGACAGAGGGAGGGATGTGCGTGTATGTGAGCTCTCGCCGTGCTCAATTATTAGTGGCGGGAGCGGAGCCTCGAGACGAAGACGGGCCGGCGGAAGACAGAAGAGAGACGCGCCGTATCGAGTTGAGTTTGTGTTGAAATTACGCCGCGGCAGAACATATAAACAATGGATTAGGTGCCTCGGGTCACAGCCTAGATTATCGTTCTGTTTCTGTGCCCTTTGAAGTCCAAATTGAGAGAGCTGCGCCAAGTTTAGAGTTGCTCCGTGCATCCGGCAAAGCGCGGGAGGATACAAAGACACAGAAAAGGAAAGGGGAATAGGGGAAATCTGATACGAAACTGGTTGGGGCCGCGGCTGCTGCTCTGCTTCTGGCGGTGGCGTGGGGCGTCACGAGAATCAGCAGGTGAAAGAGGGGAAGCTCACGCAGTAGTCATTAGAGACCGGGCCGAGGGAGCTCAATTAGTAGTGAGAGCAGGTGATAACGGGAGAGATCTGATAAACAATACATGTATGACTAACGAAGGAAACTTTTGCGAAGACTGGAGCCGAGAGCAGTTTGTTTGTCTTACCTTTATCCTAACCTATCAATGTGTCAATTGCGGAATGTCTAGATTCTAGGCAAAGAAGAATCTCTTGGATACCACAACTTTACAGTGTAAACATACAATTAGGGAAAGCCGAAAACAACTGTCTTCCGAGCAAAATAACCTTTACTTCATAGAGTGGCTGGAACCAAGTTGAGCTCAACATACGAGTTAGATACAGAACCCAGATTGAGCAGGCAACTCGATGATGCACATTCGTCAGTTTAAATGGAAGAAACTCCCGAAAAATCTCGGAAACTCTCGTTTTTGATGAGAAGTTTTACGCGGCGAGATCATTCAAAATGATGGGAAGGGGGAGAAGAGAAGAGGAGGAGCAGGACAAACATTCTGAACTTGTAAACCCGTCTCTGCTCGCCACACCATCCAAAGGCTGCCTGCCATCGTCGGAATGTTGTGCGGCGAGGAACGAACAAAAAAGTGAAAAAAGTGAGAGATTTGCGAAGAAAGGCCTCGTCTTTTTGGGCTATGCACATGCACACACACTACCATAATTCGATTGCGCCACGCTTTGATTTTCGAATTTCGGCAGAGGCGGGCCGAGGGATTCTCACCGAATTCGGTTATACGGGCGGTGCGGTTTTCGAAGAGAAAAGAATGGATAGAGGAGCATCAGGAATGTATCAAGACATCGAGTAGGAGCAGAAGGAGAAGACGTGAGAAGGATGTGTTGATTCACACATCCATTAGAAGATTATATAGTTGTAGTCGAGTACCAGTAGTTCTCGGAGAGAAGATGAAAACTTGAAGAGGAAACATTGATGTTAACTTCGAATTGACATGTAAATCGGAGAAGCGAACAAGTCGACAGGTGTTGCAAAGTGACAGACGTCCGCCGGTAACTGATATCCTGGACGACAAGGTACAACCTGTTGGGATTTAATTTCATTCGGGATTCACTGATCAGCAAAGGGTTCAAAAGCAACTAAAAGACCTGAAGGACGCAAAAATGAGACGCGAAAGTATGTTGACTTCGAAATTAAAGATGTCGGAAGTTATTGAATTAGCGCACGCTCGAAGTGGCTTATTAGTTAGGCTCGGCAGAAGGAGCCGCCGTCGGGGAAGCACGAGAGACAAAGAGATTGAGGAGGAGAAGGCCAAGATGGATTGACTTCATAATTCTCTCGAGGTTTGGATGAATTCCGACGCATGTGTCGACGCGTTTTCGAACTTTTTGCGAAGGAGGAGCCGGGCAAGGAGAGGGTCTCCGGTGGCGGTCCGTTGGGAGTCGACTAATAAAATGTTGGTTGTCTTCGGGAGGAAGCGGAAAACAATTGTGTACACCACTGTACTGTAATTCATCACTTGGGAAGAGAGCAGGGAATCTGGAAACGGAAGAAACTGGTTTTGGGGCTGCTTACAGAGCTTTGTAGTTTGTAGTGTCGCGCTTTATACGCAGCCCCAAAATTTTTGGGGCTGCTTATAAAACTTTGTAGTTTGTAGTCGCGCACTTCATACGCAGCCCCAAAACTTTGGGGCTGCTTATAAAGTTTTGTAGTTTGTAGTCGCGCGCCTCTTACGCAGCCCCAAACTTCTTAGAGCTGCTTGAAGATTTTTGTAGTCTCGCGCATTGTAAGCAGCTCCGAAAGCTCTTCAAAAACTGTAGATTCTCACAGTTCTTCTCTCATCACCTTCTATATTTCCTTCATCATGCTGCGTTTCTCCAATCCAAAACACTGTCTTCGAATTCGTCAAAGAAGAAAATCAATGGACGAAGAACCTGTTTATCGTTAGGTCTTGAATGTAAATACACACTGAATTCCACTCTTCAAAATTCAAAAATGGACCACGCCGGTCACAAAGATCCTCCTCCAAGTGTGCTCGATGATAACTGCTCCGCTTCATACATGACACCGTATGCAACGGTCATTGCAATGTCTGGATTGTACCTGCTAGCAATATTTTACTTCTGCAAAAGTAAGAAGTGATATAGAGTCGATTTCACCATTGTTTCCTCTTCTCAGAGTCCAAGAAAATGTGTCAACCAATGTCGGATAGCATGTACCCGCATCAAAAGAGACTGAAACAGTTGGAACGAGGCAAGTCACTTTGAAATTTGCACCGTTCTTATCATTTGTTTCAGAACTGAAAAACTATCTGATCGATGAGGAAAGCATAGAGGTAGATGACTACCAAATCGGTCAAACAGCCGATGGATTCATATTTCGTGGAGGTGTCTTCCCAAAGACTCGAAACCGTTTCAATGCGAAAGTGACCACGGCAGTCAAGGTTCGTTTCGCAGTTCAACAATCTCTGTACTTTCCATTCAATGAAATCTAATCTCAGATCAGTTTTCCCATCGTGACAAAGTCGATCAGTCTGCTCGAGGATGCACTTCGACTCTCGAAACTCGACCATCCTAATTTGATTCGCCTTCTCGGCGTTTCGCAGCTCTCTTTTACGGGTGAGTCTCTTTTCAAAAAAAGTATCGAAAGTGTGAAAAGAAAATACGAAACACCGAAAATAGCGGGAATTGAAGAGTGCGATGTTTCAAAACTCAATTCCCCCGATTCTTTCTTCTTGCAGTCTTCCGACCGATGATAGCATTGGAATGGCTTCCGGGTGGTACTCTTGCCGACTTCTTCATCTATCATGTCAGGGTGAGAGGGATCTGTTGGAGGGATCTTGTAGAGAAGGTTTCAGGAGAAGGAAGACTCGGATCGGAGTCCAATCCAACTGAAAGACATGTTATCAGTTCTTTATCAAGTCTCCCAGGCTCTCAAATACATCCACTGCAAACTTGATGAATTCGGACAGGAACTGACTCATGGACGGATCCTTACTAGGAATGTTCTTATCTCTGAACCTGATATGAAGAAGTGTGAAGTGAAGTTGGGAGACTTTGGAGAAGCACCGTATGGCGTTGATTACGTGACACCAATCGTATCCTACATGCCACCAGAGATCTTATGTTGTGCTGAAAGAATACCTCCACACCGACCAGAAAACGATGTGTGGATGTTTGGAGTGTTCATCTGGGAGTGTCTGACTCTCGGAGCACAACCACATTTTCGAAAGTCTGTTGATGAAATCAAAAAGTAAGTTGATGTAGGACCTCACAATGATGATTGCTTATGTTTCAGAAGCTTCCGGCTACCAGATCGTGGATTGTCCTGCCCTCCAACCTGTCCTCTTGATGTGTAAGTTCTGATCCTCAACTTCTCCGCCTCATTTCCATCTTACAGCTGGACCTTGGTCACAGACTGCCTGTCGGATCCACACGTTCGTCCTCGCTTCGCCTCCACAACGAACGCTTCCATCACAACCCGTCTCGCCGGTCTTCACCACATCGTCTCTCCTGCTCTCTTCCTCTATCCAATCCCCAACCAATCTGTCTGTACTTGCACAGAACATCATTGTCACAGTATTCCACAGTACTAGTACCCCTTTCCATACGTGTTTCCTTTGATCTCTTCCCCTTTCCCTACAATTCATTATGCCCTCCCAGCCGCCTCCACCACTACAAATGTGTGTTTTTCGGTGCGCAAGGAGCCGAGAGCCGGAGAGCGGCATGGATCACACAGATGAGTAGGAAAATAGAATGTGTGGGGTTGGTGGCATAATAAAAATATCAAGGTCTCGGATTTTTCGGGTTTCTATATAGTATTCAGCAGCTCTATTCATCTTCAAGTTCTACTGGAAAACTGGAATAGATTGGATAGCTATAGTCGGTCGCGGACATGTTTGCCTGAACTTCCAGATTTCCATGTGTTCTTCTCGATCAAAACTCATACTCCGAATCTGTAGCTTGATCAGAAGACGCGAAGTAGATGAACCCCGGTGTCCCCTACAATCCTTCCAATGAGCCATCGGTCTGCTACCTGCTAAGCGGTCGGGATGCTGCTTTCTTCTTCCATAACACTACCCGCATTCATTCTTCTTATCCATACCTCTTAATCCGGCATGCACACGTCTTCGTCTTCTTCTTCTCTTCCTTCCCGTCGCCATCGATAGTCTCTTCTTTTCGCTTTGCGCCGCCCGGAGGAATCTTCCGAAAATCCGGGGCGCTTTGAGTGGTGCTGAGCCCCAAAAGCGCACCGCCCGACAGATAATTTCCGTAAATTCATCTTGTGCCCCTCATCGCCTTCTCCTCCTCCTTCTCTCCTTTTTTCTTCGTGTTCACTCAACCAACCGGCCCCTTCCGAAGCGAGTCTTCTTCTTCATCTTGCGACACACACACACAATTCATAAATTTTTGATATCGAAATAATTCAAGAAAGCGAAGCTCACACAACATCCAATTTGTATTATTCCTTCCCGCTCTCATCTTTTTCTCATTCCGACCATCATCATCCTCTTCATCATCATCCTCCCCTCCTCTGGCTCGTTCCATCTGTTTCTTTCTTCTTCCAAGACATCCAGGTCAACATTCAAGTTTCGACTGCTTTCCGTCTTGGATCCGCCTGTTTCCGCTGCTCATTATTCCTCTTTATTCTCACTTCTTCGAGACTTGCACTGAGTCTACACCCCCTACAGCTTCTCTCTTCTTTCACATATACTTTCGTTTCATCGAACTTGTTTTTCGCCTTCTTCATTCAAATTATAGGGTCTAATGAGGGCGGGGGAGGTGGTAATGTTGTGTTTCGTGTTTCCAACAAACTCGAGATACACAGATACACCTCTGAAAATCTAAAGCTGGTCATAATTCCAGAGAACTCCAAGTGAGCAGAGAGAAACCAAAGAATGTCAGACACATTCCTCTCGCCCTCCGCTTCTTTGGTCTTGCACCCTAATCAGCGTAATTTGTACTAATCCCCTTCGCTGGTCTTTCCTTGTCACCTGACTCACGAACCCCTCATTACCGCATGCATCACAGCATCAAAAATCCTTCTGCATCCCGATCCTAATTGCCGCTCTGTAGGCGTCGATTTACAAGAAACAAGAGACTCGGGGGCGAGAAAAAACGTGTCGTGCCTCCTTCTCATCCGCCACACCGACAGATCGGAATCTCTTCGGAATCTCTCCAAGTTTGCTCTTCGCGTGCTGCCGACAGCGGCTTCTCCTCTTCGGCCCACTTTGCTCGGCTCTCCATGCACACACAAACATACATTGCCTAAAAATTTACTTGCGTTTAGGGCCAATTAGAGACGAGTCGTCGTCGGGAGCTCACGAAGGAGGAGAAGGAGGAAAAGAAGGAGAAGACACGATGAGAGGAGCACGTACTTACATGCACACACACCAGCGCCGTGGCCGCCACTGCCGTCGTCGACGACGTGTCCCGTGTGCACATACACCTGCACATTGTTTGAGAACCGCCTCTTTCGATTCTGAAATTGCTTTTTTTGCATCCGCATAGTCACCGCCTTACCCACTTCTTCTCTTCCAACTTCCGTCTTCCGCTGATCCTCCAGTGACGCCTTCCATGTCCTTCAGAAGGCGTACTTCACGTGCATTCAAGTGGCTGACTCTTGAGCAAGTCTACCAGTATTGAACTGCAACACTACTCTTTCAGTTGGTAGTAAAGCGGAGTAAACTAGGTTCAGTTCTGCCCAACATCGTTTGTTACCGAATACGGTTCGGTGTGTAACGAGCCGACGTTCAGGGGAGTTAGCGAACGAATGAGATTCTGAAAGAATAGTTCCTTTTCATTGCCGAACGTCTTCTGTTACTCACCTTTTCCCTTTGTTTACCTCTATGCTCTAGCTTCAAAAAGCTTATCTCTCATCCCTCTCTGTTTTTCTTCATCTGATCAGAGTTCACTGATGTTCCAGATTGTATTCTCTTCTCCACAATTACCTCGTTTCTCTGATGAATCACTGTCGTCGCCCACTGTTGTTGTAGTCCTTCCACTCCGCTACAATCCTCCTTTCTTCCAGAAAACACGGGACGAAAACCCGCCCGTCGGTAGAACAAGATATAACGGAGAATGCGCTGTTAGACCCTCCGAAGACACGATGATGGCAGCCAACTCGATCGTCGTCCAGAAACCGCCGAGCACGTTTCTGTGTTCGTTCTCGCTCTATGCCTCCACTGTCATCATGGCTTTCCTGCAGTCGTTCCTCACTGGATTGTTAGCGTGAGTCATTTGTTCTCAGTTTGCTAATCAGCTTGCTGTTCAGGATCCTCTATCGAGTAAAGATCGAAGGAGACAGTGTGATAGTGAAGATCCTGTTCTGGATCCACGTGACATGTTCCATCTGCGCTCTTCTATTCTCTCTATTCTGTTTAGCAAAACGAAAGATCGGCTCGACATACGAAGTGGTCCTACACGGATATCTTCTGAGCGTGGTAAGCCGCTTTCTTCTAAACTTCAATCTCTTCTTGTTTTCCAGCTCATTAACGGTCTCACAGCACTCTTCGGGGTACTCTACGTGCCGCTATTCTTCCTGCAGACAGAACATTCTCTGATGGAGGGACTCGACTACTTCATCTGCTTCAGTCTCGCAGGTGTGGTGCTCTTCCTGCAGTGGGCTGTCAAACAAGTCACCGAACAAATGTTACCGGTCATGGAACACGATTTCAAAGTTTGATTCTTATTCTTTTTTGTTCATTTGCTATCCCGATTCTACTGATACTCATTGATTTTCTCTTTCTGAATCTCGCCTCTTCTTCTGGTTGTTCTTTTCCTAGATGGAGGCTTCCCGTCTTGAGTATTCTCTGAAACATGATCAGCAACTCATCTTTGGAACTTCAGACACTTTCGATTCATGTTTTTTACACTCAATGACCTGGATATTGCCTTCTTGCTGACCTAATAAACTATGAACAAGGTGTACAGTGTCATCCGGTGAACATCTCTTCCTTTCCTGTCATCCCGAGTTGTGCATTGTGCCTTGTGCACTTCAAAAGTCGAAAATCATGCACAGAATATGCATGTAAACGGGGAAATGACCCGAATAATAATAAATAAATAAACAACACAAAAAATTAGGCGAGTTGACCTCAAATATTTGGCCATATTTGCCACCTGCCCTGCTCGCGCCCTTCCCCTTTCTCTCCGACACTTTTCCATTGTAAAATCAGTGTCATGAGCACTTGCGCCACTGTTTCCTGGCCTTTGTTTGTTTTCGATTTGCATCTACTCCTCCAAAAGAGAGTGGCAGCTTCCTCCCTCCCCCGTCTTATCCCCTCCTGGTCTACTGTCGGTAACTGCCCCGTGCTCCACGAGGTGCTTGAGAGTTTCCGCATATCTTTCATTTTTTTTATCATCAACACAGCCAACCGACATGCATCGCAATCTGCTCGTGTCTCTTGCGTGTTTCCTGATCAGTTCTATCCAACTGACGTATTCCTACTCTTTCCCTAGTACCCACATTGACTGGTGTCTCTATTTTCAACGTCTTCATATCTACAAACCCGAGTGCAAGTTCTATGACGATGTGGATTACCATGTGGAAAGAGAGATCCGCGCCAAGCCCATCTCCAAGTCCTCTCCATATTCTCTTCTTGCAATGCAGATGGCACAATGTTCTGCACATTACATGTACTGTACTGCAAATGACCAATGCGGTCCCGGGTATCTGGTAAGCCAAAGGATCCATCGAACCCTTCAACTCCAAACTTCCAGCGTTGCATCGACATGACCCGTTACCGTGAATGCTGTGCCCCAACCCGCCGGGAGTGTCCTTCCGTGATCCACCTCAACTTCCGATGCATCGTTCCTGAACCTGTTAACTGGTGTGATGAGGATTCGGACTGTCACACAACTCCACAAAGGAGGTGTTGTCCCACTGGATGTAACTATAATATTTGTATCTGACACTTTTTCAAAGAGATCTTTTTTATTAACTTGACCATTGAATTGAATTAAAGCTGTAAATTGAATTGAATACCGGACGTTAAAAGTTATTCCAAAACAATGACACACGGTGAATCCGTTCTATTGCGAGTTGGACTGCATCTACTTCTGGATCTTTCAGAATCCTCAGAGGACGTCCATCGATGTCGTCGTCGACGATGCTTGCCACTACTGCTTCTCGACTTCTTTCTCGATTCTGACTTTCGAGATCTGTGGCGTCTCTCACGATCATGGCTCCGCTCCTCTCGAGAATCCGAACGATGACGATGACGGTGTTTCTTTTTGTGCGACCTCGAGCGCTTCTCTCTTCTCTCCTCGGATCTCCTCTCCGCTGCTCTTCGTTCACGCCGATTCTTCGGGGATCTCGATCTGCTGCGATGTCTTCTGGTTCTACTGTTCTTTCGACGTTTCTTGCGATGACGGTGTCTCTCCTCACTGCTCTCTCTGCTTCTGAAGCTCGCAAAGGTGTCTCTCGACGTACTTCTGTTTCTCTTCGACTGAATCGGTCGTCCTTCGCTTATAGTAAGCCTTCCAAACAGTGGATTCGATTTTTCCAGTTTTGGAACAATGTCGGTTCGAGGCGGTGTGCGGGATCGATTGCGCGTCGGAGGAGTTCTGGAAGAGTATGATCATTCAGATGAGAAACACTTTAAAAACTCACTTCTCGAATTCAGTAATCAGCGCCGGCGATGCTCTAATCGCTTCGTCCTCGTCAATCGGTGGAGGAAGTGCCCATTCCGGAAAAATGGTCCGTATCTCTTCTGTTATCGTGTTATCCATGAAATGCACGTGTCTTCTTTTGCTCATCCTGAATCACGCATTGTGACAAGTTGAACTATTAGATTCGTTTCTCACTGGAATCGCAAAACTGCCCGTTCCTTGTAGAGCAAATCGACGAGTCGCATGGCTTTCAGTAGGTATTCGGGGTTTTCTCTGATTCTTCTTTCGATATCCTCTCTTTCATCTCTGCAATCAATTCTTGTTCTACTCTCTCAACTCAACAATTCCTACCGATAGATCTCCTCGTTCCACAGTTTCTCCCTGACTTCCTCCAGAATCTTTCCCAGCAGATTTCTCCCGCTTTTCAGATCATCAGCCTTCATCGCAGTCTCCAGATCCTTCCCTGTTTATCCCCATGATCCCTGCATCCTTTTCTCTCCACCCCATCAATAATCAGTTTGTCCACCTCAATAAAAAGTTGTCAGTCCGACGAGATGGGGAGAAAAGAATGCAGAGATCACGGAAAACTTACCGATTCCCCAGACAGTGTCGAACGGACTGCACTCCATAAGTCGACTGCCGGTCGAGAGGAACAAGGCGAAGCGGAGGTGCTGGCAGGATTGGAACTTGGCGAGACATCCCGTGAACATCACGTTTTCTTTGTACTGGTCCCATCTGAACGAGGATGTTGTCTTTTGTCAAATATCACAAAACCCACAGCGCATCATTCCACCCTCTCAGTGCTCCTTTCGAGCACATCGACTTCATGGCTCTCGGACTGTCAGACTCCAGCACGGCTGTCATCAGTTCCTCATCTCGCAACAATGCTGCCTTGTTGAACCTGAACTCCTTCCGTAACCTCCCCGACACTTTCTTTCTCTTACATGTAATACTGCTCGGTGCATGAGAACTGTTTCGGTTGGGGGATACAGTTAATCGCTTCATCGCAGACGAAATCAGCTGGATGATGGTTCGAGAACGGACTCACTTTACGAAAGAATAGAGTGTACTCCCCGTCGGCTTTCCGGATTCTCCGAGTTCCCATCTGGAACTTTTCTCCGATTGATTCAATGTCCATTTGATTAGCATTGATATCACATTGCGCCAACAATATACCAGTTATCAGCAATTGGGTTTTCGTATAAATATTTATTCGGGTGTTTGACGAGTATTTTATAATATCTTACGAATAAATGAATAGATTGGGGTTTGGTTTGGCGGGGAAAAGCGAAGAAAATTAGCAGGGAAAGTGGACAGAACAGAGAGGGACAGGAACCAAAGGTTTTTAGAAAAGCAAAAACAAATTCCAGGAAATTTCACGAAGGGTACAGTAAGCGGTAAGCACAAAGAAGTGCTTCCAGAAAAAAACCAAACAGAAAAAAATCCCAAGATTTAGATATCGTCGATATCCAAATCGTCCTCATCGTCGACAGCGTTTCCGTTGCCATTCGCAGCCTTAGCCTCGCTAGAAGCCTTGAGCTTCTCTTCCTTGGCAGCCTTCTCACGTTGTTGGCGCAGGAACTCGCTCTCCTTGACTTCTTCTCCGAACTGAAACCAGCAGAACTTGTTTTCATTCCCTATCAAATCACTCACCGCAATATCGTCATCCGACTCTTCCTCGCTCTCTTCTTCCGCTTCCTTCAACCAAGTGAGGACCGGCTGAGCCTGTTCAATCACCTTTTTGGCAAACGACTTTGAGACGTACTTGCTCGACGGCTGAAATACTACTATGACAATCCTGATCAACTTTGGAATATACAACCTTCTCTCCCCAGGCCAACAGCGATTCCTCGTTGCAGACATCTTCATCGTAAAGAGACTTGATGATGTGAGCGGATTTGGCGAGAAGAGCTCCTTCGTGCTTGTGAATGACCTGCTCGATTCCTCCCAACAAGTAGCGTTGAGCCTTCTTGTCGTTCAAAGTGAAGCGGAGCAGAAGACCTCTGTAGGTGTGGATTTGCTTATCGGTGATAACCTTCTCGTCGAGTAGAACGATGGCAAGAAGAAGCGAAGCCTTCTGTTTGAGTTCAAGTCTCTCGGCCTCGTTGAGCAGGCTCTTCCAGTCGGAGATGCGTCCTGAAAATGATCCATGCTTTCGGGATTTCCCACTCTTCAACTCTACCTTCTTCCTTGGCTTTCACGAAGAAACTATGAAGCATGTCAAGACGCTGCTCCTCGCTCTTGTCGAGATCCTTGTCCAGCACAAGCTTGCCCATTCCAGCTGACAGCATGCCATCCGGCTCGACTGGTTCAGGTTCCCAGTCGTCGTCGTCGTCATCATTCGAACTGCCCTTGTCGCCGTTTTGGATTAGTTCGGCGGCGACCGCAGCAGCTGCGTCAGCACCCGATGTCTTTTTTCCATTCTTCTCTGCTTTGGCTGAAAAATTAGCATTGGAATTCATAAGTAGTCATGCGAGAGGATTGTAAATATGCAAATAGCATGCGTTTCTGGATTGAATTTCGCACTCACAAAAATCGACATCGATCTTGGGCGGGTTCTTCACGATGTATGTTGCCAATTTGTGCTTGTTGTCGATCTTGAAAGCATGTCCGCACGCCTTGCACTTTCCGTTGATGGCGTTGCTGCGAACGAACTGCAAACAACAATTGGACTACTTCCGGGAACTGGTTTTTCTTACCAATGTAGTCTCTGGATTCTCACAAGCCGGACAGAGAACAAACTTCTTGATGAAGCCGTCCAGAATGTCCTGTAGTTTGTTGGCATCGTGTTCTCCATTGACAATGTAGCGTTCGTTCTTGGCGTCAAAGTTCGTTTGTGCTCCGAGCTCACAGCCAAAGTACTTGGTTGGGTCTTAAAAACAATGCTATTACATTCTGACGGGTCGGGTCGTGTCCTAAAAACATACACATTGGAGGGCGCTCGAGGGCTTTGGCGATTTCCGACATGTTCGAGATGACAGTCTTGATTCCGTTTCCTTTGCCTTCGACTTTGGCGGAGAGCTTGGGCATCTTGTAGCGGTAGAACGGGTCAGCGACGGCGCGATTCACGTTGAGAGCCATGGCGATTGCTTTTGTTTAGATCTTCTTCTGGAAAATGCTACCGTCCAGTGAGAGAAACGTCTTCTGAGTCCGTCTACACTTACAAAAAGTAGATATCACGAGTCCGGTTGATATGTGGATTTGGGGAATCGCATACACTGTTGTAAACGATTTTGGCTTCACTGGCGTCGAGAGGTGACGACGCTAACAATTCGCAAATCTTCAGTTTCTTTCTCTTTCTGGACAACCTCCCTGAAAATAACCAACGTTATTGATACTCTTCGCAAACCGATTATGTGCCCCCGACGCTCATAGGTGGGGTTTATCGGTGGTGTCAGCGCGAAAAAACGAACATACACATTGAGAGCGATAATCTGATGAACAGATTCGCTCTCGAACCCTAACTTTCAGATGTGTTATAATTTTCATGAAATTGCATTCCCTTTTGTGTTCAAACACTTTACGCTGTGTTATGTCCCGTACGACCCAGTCTAAAGACTCTTTCTGCACAAAAAACGATCCCTTTGGCCGCTTTGTCCCGTCATCTGTTGACACTGTGCGCATTTCGCAGATTTTCTGAACTTTTTCCTTCGATACGTTCGCGTCGTGATCAAGTCAGTCAGCTGGCCAAGTCCGCATGATTGGGAAAATAGACCCTAGTCCACTTGCATTCGCTCATCAACACTCCCTAATCGCAGGCCGGAACAAGAGACCGTCGTCGGCCGCCTTGCTTCAGGACTTACTCAAAGATACATATCGATTGTGTGTGAGAGAGACAGAATGAAACAATCCATGGCGCAAACTAGTTGGGACTAGTGTAATTCACTTTGCAAAAACAACCATTTGTTTATAGCTGCAGCCCTCTCTACTGGTATACTCCCAAGGGAGAGCGGAATTGATAAAGGTGGTGACAAACCTGCTGGGCTCGTCCGGTTGCGCTTCAGTTTCAAACTGACTAGTTTCAGGGTTTGCTACACGTCACAACTTTTTTCTGTCCCCGTAGCAGTAGCGGGGCTAACGCCGGGGTTAACACGTTTCACGCTTACCTTCTTGAGGGTTGTCGATCATAAAATTGCTATAGAGCGCGAGTTTGTGTGGGCACAAGAACATGCACAACTGGACTTCCCAGTTATCTGATGTGGTCAGGCCAAGTTGAAGAAGGGGGCTTCTGGAACAACACACGTTATATATGAACTTCTGTTTGAGCAAATGACGGAAAGTTGCGAAATACTTGAGGAAATGAAGGAAAATTGGGGCGAATGATGTGTGTCTATGCTGCCCGAAGGGGCTAGCTGGGCTGGCTGCGGCCGGAGAGGCGCGGTTTCTCTAGTGTTCTCTGAACCATCTGCGTCTCGGTCGTGAGGCTTTGTCTCTCCATATGTCGACTATCTCATTCCGATACACACTGCCTCTGTCGGGTTTCACCGGTTCGCGCACTATTTTCCGCTTATCTTTTCCGTCTGCCTCTTTTTGAAGTCATGAACAAGATGGAAAAGAAGTAGAGATCACCGCCACGTAACTTTGCATATTCGCGTTTTGTCCGTCATAGCACAAAAAAGACGAAGCGGGGGAAGAAGGGAGAGAGGAAAGGGTGCAACGATAAGAATTATCATCTTTAATGTACATGGGCATACATTGTACTGAACAAGAACACGGTGTGTGCTGAACACACAAGCACACAACTCATCGATTTAATGAAACGTCAGAGCAGACTGGGAAGAGAGAATTTGACATTTACCTATCACTAAGCACACTTGTTAAGCTTTTCGAAACAATGAGAAAGAGGAACCTTTTTTTTCAGTGAATCGAGTACAAATGGGTCGTGAAACTTGTTTGGACTGACCGCAGCGCTCTGATAAGCATATTCAACTATTCAACAGCGAGGAAATAAAATCAATCTGACGATCGTTTCAGTGGCAAACATTACAAACGCGAATTTTAAGTAGCAGAAAAGGATTATGCGTTGAAAACCGGTCAAACAGAACAGGGGGAGGGATTTTTTGAAGAGAAAAAAGGGAACTGGACGGCGAAAAATGCTCAAAACGACTGGGAACATGAAAAACCACGAATATGGCTCGAAAAACCCTTTAAAAGGACCTGAAATCCGCGCGATCCGAGATAAAAATCAGTTTGCAAGGCCCGCGTGGCGAGACCCGCAACGCAAATAAATGCATGCGCCTTTAAACAAAAGTGAGTCGAGAGCGTTTGATGAGCTCGTTTCCCGTGGGAAAATTGAGAATTGAACTGAAAACATGAAGAAAAAAAGAAAAAATAATTGTCAAAACATATTTGAAACGAAAAACATCCTAAAAGCTTCAGAATTGAGAAGAAAACATCTAAAAACAATTGAAGCGCTTCGAGACCAACACAAGAAATAACCATTTGCACCTTTAGCCTAGATTACTGTATCTGTCGGGAGTTCTCCTAAACTTCCCGCTGAAAACTCAGTTCGCTGAGGTTTCCTCGCGAATTTCTATTCAATTCTGTACTAATTTTCTACTAATCGTGCGCCAAAATGAGAGCTTTTTCAGAAGTAAGTCATATTTACCATGAGAAAAACCTAGAATTCAATAAAAGCATCAGAATATTGTTGTTTAGGAGCCAACGCATTCACGATACGCAAGCAGCAATGAGTTTCCCGTCAACGTCATCTTGCTCCAGCCAACAACAAGTCATGAGTCGTTCATAGATGGATCTGATTTTGTAAATTAACGCCGGCAAGGCAGTGAAATGGAAAACGAGAAACTATTTTGCAGGTGAATTTCGAATCAGCGAGCAAACTCCGAAGTTGGCCGATCTCCGTTGGCGACCAAATATTCTTCGTCGATCCTGTGATTTTCTCGCGGAATTCAGACTACTTCAGAATTATGATCAACAACAAGTTCTTCCTGGAAGGATCCATCGGAATGCTGAAAATACAAGATGAAACGCCGAAGGATATCCTCACGCTGATCACCTCCATCTCGCCCAATGCACTTGGTCTCTACCCTGATGCAATTGACGGTTTGCTGTTGGGTTCTGAAAACCAAGGCATACACCTTCTTACAGAGCTAAACGTGTGTACAATCCTCAGGCTATGCGACAAGTACTTGATGACGAATCTGAAGTTCAACTGTGTCGACTACCTCAAAGAGTACGAGCCTGCAACGCATTCAGTTTCCGAAGTGTTCTCACTCTTCTACCAGCTCTGTTTCTCATTGAGTGCCGAATACGGCCATGATCGAGAACTTGCCGGCGTGGCGATTGAGACGGTAACCTTCGGCACCTCAAAGAGTGTAACTCACAGTTTTCAGATGTTCTCTTGCCTCGTCGAGCTTCTAGATCCTGCAAATATCCCTCAATTTTACCACCATCTCGCACATTTATGTAATGAAAATGATACTAACGAACAAGAGAACGCCAAGCGAATTTCCGATGCTGTTATTCACGGGTTTGTCGCCATCGTCATCCCCAATCTTATCATCATCTCCTGTTACAGCGGTGCTCTCTTCAAACACCGGATATCGTTCCGAGAAGAAGTCCAAGGCCTCGGCTGCCACCAGTGCTCAATGCGGCCGCCCATGCGACAGTACCGCTCTAAAAATAGTGAGCATCTTGTTGATATTTGCTCCTTCCTATCCAACGCAATGTTCTCTTCCAGAAAAACCATTCATCCTGTCTCTCTGCAAATCGTGTGGTCATGAAGTATGTGTCAACTGCCGCCGGAAGCCGTGCCAACGATTGTTCGAGAAGTGGATCAACGAGTTGAGGTCGTAGATTTCTTCTCCCCCTATGTAGTCGTCGTAACTATATTGTTGATTGTTCCTATGTATTTTTGACTTTCTGTATGTTTTATCTCTCTTGTGTATAATATAGACTAATAACCGTTGTCTCATCCGATGTATCCCCCACCTATCCACCTTCCTACCACTTTATTGTATCAAACAAACAAGGATCGAGAGACTGGTCGAACTGGCGACCCGAGGCAGGCCGGGCCGCGAGTAGGAAACGAGAAGGAGAGAGAGCGTTTTGGTGAGCGTATGAGCGACTGGCTGGGAAGTCAGCTGAGTGCCCGCCTCGACGCTCACGTTCGATTTCTCGTGTACTACCCGTGGCCCGTGACCAGTCCCGATGTCTCTTGTCACAACCTAGTCTCCATTCTCCTCTTCTTCCTCTTATCTAATTCCCCAAACTCATTTATTATCCTAATTTTCAATTTCTGAGCTTCTAAGACATGAAAACTAAGAATAGTTTATAATAAACTGACCTCTCCCCCATCCTTCAGTTATCACTCAATCTTCCCAATCCCCTCATCCCTTCCATCCATTCATACATCCCTTCCTTGCCGAGAACGAATCAAAGATCTCGCTCCCTGCGTGCCCAAACATTCTCTTTTTCCCCCGCAGTCGTCGCAGCCAACATGTGAGTGTATTTGTGAGCGAGTGTGGTGAGTGTGTTGCTTTCCGTCCCGATAGCACAAAAAACGAGTGACGTCTTCTTGCTCTCCATGGTCCGAAAGTCCAAATGGGCCTGAAAGGAAAGGACAATCGAGCAGATGGATTCCGAGAGAAAACCGGGGGAAGTATGGGGAGAGGAGAGGCTTCAAAAACAAAATCATCGCGGCGGAGACTACCTGGTGGCTGTAAACAAGAAGGAACGACCGAGAGACGATGGGAACTTTATATTTGTTTTCTCTCCGAATCATCTTATTTTCAGGTGTGGCTGATAGTAAGCCGGATGTCAGAATCTGAAGTTCCGGAATCCATGGACCTGTTTGGATCTTTCCAAGCTTTCGGAGATCGGAGCCACGTCACCCCATTTGTTATTTCCTGTTAAAAAAAAGCACGTTTTACTGTTATCATTTGGAAAAAGTATCTTGGGTCTCGCAACGATCAGGAAAGGATAGATGTTTTGTTTGAAGAAAATACTCGAACGCGAGTGTTTTCTGATAAACTGAACCCCGCGTAAACAAAACTTCTAGATCTTCACCTCTGAAAAATAGTGAAAATAGTCCGTAGAACATGAAAAGGACAAGTCGAGGACTCGTCCTTTCTAATCTTGCCCCATTTCCCCTCTAACGACCACAATGTCTCTACACAAAAAGACCGCGTAAACCCTTCCTCGTCCCAAGTGCAGAATGGCTGAAACAGTGGTCGGGGTGTGTCTAGGGGCCCTCATTCGTCTGTTCTGGCCCGTTTCTCTCGCCTCCCCAGCCCGTTTTCGTTCTTTCGCCTTCCCTCCCTATACCCTCTTTTTCGCCTCCTTCCAATACTATTTGTCCGAGAGACAGACCGAGAGACTGCGAGACCGAGGCAGCGTCTTCGTCCCCGTTTGCGTGTCACTCTTATTATGCCATCTTCTCCCTGTTTTTCCTCCCTTTTCCTTCCAGTTTCCTTCCATTTTCATCTCATTTCCTTGAAGTAAACATTGGCCAAGTTTGCAGGTAATTGGTGGATCGACGACTTTTCGTGACCGTCCGACACGACGAAGACCAGCACAAGACCAGCGGTCCCTTCCAGCAACATCCACGTCGACAAGTCGGAACGAAACAGTCTGTGTGACCGTGCCCGTCACCCACTACCTCCACGCCTTTCTTTTACGGGTATGTCTTCTGAAAATCAATGGCAACGATGTCGTCAACAACACAAACCACGAAGAGGGTAGCTAGAACAGGTTCAGCGAATTTACGATCTCTAAATCTTATAGTCAGCGATAACTTGAGTATGTTCCCAGGGCTATCCGTTATGATCCAAGACATCATGACGTAGACTTTCTCAGTACATGATCTAAAAAAGACACCTGAATTCAGAAGTCATTAGGAATTCAGCGGATTCTATGAATTTCCAATGCTCGTGAACTTTAGCCGACACCAGTGAACCGGATCTCAAGAAAACGTACGAGTTTTTCAATTAGGAATTCTTTCAATTTTGTTTCTAGAGTTCCCGGTATCTAACACATCCAACACAAACCTCAATTAGATCAGATGTTTTTGTGCTTTGCAGTAGAGCGAGTTGCTATGAAACAAAACACAAAGATCCCAGAACTTTCATAATGAACGTGAACTGAATGATAAGGGAACATTTGACGATGACGGGAACGAAGGGAGAAAAAGAGAAAGAGCAAACAATAACGCTTCATACATATATGATTTCCCCCGGTCGACTTTTCCAAACTTTCCCTTGGCAAAAAAGATCATTTCGCAGTGGCAGACAGGAGTAACTCGTCCTGTTGTTGCAGGTATTGCAAAACTCTCGAGCTGTTTTCCTCAGGACACTCGGCCTGCCTTCTTTCGAAAGATATCTCTGCTTCCTTTTGTAAGTGTTTTCTGTACTCAAAGCATCGCCCTTTCCCTGGACGTAGTGTGTGGTGGAAGTACATCTATCAAAGATCTTTGTGGTCTAATTAGGAACACTATCAATGATTAGTTTGGTAGAGGAGAGAAGGAGAGACACTGTTTGTTGTTTGATTTGAAATTGAAGTAGAGGTTGAAGTTGACAACTAGTCGACCAACTCAACACAACCAACCCAACAGTGCATTCCTTTTGATAATCATAATGAACTGCTTTCGGAAAAGGAAACTGACAAAAACTGGAGCCAAGTAATATATTCATAGTCTAGAAACTTGCGCCTAACGCCTAGTTTGTAAAATAATAATCACTAATTCAGTGGTATTGAATCAAAAATGTCATCCAACGGATTCGGAATCAACGGCGGTGAACACGTGAGAGCAGCTTCGCATGCTGGCTCTTGGTACAACGGAAATCAGCGAGACCTCGACAGACAGCTCACAAAGTGGCTTGACAACGCCGGTGATCGGATTGGAGCTGCCAGAGCACTCATTTCCCCGTAAGCGTTTTGTTGACAAGTGTTTATGAGTCATGGCGTTTTTACAGACATGCAGGCTACTCGTATTGTGGAGAGACGGCTGCTTACGCGTTCAAGCAGATTGTACCGGAGACTGTGTTAGTTGGAAACTTCCTTAGGACAACTGAAACAACGTTTCTCATGTTTTCAGGGACCGTGTCTTCATCCTCGGCCCCTCCCACGTTGTTGCTCTGAACGGATGTGCCATCACCACTTGCAGCAAGTACCGTACACCTCTGGGAGATCTTCCAGTCGATCACAAGAGTAAGTGTGTTCCTAAAAGTCCTTTCAGATCTAATAAAATCATGTTTCAGTCAATGAAGAACTCCGTGCCACCCGCCACTTCGACCTCATGGATCGTCGGGATGAGGAGTCGGAGCATAGTATCGAGATGCAGCTTCCGTTTATCGCCAAAGTGATGGGCAGTCGTCGGTACACCATCATCCCAGTGCTCGTTGGCTCTCTCCCCGGATCTCGTCAACAAACTTACGGAAACATCTTTGCTCATTACATGGAAAATCCGCGGAACTTGTTCGTTATATCGTCAGACTTCTGCCATTGGGGCGACCGATTCAGCTTCTCGCCGTATGACAGAAACAGTGGATTACCGATATTCGAGCAGATTACTAACATGGATAGACAGGTAAACACTGAATCGAGTGCCTATGCAAAAAAGGAAACATTCAGGGTATGAATGCCATTGAGACACTGAACCCAACGGTTTTCAACGACTACCTCAAAAAGACCCAGAATACGATCTGCGGACGGAATCCGATACTGATAATGCTGCAGGCAGCAGAGCACTTCCGTCTCGCCAACAACCACACTCACGAGTTTCAGTTCTTGAACTATACGCAATCTAACAAGGTAAGCACACTCTCTCTCCCTCTTTATCTAAACTTCTTCCTTCCAGGTGCGCTCTCCGGTCGACTCATCCGTTTCCTATGCTTCCGGAGTCCTCTTCGTCCATCCGAACTGACCCGTCTCTTGCAATCCGCTTTCCGTCCTTCCTCTTCTTATGTGTAAATTGAACCCAGTTATAGGTGTTTTTGTATGAATTTCGTTCGGACGGAACGCTCACCTAACATGTTCTAACTTGTAAATACCTTTTTCTCTTTTCACCTCGACCCATAACGACTTCAACACATTTTCCCTCATTCCATACCGCCCCAATCATCAACAACTGCTACTACCAAACGCTTTGAATTCAACAAAACCTCCCTACCGTTTTCTATGATTTTCTTCATTTCTTTTTGTGATTGACGACGAATGAACAATTTCTGGAAGAGTGTTGAAAGCTACGAGACAAATATACAGACAATGTTTAGGTGGTGCTCTACTTGATGGGTCCGTAGACAATATACGTTGGTTTCGTGCCATTCACTCCCTCCAAATCCTTGTCGGCTGCTCCAGAGAAGAAGGAGCTGGCATCGACGATGTTGACTTCCTGCTCGGCTAGAGGCGTTGCATAGGCCATTATGAACTTGCCGTCGATCTCGATTTTACAGTTCAAATCTCCAGCAAAGTTGATCTTTGCAACAAAGTCGTTATGAGCCGCTACTGACTCAAATGTGGTTCCGAACTTCTTCTCGGCTTGCTGTAATGTTTCAATTGAGTCCTATGACTTTTCAAGAATCTCACCGCTTGTACAGCTGTTGCCATCTTCTGCACATTACAAGCAGAGGCTCCATCAGCCTTTGCAGCAATGTATGCTTCTTCCATTGTCTTCTCGAGTGTCACATTGCAGCAGAGGAATCCGGAAGGGTTTGTAAAGCACTTGGGACCCGGAGGAGGCGGTGGGGGAGGTGGGATGACGACTGGAACCGGAACGAAGAAGCCGTTGTTTCCAGCACCTCCTCCAAATCCACCGGCTCCTCCATTCAGGAAGAAGGATAATGGGGAGAATCCTTGTTTCTGAAAACCCTATTTTTGTTTCTATTCACATTTGCAAAACTTACGCCACCCAAAAGACTCTGATAGAATTGTCCGCCACCTAGAGCCGTGTAGGTATGTCCGCGCTGTGCCTGCTGCTGCTCTGTGCTCAAGCTTGTGAAGTGATTGTTCAAGTTTTGAGCAATACCACCAATACTGGAAAAATCGGATTAATTGATGTATTTCCATTTCTAACTCACTTTTCCTTCTTCAATCCCATAGTCGCAGCAGTGGTTGCAGGTCCCGGAGCAATTGTGGTTCCTTCTGGCATTCCCGGTGACTCAACAACCGTCACCGGGGGAATAGTTGGAGCAGCACTAGCAGATGAAGGTGGTGTTGCGAGATACGTGTCAGTTTCTTGGGATGGAGGTGGTGGGGCTGGAGCGGGAGCAGGAGCCGGTGGAGGTGGAGGTGGTGCGTTATTGAATCCCTGCATCATTTTCTTATACTCGACGTAGTTCAGTCCTTGGTTTGGACTCTCTCCTAGAAAATACTTGCTGAGATTCCAGAAGTCAGTCGAATTCACTCACCGACTGATGCTGACTGATGCTCCCCGGTGACGTATCTTGGAGGAGCTTGCAGGATTTTCTCGGATGGCGGGGAGAACTCAAACAGTTTTTGTCATACAACCGCTTTAAAAAGATGTCACCTACAGTGGCGGGAACATAAGTATCCCGTTGAAAATTGCTAGCCGCATCTGCTGGAAAAGTTAATCCACTTGGAAGCCTCACAAACTTCTGTTTGCGTCGACTCCGTTGAGCTGGAGTGCTAGAAATAAAGAGAAGAACCAGGAAGGTAACCCTGAGAAACGGAGAATTCATTGAAGGAGTGAATATCTGAAATGGCAGATGACTGCAGTAATTACCTGTCCGAGACCTTTGTTCACACTTGGATGCATTTCAAGTGGGATGTTTTTCGTGTTATTCGATGCTTATGGAAAACGAACACATTTGGGAATAGTCAGATATTTATGTGGATAACTGGAACGGAGTCCATATGGAACACGATCATTACTACGAACAGTGATGAAGAGGGGAAGAAGGAAAAGACACTCATCCTGTGGAAACAACAGAAGGGGAATGCGGAACAAGAGTAAATGGGTAGGGAAAGAGAAATAAGTTAAGAAAAAACAGTCATGAACAGACATGGAAAAGAGGAAAAGAAAGAAACAAACGGGGAAGAGATCTCACACAACAGGAGATATTATGACAGAGGATGCATCTCAGAACTTGAAATTGTGGATGCGGGTGCAGGTGTGGCAGCAGAACGATCCGTATCGTTTCTTGTTGCACAATCCATTCTTCACGACTAGATCACAGGTGCTCGCGTTTCCGGTGTCGACGCAGGCCTTCGGAGTTGAAGCACGAGATGGGGATTGGCCGGTACGGAACGAGGAGAGGGTGGTGATGGAGTGACGGATGGTGGTGGTTGATGGCTTGATTGTGGTTGTGGTGGTAGTTGGAGGTGGTGGGGTTCCCATGACGAAGTTCGGAGCTGGAGTCAGCAACGGACGGCCTGGAGTCCAAACACCGCCATTCCTCTTGATCACAACCTCAACACCCTCGCTCATCTGGCTTTCCTGTCCAGCAATGCAGGTGTAGACACCCGCATCCGAAGTGAGAGCATCCACGATCTCGAGAGTGTCATCGTTCTCCTCGGTGATTCTGGAGCCGAACTGAAGAAGTCCACCATTCTTGTACCAGGTGATCGGGACGATTCCGTAACTGTTGCAGCGGACGCGGAACTGAAAACTCAAAGTAAGCGTCGAGATAACTCAATGAACTTACAGTCATCCCAACGTAGATCGGGGACTTATCAACGATGTAGATGACCGGAGTGGATGCAGCTGACAATTGTCCGATTCTTTCCGATCCTGCCTCCGCCTTCACACTCGAGCACTGACGGTAGCAATCGAGCTCGGTGTCGAATTTGTTTCCATTTCCCTCACATCCTCCGTAGTAGAACACTTGGCAAGTCTGGGTAACCGGGTCATAAAAGTACTTCTGCATATCCAGGCGGCATGGTCCGGTCGCAAATGGCAGTTTGCACACCAGATCCTTGTCGATGGCTCCTCCAGCACGGCAACTCTGCTGACACTGTTCCTTGCTGACAAAACGGTTCTGGTTTCCACGGCAGCCTCCATAGGTGAATGGTTTGCAGTCAAGATCCTTCGAGTCAAAGTACCACATCGAAATGGAGTCGGTGCATGGTCCAGCAGAACGCTCCAAGGTGCAGAAGTCGGTGTTGTTAGTCCAAGTTGTCTCGACACGACACAGAGATTCACAGTCGGCCTTGGAGGAGAAAGAGTTTCCGTTTCCACCGCATCCAGTCCACATCATCATACGGCATTGCGAAGCAGACGAGTCGAAGTACCATCTGGAACGAGAGAAGAGTTGACTAGAGGATACAAGGACAAATATTGGAAGGAGAAAGAGTTTGTCGGGAGGGGAACAACCAGAAGGTAATGTTGGTTTGAACAAGAGGTTGAACATCAAACAGTTTGGTGCGTTGGAAAAGTTTCCCAGTCTTTTTCACATTCCATTTCACAACTGCCGAATGTGTTCATGGTTTTGGTGTGTTGTGTTGTTGAATATATGATTCACCAATCTGTTTTTGTTTCCCCCACTCACATGCTCATTATTATTCTGATTTATGAACAATGTTTTCCATTCTATTTGCAACCTCCTATTTAAACAAAACCTTTGATCCGTAACCCTCCACCTTCCCCAAAAAGTGAAATAAACTCACTTCGGAATGGCGAGTTGGCAGTCTCCGTTGTCCTTCGGCAACTCGCAGACAGCTACATTGCGCCACTTCCCGCATGCTCGTTCGCATGTCTCCTGCAATACAGATATCAAATTTCAACTTTACTCCCTCTTTTTTCATGTTTGTCCCTCTTTTGGTAATACACAAATTCGCCCCAGTTCTCTTCCTGAATAGAAATATCACGAGGTGAAAAGAGAGCGGGGGAGACGACTAAAAGCTGAATAAACGAAACGAATTGTGAGAGTGGGACTCGAAATGACGGCCAGCAATTCCGATAACCACCAACTCAACTTTTTTCCGTTCTTCCCCTGTTCATTCCTCTAAAAAATCAATGTTTCTATCCTATTTTTGTGTCACTTGCTCCTTGGCACTTACTCGACAAACACACGCACTCTGTTTCGTTTGTCTTCTCTTTCTTCTTTCGGTTCGCTACTCTATACTCTTACTTTACTTTGTGCCGTGCCAATCCGACCAATCCTACATTATTGATTGTTCTCCTTACAGAATGATTCATCGACTTCTCCTACTGTCTGTTTTTTTGGTAGCAATGGTATCTGCCGACAACATGACATGGACAGAGAAGCAGGATTACTGTAGACTAGGATCGAACGACTTGAAGACTTGCGAAACTTGTGTGGGCAAGGGATCGGTAAGAGATCAGACTCGAGAAATATCTAATCTGAAGCTAAACACATTCAGAAATGTTTCTGGTGCGGTGGAAAAACAAAAGAGTGTCTTCCATTCGACTGGTACTACCCCGACTGTAACATCAAGCACGTCAAGTACAATGTCTGCTGGGTCAGCACTTCTGCCGCAGCCATCGTTATTGCAATCTGCGCGGGTATCATCGCTGTAATTCTGATTGCATGCTTCTGTTATTGTTGCTGCAAATGCAAGGAATACAACAGAATCCACAAAAAGGCCAAGGCTCAGAAGTGGAATGAACAGCGGATGACGGCTCAGCGGGAGATGGAAACGAGGCAGAATGCTCGGTCAGAGGAGAGAAAAGCGGAATTGGATAGCTACAGGACAAAGTACAATATTCCAGCGAAGAGCATCGACGGAAAAGTTTGAAGTTGAAGAAGACGAACAACTGTATTAGTGTGTCATATCGGGTCAATATCTCAAAGTGTCAGACTGTAGACCGTCTGTTTTCTATTTTCATTCTGTTCACTTTTCAACTGTTCACTTGTCAACTCGAGTAGCGAATGAATCTTTCGAACCTTGTGATTGGCCTCACTTGTTTACTTTCCTTAAAAACGTTAGTCAGCGCAAGGTACACATAAATCTGAGAAGAGGATCCGTATATAAAGGCAGGGAAGCTCCCGTTTCCAGATGAGTCACCGACTTCCGACGATTCATTCTGTTTTTATCTTCTCCTCTCCGTCTTCTACTCAGTGGCCAGTAAAAGAAACCTGTTCTCTCTTTGTTTAGCCAATTCACTCTCTTCTTCTCTCCCATATTTCTCTTCATCTTTCAACAAGGTCGATTTGAAATAAAAGGAGTCCAGACAGAGACAACTGCGCACTTTACTTTCAGCATGACTTCTAAAACTCTTCTGTGCGTTTCGGCGCTCTTTGCCTTTTTGGCTTGCTCTGATGCAGTCTTTACTCAATCCGCTGGAGTCAAGGGAGTTCTGATGTGTGGCGACAAACCATTGGCTAACACCAAGGTCAAGCTCTACGATGATGATACTGGTTTGTCAATGATTCCTTTAGCTGTTTCTAAAGACAAAACCTTGCAGGACCAGATCTCGATGATCTTCTCGCTGAAGGAACCACTGACTCTCTGGGACAGTTCCTTCTCACCGGACACACTTCTGAAGTGATGACTATCGACCCGAAGCTCAACATCTACCACGACTGTGACGATGGAATCAAGCCCTGCCAACGCAGAGTAACTTTTAACATTCCAAAGTCATTCGTCTCCTCCGGCGAGCAGCCAAAAACCTTCTTCAACATCGGAACGATCAACATGCAAATCGAGTTCGAGTCAGAGTCCCGTGACTGTCTCCACAGATGATTCAGAGATCTCTAGACTCTTTATGATCTCTTCATAACCAATTGCGTCATAATCATACTCATCATCTTTCTCTTCATGTCTTCTACTTTTTCTGACAATGAACTATATCAGTTTCTGATTCTGTTGATGTTTCTGTCTCTCTCCGTCTAACGGTACACCGTGATTGATCGATCTACTCGTTGCAGTGATAGTACCTTCTACTGATACCCATCAATGTACTGTTTACGTTTCTTCCTCCCCTCCCTGCTTCTATTTTTATCAACATCAAATGGCGAAGAACTGGATGCAAAGATTCTGAATGATGTTCATCGGATTCTCAGAAAACGGAGTATCCTAGACAACATTGCGTTGGATGACTCAAAAGCGGAATGCAGAAATGGAGGGATATTTGCAGGAGGAATATGTCATTGTGTGAAGGGACAAACAGGGAACCACTGTGAGCATTTTGAATGCGGTGGGTATACCTCCCCTGCCAAATTCAGTCTGTTGTTTCAGTCAAAGGCCTTTCTGTTGGATTCCGTTTCGACCCGGAAAGTCTTCTCTTCAATCAACCGTGCATCTGTGAAAAGGGATGGAAGGGAGAACTTTGCGACTATCAGCCCGCTGAGAAGGTATCTGACTCTTCAAATTGTACTCACGATTCCTAACGTTAAGTGTGGAAATAAAGGAGAATGGAAGAAGGACCGTTGTGAATGCGTTGGTTACTACTTCGGAAGTGAATGCCAGTACACAAGCAAGTGTGTAGAAGGGTTCTTGAGGAACGGAAGATGCATTTGCCACGATGGATTTGAAGGGGAATATTGTGACCAGATTGTCTGTGTCTTTGGAACTCCAGGTACTGAGCCCAAGCGTTACGAAGCACAACTGCTTTCAGATTACAAAAACCGAACTTTGTCTTGCCACTGCCCCGATAAATATGCCGGACGGAGGTGCAATCAATGCAAGAAAACAGGGCCTCTTCTCGAGCCATTCCCCGATTGTCACTTGGATCCGAGTAAGAAGAAACATATTGAGAAGGCTGCGATGTTGAGAGCCAAGGTCAAATCGGGAGTGAGCTCTTTTTCAAGTTTTCGTAAATATGAACTCTGTTTCCCAGATTCGCAACCGTCTACGGATCGTGGCTCTGTGCGTGGCAGTGCTGTCACTCGTTGCGATTGTTGTTTGTATGGGACGAGTCGTGCACAAGAAAACACGGGAAGCGGTGAGACACTCTATCATTTCCCTAGTCTTATTTCTACCTCCAGATTGAGTTGAGGAGCCGAGAGAACACTGCGGAACGACATCGACTGCTCACTAATAATGTACGAATGCAGAAATTGTAAGACTACTCTGATAACAAACATCTAATTCGTGTGTTATGTTCAGTGAAGAGACAGTTGCTCAAGAGAACACCGAAAGCGAAGCAGCTGGTCATATCGAAGAACGGAACAGAAGAAGAAGTGAGCCAGCAGTTCTCAAACTTTCCGTCAAGAAAGAAAAAATCAAAGTTGAAACTAATACCCCCGTTAAGAGAAAAGACACGAAATAAACTAACTTGGCTGGTGAAGTGATTCGCATTCGGGTTGCAGCCAGAGTACATGAACGAGACACATTCCGACTTCTCCGAGTTGAATCTGTAATTTTTGGTTTCTCTTAAAAATGAAGCATTGTGATTCACCTCCATCTGAGAATGTTGTCGAAGCAAGATCCACGTTGCTCAGGTAGCATACAAAGTTCCGGGAGAGCCTGAGTGTCAACCACAACATACGCAGCGTCTTCCTCTATCATGTCAGTCTCTGGATCATGGTATCCGAAGTGGGAATCCATGCGAGGATCAGTCAAGCGGACCTCTTCGAGAGATTTCGAAGCCTCTGAGACACTCTCAACCTTCTCCTCAATCTTGGCAACACATGAAGACTCGCACTTGGATTTTGTATCGAAACGGTTAGTGTTTCCGGCGCATCCTCCATAGTAGAACTGACGGCAAGAGTTGGTCTCGGCAGAGTAGTGCCAAAACAGATGGTAGTCACTGGATAAACACTTTTAGAGACGCGTCACGAATACTTTGTTTTACCCGCAAGATCCTGGATCAGGAACTGCGTAACAGTCAATGCGCTCCTCGGTAGTCCCAGAGTGGTGGCGAGCTGAGACGGATCTGGCGAATGGCGCGTCACGACGGACGCTGTGCGCGAAAGAGTATCTGGGGGAAAAGTTGTTTGTTTATTGCTTCTGGATTGAGATTCCGAGTGTTGTCGTTTGGCTTTTCGTGACAAGTATGTCTGTTCAGTCTATATCAGTTGTCTTATGTCGAGTCCACTGAAATGCTAACCACGCCACAACACTCGTTTTTCGTTTTCATGCTACATTTCCTAACTGTTACCTGAGGTTGAATGCAGCTCTCGGTTCAGGATCCTCTTGCACAAGAGACAGTCTTGGCAGTTCCGTGGTCGTGGTAGTCGTGGTGGTAGTCGTGGTCTTGTCTCCTAAAAGCACACCATTCAAATCACACACAATCATCTTTCATGCAAACGGTACACAGAACAGGGGAAGGCACTAAAAAGTCACTCAAAACTCAATCACTCACATGCTTTTCCAGATCTATCAACTGTTCTAATTGTTTTTTGTCAACTTTATTTATTTATTAAAAGGGAAGGGGAACAGTGGAAGAAAGTTGGGGGGAAAGGCAGCGCAAGGCAAAAAGAAACAATGGGAAATTTATAAATACTAAAAAGAAGGCAGCATTTCGCACGGACCGCCCGATTCACACAGAAGGGCGGGAAAGTGAGGAAGAGAGAGTACGGGAAGAAGGTGGGAAACATTGTTATTATGCGGGGAATATGTGTGGGGAAGAAAGAAGGGGGAAGCGGTGCATCTACTTACGTGGGCAACGCGACTGGCACTCCTCGATCGTCGCGAATCTGTTGGTGTTTCCGAGGCATCCTCCTGCAAATTGAATATGAATTTCTGAACTGAACATGAAGTTCTTACCGTAGACGAAGGTCTCGCACTGTTGGCTAGCGGTGTTGTAGTAGTAGTAGGAGTGCTTTCCAGAGCATGGTCCCTGAACCTTCGGGAGAGAGCAGGCGTCCTTGTGGTTGGAGCAAGCAGCCTTGCACTGTTGCTCGTTGTCGAATCTGTTGTTGGTTCCTTGGCATCCTCCGTAGTGGAATCTGTTGCAGGTTCCGTCGGCCAAGTTGAAGTACCACTTGGTGGCGAAGTTGGTGCATGGTCCGGTGTCCTTGGCCTCGTCGCAGACAGAGTTTGATCCAGCTGGTCCGTCTGAAAACCACCGTTGTGGAATAGAAAAACTGGAATCTCAGGTAACGAATACTAATAACTGATGTACAAATCATCATTCCAACTGATAATAACAAGATAACAATCCCTAATACTCTCAAACTAGCATACCAATAGCGGCAGCGGCTTCCGAAGCAGCCGACTTGACGCAGAGAGACTCGCACTGATCCTTGCTGGCGAAACGGTTGGCATTTCCTCCGCATCCGGTGTACTTGAAAGTGACGCACGATCCGGTGGCGACCTCGTAGTACCAAGAGTCGAAGGCTCCCTTACAACGTCCCTGATCAACGTTCAAGTGGCAGACCTCGCGTTGCTTGTTGTTTGCTGAAACAGTGGGGATGCAAAATTATACGTGGATCGTGCATAACTGAATTCAAAAGAAACTGACTGATAAATTATCATTGTGTGGTGCTTCACTGATTCAGAACTAGAGAGCAGAAACTATAGGTTGCTAACTTACATGGAATGATGACTGGGCTAGCAGCAGCTTGTGGTGGGGAGACGATGTTGTTCTGGGCTGGGGCAGCTGGGGCAGCTGGCTGGGCTTGCTGTTGCTCGACTTGACGGGATGGGGATCCTCCGTGGACGAAGAAGCAACGCTGTTCGCATTCCTCCTTGCTGCGGAAACGGTTCAAGTTTCCTCCGCATCCTCCGTAAGTAAAGGTCTCGCATTGTTGGCTGAAGGCGTTGTAGAACCATTGATCAGAATAGGTCTCGCATGGTCCGGCGTCTTGACGGGAGCGGCAGATGTCTTCCATTGACTGACGTGGCTGAGCTGGAGCAGTAGCTGGTTGTTGTGGTGGCTGTTGTGGCTGTTCAGCGGAGACGATGTCGATCTGTTGGGCTTCTGGGGTTGGGGCGATGATGTTCTGTGGTGGCGGTGGTGGAGCAGTGGTTGGCTCGGCGATCGGTCCGACGTCCTTGCAGAACAGGGAGCACTCCTCGAAAGAATTGAAGTTGTTGGCGTTTCCGAGGCATCCTCTCCACCAGAAAGCGACGCAGTGTTGCTTGGAGGCATCGAAGTAGTATCTGGGCTGAAGCTGGTCACAACGAAGTGGTCCATCAACACGTGGCAGGTAGCATCTTCCCTTGCCTGGTGGCTCGACGCAGATGGTCTCGCACATTTCCTGAGTGGCGAACTTGTTCTCGTTTCCTCCGCATCCTCCGTACCAGAACTGCGAGCAACGTCCTTCGGCGGCATCGTAGTACCAAGTCTGAAATCAAACATTCAGCAAAGCACACCAGGTTTAGTAACATACCAGTTTGTATCCAGCTCCGCAGACGTTTCCTCCGTCGTGGGATTGGTTGCAGGCAGCAATCTTGTGTGGAGCGACAGTTCCTCCCATCAAGAATGGTGGGGTTGTGGTGGCTGGGCATCCGGCTCCATCTGGTCCGAGAGCCTTGGTCTCTCCATCTGGGCAGCATCCGTGCTTGGCATAACGGCAGTTGTCGCATCCGTCATTTCTTGGTCCCAAAGCGGTAGTCTCTCCGTCTGGGCAGCATCCGTAGCGAGTGTACTGGCATGGGCATCCCTCCTTGTTCTCTCCACGAGCACGAGTCTTTCCATCTGGGCAGCATCCGAACTGGCTCTGAGCACAGCTCTCTGGGCATCCGTAGAATCCGGCTCCCTTGGCAACCGACTTTCCGTCTGGGCAGCATCCGTACTGAGCGAACTCGCATCCGCATCCCTCGTTGTGGGATCCCTTGGCGGTGGTCTTTCCATCTGGGCAGCATCCGAACTTGGTGGTCAAACAGTTCTCTCCGCATCCAGTTCCGTTCTTTCCAAGAGCAGCAGTCTCGCCGTCTGGGCAGCATCCGAAGTCGCTGAGCTCGCATGGGAACGAAGATCTCTCGCATCCAGCGTAGTGTGGTCCGAAGGCGATGGTCTTGCGATCCTTGCAGCATCCGTAAAGCGAAGCGGCACAGGATGGCTCTCCGCAACCCTCAAGGTTGGCTCCGCGAGCAAGAGTCACTTCATCGTGGCAGCAACCAAACTGGGTCTCGTTACAGCCTCCAAGAGTGAAAGATGGACATCCGTCATTTCCTTTTCCGTTGGCAGCAGTGAACCAATCTGGGCAGCATCCGAACTCGGTCTTTGAACAATGGATGGTAGCATTGGCAGCATCAGTTTCGTTTCCGAGAAGTTCCCCATCTCCCTCAAGGAGGGCGGCAATTGGGGCAATGGTGGCGCACTCGACGTCGGCGGCTTCTCCGTTCTCGTTGGTGACGCTGCAGAGTCCAGCCTCCTCCTTCGGGGCTTCTCCGGAAGCCTCCTCGACGGAAGCGATGTCAGCCTCCAAGTTGAGTGGAGACTCGACGAACTCTTCGCATCCCTTGGCGTTTGGTCCAGTGGAGATGGTAACATTGTCAGCGCAGCATCCGAACTCGGTCTCAGAGCAGTTGGAGCATCCGAAGTTGAACTCTCCGGTGGCGAAAGTGGTGTTGTCTGGGCAGCATCCGAACTCGGAGTCAACGCAGGTTGGGCAAGCATCGACGTTGCAGTCTTGCTTCTCAGTTGGCTTGATTGCTTCATCGCACCACTCTGGGACTGGCTTCTTGTCGTAGTTCAAGCAGACAGCAACACGTTCTTGGCTTCCTCCTCCGCACTCAGCGGTACAGTCGGTCCACGAAGAAGAGTACCAGGTTCCAGTGCACTTCTCCTCGTTGGTGCAGTTGGTCTTTCCTTCTGGCTTCTCAGCCTGGCAGTGTCCCTCATCAACAACTTCGAGTCCTCCGTTCTGGTGGATGGCGCAGTGAACACGACGAGTCTTGTGTCCGTGTCCGCACTCGGTGGAGCACTTGGTCCACTCGCTGACGGTCCATTCGTAGTTGCATGGTGGCTGGGTAGCACAGGATCTGAACATAAGGAGTTTGAAACTGATGTGGCATTCTCTCAGTTAACCTGGTGTCAGTTGGCAACTCGGTGGAGTTGTCGACAAGGCACTTCTCGAGTGGGTAAGCTCTTCCCTGGGTGTCCTTGCAAGTAACCTCACGAGTCTCCTCGGTGTCGTTGCAACGAGTGCAGAGATTCCATTCTCCAGTGAAGAAAGTAAGTCCCTCGCATGGTCCCAAGTTGCAAGTGCGCTCAGTGTCAAACTTGGTCTTCTCGTCGGCTGGGCAGGCATCTGCTGCGAGCAGCTTGCCCTCCTCTCCTTCCTTTTCGCTGCGGCAAGTCACTGATCGGTACTGGAAGGCGTCTCCGCACTTCTCAGAGCAAGCGGACCACGGTCCAGCCTGCCACTCGGGGCAAGCGAAGCTGCAAAATTGTTTATAAACGTCTTCAATCCATCTGGTGTTGGTAACGCCGAGTATAAACAAACGACAAATGCTCGATTTGTTTATGACGGGTCTCGATATAACTTACCGATTGCAAGTCTGTTTGACTGGTGGTCGGTCAACGGTGCAGTTTCCATCATCGACAGTGACGCGGCGTCCGTTGGCGAACACTTGGTGGCAGTAGACGACACGGTACTGTTGTCCTTGATCTCCGCAGGTGGAAGAGCACGACTCCCAGTCTCCGGTGAACCATTCGGCGGTACAGTCGACGGTCTCGCAGCTCTTCTCGAACTCTGGCTTCGTGGCGTTGTTCTCCTCGCAAAGTCCATCCTCGACACGTCCCTTGGTCTTTCCGTCAATGCAGTAAAGGTTGCGGGTCTGAAGTCCCTTTCCGCAGCTGACAGAGCATGGAGTCCACGAGTCAAACTTGTACATGTAGTCAACTTCCTCATCGAGTGGGATGGAGAACTCGTACTTGATAGCGGTGTCACGGCTTCCCTTTCTGAAGAGAAGAGCAACAGTGAGGTCCTCGCTGAGTGGTCCCTGGGCGGTGAGAGACTCTGGCTCGGCGTCGTCGTAAACGAAGATGGTTCCTCCGACCTCGACCTCCTTCTCGACTTGGATCAACCCGTTTCCGTTCAAGTAGAAGTGATCAGAAGCGTTCTTGAGGGCCAAGTTGTTGGTGCTCTTTCTGGCTTCAGAGATCTTGATGTTGGTGGCTCCTTCTGGGAGCTTGATGATATCATGGTATCCTGGGGAAAGGTTGCGTTCATCGAAACGTCCCTCGATGGTCTTGCAGGTGGAGCCATCTCCGTCGCACTTTCCGCACTTGTCGTACTTCAGAGCTGAAATGAAGAGATAAGGGGACATTCCTAATTATAGAGATCACTCACAAGATCCGAGCTTTCCGTCGCAACCAACTGGAAGACACTCTCCGTCAACGCAGATATCGTTGCTCTTCGAGTCGCACTTGGTTCCGTCGACAACCTTGTCTGCCCACTTGTAGTAGAAGTTTCCAGACTCTGGCTTGCAGACCAACTCGCACCTACAGTGGGGATAATTGGCTCCTATTACAGAGCGGCGCCGCGACTCACTTGTTCTTTCCCTTATATGGGGTCCACTTGTGGTAGTTTCCGTCAAGAGCCTCGTCGTTGTATTTGGAGCACTGCTCGGCGCGGAAGTCGCTTCCAGCTGCACACTCATCGAGGTTGCAGGAGATGTAGCGGACAGAGGCACCGGTGCATTGACCGCTGAAAGCAACGCAATTCCAGTAGATGCTACAAACTCAACAAGCTCACCTGCACTGTCTCTTCTCAAGCTGAACTCCGCCACCGCAACTGCGGGAGCACTCGTTCTCTGGAACCCATGGGCCCCAGTTGCCAGTCTCCTTTTGTCCAGACTTGTCCACAGTAACCGAAACATCTCCATCAACGTACACCTGATATGCCTGTCTCTTCATCCTGGAGCTCGACGGATCACGCTCCGGTGGGGAGAGCGGATGAAGGTATGGCTTCTGGAAGAGGGATTCTCTAGAAAGCCTTTCAAAATAGTCAGCTTACCTGCGGCGCATTGCTACCGAAAAACGAAGACAGAGAGAAGGCCCACGTTGGGACGGAGCACAGAAGAAGGGCTGCTGAGAAGAGCAGCAACCTCATGGTGTGACGTCTGCAGTTAGGCGATGGATCACTAACTGTTAGGGAGATATGTGTTAGGAGCACACGCGGGAGCTGAAGAAGGTGAGTGAGCGTGAGTAGAATAAGGAGAAAGCAGTAGAAGAAGAAACAGTAGTTGGAAGGGAGATGGACAACAAAAAGAAGAGAAAAAATACGGTCGTCTTTTATAGGGAAACGGAATTGGCTGGAATTTGGAGAATTGGCACAAATCTGTCAGAGCTAAATTGACTGCGATCAGGAAGAATAGAACGTTTCGGATGGCTCGGGAGTTGCCTCGAATTGCCTCTTTTTTGTGGAGCAACACTCTTGCAACTCCTCCTACTCTCTACCATCGGTGTGTAATGTGAAAGAAGAAGGAGAAGAAGAAAGTGGCACACGCTGATGATGATGGGGTCGAATGTCGTGACACAACGCGTAATGTTTGAGTTTGATAGCGCAATTCGTAGTCAGAGATCCAAAAATCAAGAGACGCAGGCCCGGACCAATGAAAGGTCAACGATGATAAGGGTCTAGAGGGACTGGAAAGAACACGAGAGTCCCGAAAGGAAAGAACACTCTGCTGTGATAAGGGACTAAAACGACTGGGGAGAGGACCCGGAAAGGGTGAGCACTGCGTCGAACCTATTCCGGTCTGCTGTGGTCTGGGAGGGTTCCCGTTGTGGGCGGAGTCGCCAGATGGGCACGGCTCGGTGTCCCATCGCCACGCCCCTTGAAAGACTGAGTCATCAGCAAAAGAAAAGAGGGATCGGAGGGAAGGGCGGTACGGTGAAGCTTCGCGATTCTTCTTCTTCTTCTTCTTGGTCTGCTCTGCTTCGTCTGAGAAGCCTTCGAGAAGCACAAGATTAATGTCTTCACGCCGTAAGGTCAATCTCACTCGCCAGACGTGTGTCTCCTGCTGTTGCTCCGCCAGCATTGATATCATAAGAATGGAGAATGAAGATTTGGGATGAGTTGGAATGAACAAAGAAACGGGAAGAAAACGAAGATGATTGACTGAAGGGAGTACCTTGTCACTCGTCAGGTTGACCAGAGACCCGGTGGTCTCACATTTCGAGAAGTTGTGTTGTGTTCAGTGTTTAGAAGATACTACGAGGGTTCAAGATACTTCTCTTGAGAAACTGAGAATAGCCAGAGTGTGTTAGTTGTGAAATTCGAGACATTGAAGAGTAGAACTTTGTTTTGAAAACATCTAAGATCTTCGAGGTTAACCCCGTCTAGCTGATAGTACGTAACATTCTCTGAATAATCTTTACTCTCTCTGAACAATATTTTCTTGATCTCTTTCCATTTCGTCTCTCAATTTGCACTTTTCCACAAGATTCGAGCTCATTCGAAAGGACAATGAACAACCCACCTGCGTACTGTTTTTTCTCGTACTTGGGTCCATCGGCAGCTGCACTCGATTTCAAAATTGAAATTGAATTCCCTCAAGTGCAACCCAAAAAAAACTTTCCCGCACCTGTCGTGTCTATTCAGACACGAAGCGCCCAGGCTAGATTCAACTCCAGATGCGCATCACCTGTTACAGTACACTTGGAGTTCGACACGAGTTGGCACCGGATACGAGACGAAGCGGCACGGACATAATTTATGACTGATACGATCAGATATGATAAAAGTTGGTTTAGGTTCTCTCGCTCCGCTATCAGTTTGAGTGGGTCGCACTTTGTGTGTAACATTTTTTAGAAGAATTTGGGAGCTATACGACGGCGGTGCCAGGCAGAAAAAAAACAGTCGGATCAGATCTATCATTCGGTTCTTCCAATGCTGTTGCTCAGGCTTGAGCCGAAGCCACCAGTGCACTTCATCATCTGATTAGTGCTCCGAGGCGTTTAGGAAAGAAGACGCTGTAAAGTGCATACACAAACACACGTTGTCGACATCTCGGTTGTTGTTGTTGTGGTGACGGATGATTGCTCTGCTCCTCCAACCCTTCTTCACTTTCCCCCGCTTCGTTGATTTATTTCTCGTTCGATTCGGAAAAGTATAAACAGAAACGAAAGAAGGAGAAGGGGTCAGCCGGGGTCGCATTTCGTGTTGCTCTTCCCGGGTGTGCTGGTTTATGACGGTTCAACGGAGCCGTTTTTGTGGTCGGAATCTGAAGGAATTGGAGCTTTCGAGGCCAAAGCGCACGCCGACGAGGGTCGTAAAGAGTGTTGAGCCCGCACAGATGGCCGATTCGGTGATAAAAGTTTAGATGGGAGGTCAGGATGTTGCAGAAAACTAAGCACACGGGATGAGGGCAGAGTTCAGTTGGATTCTCTGTTTTTAGATGACTGAAAGCCATCATAGTTGGAGTAGAGGCTCAAAGATCTGAAGATCCTGTGAAGTTTGATCTTGTTACGTGTCAAAAGTCCATGGTCCACTGTGATGGAAAAATGTTTTTCAAAATAGAAATCGAACTGACATGGAGTTTAGTCCTGGGAATTGTGAAAAACAACTCGCTATTATCGGTATTTAGGAATCTCATCGGTCTTCTTTCCCAATTTTCATGAACCCCTAGAACTCTCCGAAGAGTTCATCAGTCATTAGTTTAACATAACTGCTCGGAACGCCCGGATAGATAGATCAAAGACTCTCTTACCACACGTGTTTTGAAACCGAAACCGCCGTCAATCATTTGTATCATAAGCTGTCACAACTAGCACATCAACTCTCCCACTTCCACTCGAATCAGTTACACGTGCTCTCCACGGCCGGACCCGTCCCATCCGTCTCTGTCCCTCTTCCTTCCAATCATTTTATCAGGATCAACGGAGGGTGGAAGCGATGCAGGGATGAGTCAGCGTGAAGAAAGAAGCAGATGAAGAAGAAGAAGAGGACCGAGCAGAGAGCACAATTATTTATGGAGGTGACAGGCGCGGGCAGGCGGCAACCAACCTTTCGCAGATTAATGACAGCGGGAGAGGGAGGAAAGTTGTAAGCCGCCAGAATGCTGGCTCTTCTGTGCCACTTGGACTTTTTGCAACACGGACCACTTGCTGTCTCAGGAAGAAACGAGGGAACTGATCGACAGGAATCCGGGGGATCATTGACGCTTGATACTTTCACATGGTCCTTGGAACATCGCATGAAGCTTTCTTTGATGCAAGTTCCTATTGGGATCTGAAGCTTTTAGAGAATGAAACGAAACAATGGATTCAACTAATCACCGATTAGAGCATCTTCTCTCAGTGCGAAACATCGAGGATATCTTTCTACCGTCTTCCCCTTCTATTCCTTTCTCTTCATCATTCTCTTCTGTATTCCCTGAAGCTGTCGGGTCTGGCAGTAAGTGTAGTAAACCGCAGTGTAACCGCAGTTGACCTGGTCACAAAAAGTGCGCGCATCTCCTCATCCCAACCCGCACGTCGTAAAGCCTTTCTTCCCAGCTTATGTCCGGCTGGCACTATGCCAAGTGTCTCAACCGACACTTCGAGTAGAACATAGTTTATTTCTGTGCAAGAAGTGGTGGCAGAGTGCGGTAAACATTCCTCCAAATCGCTCCGTTTCAATGACATCATCTGCGGGTCGTACTGGTCGGTGTATCGGGGTCTTGCACTTATCGGGGTCGGTGCAGCTTCGTTCGGCGACAGATGCAGCACATCTGGAGTTGGAGACTGCGCGAAGAGAGGACGAGATGGGAAGGCTCAACTTGGAAAGTAATGACGAGGGGACCGCAAGAACAGTTGGACAAATTGGATGGATTCGCTGGATCAAAGAAGGACGGTTCCGACTGGGAAGATCTTGGTTGTGCCTCGTCGTCCTTCTTTCAGTTTTTGCCGTTAATCGTGACTTCCGAACGTCCGGCTGGATATTTTGCAAATCGTTAAGATTAGAAGCAGATTCCGAGCGGCTGACATCATTTCCCAGATTATCTGTGTTCCGCTTATTTTTCAGAAGTGATTTCTTTTTTTCCGTTCTGAGTCAATGAAGCGTCTGAAATGAAAGAAGAAGCTCGCTATAGTTAGTAAATGATCCCTTTATGATATTTCATCTCCGAGTGCCATGATAAAATTATGCAGCTATAAAGCGGCAGAAAAGTAAAACAATCAAGATATGATAAAAATGAACTAAACTAATACATAAATAACAAAAACCATCACATCGCTTCACTTCTCCTCGACTTTCTTGAACCAACGACGGCAAACGATTCCGTTGTTCTCCATCTTCATCACCAACTTGCTGTTCTCGTCGATGGTGTAGAAGTAGGTTTCCGCGCTGGTATCCGGTTCGTTGAGACGGATGTGGTGCTCCGAGAGGATGTCTTCTTTGAAATCGAAAGTAATTTTGTGCTGATTTCCGTCCAATCCGGGGGCTTCGAATGACTTTCCGAGCTCCCATCCTTGGTAGTTGGTGTTCTTCTTCGACGTGAGGTTCTCCATGTTGTATCTGCAAGAAAGACGATGAATTGCTTATTTCGAAGTTTTAGAAGTTAAAAACTCACTTTCCAGCCTCCTGATTTTGTCCGATAATCTTGGTGAGTCCAGCCAACTTGATCATTTGTCGCACGAACCAATTGACACCTTTCGACGCGAGGAACTCGTCAAAGTTTTCACTTTTCTCGAGTTGATAGCGACCAAAAAACTTGTCCGGCACCGACATGTGGTAGTCTGAAATATTTATGAGTCGAAGAATACGTGAAAGAGGGTGGAAAACTGCGATTCGGCAGGAAATCTGGAGAAAATAGCGAAGAAATGACCTGATTTTTTTCCGATGATCCACTGTGCGATGGGGCGCGTTTGCTTTGTCCTTTGGTAAAGTCGTCGCATTTCGGTACGGTATGTGTTTTCGGGTTAGAAATCTTGTAGACGATTGTAAAAACAATGTTCAAGAACAAGGATGTAAAGAGTTTGACCTCCTGAACTGTTTTCCAGTACATCACATTTCTCAAAAATGCCTCCTTCGAGCGTGGTAGTGCTTCAAAGTTGGTCGACCCTTTCCCATCCATTCCCAAAGTTGCTGACGGCTTCCAGTGTTTTGGTCTGAAGATATAAGATCCAGGTCCCGTTTGTGCCCCAATCCTGCCAGAAACTCTTGTTGTAAACACAAAAATAAGGGGGATGAAGAAGAGGAAGACACTTTTCTCGGTCTACTAATTTTCGGCAGGCCATCTTCCTTCTCCTCGTGTTTTCATCCTTTTCCTTGCTTGTTCCGGAGCATAATCAAACTTGACACGTCACACATGACTTGGCACGTCGCGTTGCTCCCTTATTTGGGCTTCTTCTTCCAAAAAGTGATGGGATGACTGGAGAAGCTGCAAGGACCTGATGAGTGTTATGAGCAGCCGAAAACCGGGCTTAGTGTGCAGTGGCGGAGAGGGAGGACACTTTAATCAGATTGGCCAGACATTCAAAATGATCAAATATAAAGAAAAGGGTGGAGCAGAAGATGAAGAAGAAGACGTTTCGGAGCAAAGCAGAAGCGAGAAACACGAGACGCAGAGAGGGCGGGGCATTCAAAACTTTTCGTTTTCGTCGCCGTCTTCGGCCAGCAGGCGGCGGCGTCCGGTCCCCACTTCGCCTCTTCATTTCAGGAAGGAAGGAAGGACAACATCATGCCTAAACTCATATGTTCTCCTTCTCTTTTTTAGTTTCCGTCTCAATTTCCAGAAGCACGCACTTCTTTCGCTTCAAACATCTTCTTTCCTCTCCTAGTTAGCAGAGCAGTATGATGTAGATATCAGGTTTCTTCCGGGGACATAAGTAACACATAATAACACGTAGCAAAGGGACATGACGTGACACGTGACGTCTTCAGGTTGGTCCCCTTTCTGGTCCCTAGATGGATCCAGTCTTGATTGTCAGAAATCCCTTCCTCGTCCTCCCTGTCTAGATATATTCCCATAGAACAAACTGTTGTTTTTCATTATTTCATTCATTATTCGTGGGAAGAAGAACACTCAAAAATTCCCCCGAAAACAATGGTGAAAAACTCTTCTCCTGCTCCATTCATTCCGTCCCATTTCCTCTCAAACAGACATAAACATTTCAAAAATTCGAGAGCCAAAGACAGCTCCATATGTCAGTCATTCGTTGATGGTTTTTGATTGGTTACGAGTGGAGTAGAGGCTTGACCAGTGGAAGTTGCACGCGGTTCTCTGAAACCTAACGGTTCTCGGAATCGTCATCTGCAGAACCTAGTCATTATAGTCCGAAATGCATATCTGTCATTTGAGTCATTCGAACTTTTAGTTCGGGGGAAGCCGGTAATGGTTTTGCTCTTTTTTCATCAGTGCAATACCTGAAACCTGTCTAGTAACAAGAAGAATTGCTCTATTCCTCTTTTATCCACTTCCGAGAAGCCCTACAATTCTTGTTGGACTATGATCCTGCTCTTTCGAAATATCTTTCTCCAAATACTGCAGCAGTTAAAAGATGTGGGTTACTGTAAGTAATTGAGCTCATAAAAACACAAGTGCATCTTTCATTCACTCGAAAGACCCCAACATTCTCTCAATTAAAGCTCCCCAATTCTTCGTTCCAAATGAGTCAGTACAGCGCCATTCGCTCCTCCTCGCCATACTTTTTCTTCTTCTCGCCACGACATTAGTCCCCCTTCCAATTGACCCAAACTAATTCAATTTGACGGTCGGGGTCCGTATGCCTAAAAGGCGCGAGGAGTCCCCCTTCTCCCCCATTCAATGAACCCGTCGCCGCCATATCTTTCCGGCCAACTTATCTCGGCTCCGAATCGAACGAAACGTCACGCGGAGCCAGTCTCTTTGAGACACTCTCTGCCGCTTTCCGTCCGTTTAACCCTATAATTTTGTGAGCTCTGAGCACTTTATTCCTGTTTTCTGAGTGACTCTCCTTCGTGTAACGGATGACATCTTTCTTCTCCTTTTTTGTCGAAATCCCCGTTTCTTTGTCCGATTGTCCGATGCTCCGTCTAGTCCGTCAACTTCCTCCGGAACTGAGAACTGGATACATTCGAGAGTCAGAAAGTCAGAAGAGTGTCCCGATGTATCCGGAAGACATCTACCACTCCCAGAGGAACCCTCTTATCAGTTCTGATCAGTAGTTCCATTTCTCTTTTCCATCCGAATGAATCACTATCAGTGTCCAGACATCTTCCTCTCGATTACCCTCATTATCCTTCCTGTCTCTTTTCTGATTCCCGCGACTATTAGCCGGCGAATTAATTAGTCTAATCGGCAGTAAACAAGCAAGAGATGCCAGATGAAGTCTAGAGACACCGATTGATTGAGCGAGATACGGAGCTTTGTAATTTTCTAATTTTCCGGTGCAACTTTGCAGAGTTTATTTCCGTAAAGACATGTCCTTTCAGTTTAAAGCTCTCAAAGATCTTTCCTGAATTTGAAAGAGCAGAACTGTCTAGAGACTGGAGACTCTCGGAGAGCTTGTGGTCTGGTCTGAATTCGTTGCATAGCGACTGGGGGTACGGGGTGAAAAAGAAAGAGAGAGAGAGAGTAGGGGCTGAATCTGAAAGTAGCTCTCCAACTTTGCCGTAATAATAATGTATGAATATTGGAAAACAAACTATACATTTTTGTTATCATGCTTCGAGTCCCTTGTATCTCAATTGAAGGCTTCAAATTGTATCAACTCCTTCCATATCCCCACCTTGGTGCAAATATCCGAATCACGAGTTCTGTTTTTGTTCTCCGAGTTTTCAGATTCCCAGTTTCCCAGGTGCAAAACTTCATTTATTTTCCCCGAAATTCAAAGAATCCTTCTTTTCGTTTCCAGCTGCTCTTTCCCTTCTCCCATCACAACACTCTACGGCCCTTCTTGTCTCGAGTACCTCTTCCCTTACGTCACCATCCCCTCATAACTTTCCCGTGTTTTCCAGTTCCCCTCTCCACATCTCCATGTTCTGAATGCTGGACAAGCCAAAACCCGCAGACACAAAGGTCCGTTCCCGATCATCTTCCCTCGTTTCATAATATTTTCTTCGCAGGACCCTCGCCGGCCTCCGAAAGTCGTCATCACTCAGCCATCTTCGAACGATTTGATGCCCCGAGTCTCGATTGACACCATCGATTCGTACCACCGAGAAGTCACAAAGTCCAAGTGTTGTATCATTTTATGAAATCACAAACACGCACACACAAATCTTGTATAATTCCACTGCATGTGTTCATAGAAGGATTGTATATGTGGAGGGGGTAAAATAAAAATGTATGATAAAATAGAAATGAACAACAAGAATGATAATGAAGGGGAGAGTGGGCAATAACCAAAACGGGGGACGGAGGGGATAAGCAATGATCCTTTTTTAGAGGGGAAGAAGCTGCCAAAATTGGTCAGAACAGGATAAGGGGACGAGAGGCGGTTTATGTGAATACAGAAAATAGTTTTGAAAAGTAGCAAGAGAAGTCAAAATAGGATGGAGTGAGGGGATTCAATTATGCCGAGATCCGGACGATGGTCTACACATTGACAGAGGAGGGGAGAACGAGATGAAACCCAGAGAACGTTCCTGAAGAACAGGGGACCGACTCGTTGAGATTAGGAAAGGGAAAGGCGCGGGAATAAATAATCACTAAAGTGTTGAGAGAAAGGGGCTTATTTACTCGGGGATCACGGATGGGATGAGTCGTTTGTCGATCAGAAATGCACCGAATAGGCTCATTCGCAGACGGTCTGGGACCAAATACGGCTTACTCGAGGATTTGAGAATGGCAAACTACGAAAATGATGAGGAATAAAATAGGGAAACAGAGTAGAATGATGAGGGGGGACACAAGCAAAGAGCAGGATAAAAACGGGGTTCTGCAGGAAGTTCCGACTTAGCGCATGTCATCGTCGTCGACTTCATCCGGCTTGAGGATTCCTGGAACGTCACGTTTGCGCTGCTGAGCTTGTTGGATCTCAGCCTCGCGTTCCTCCAGATACAGATCCGAAGTGTCTTCTCCGTTGTGCTCCTTGATTTGGATCAGGAAGTCACGGAGGTGGTTGCGCATGCTGGAGATCTCAGTGTTGAACGAGAAGAATCCCTTGATGATGATGCGGATTTGATCTCTGAAAAACAAAAGAATGAATAAAGAATGAAGTACAAAAGAAGTGAAACTCACTGATTCATGTTGTCAAAGTGGGTTTGGAAGTTGCCTCCGATGTTCTCGTAGATGTAGTCTATGTTTGATTGCTGCGGGTTCTGGTCGTTCAGTGGGACTCTAATCGAGAACTCCGGAGCACGGAACAGAGTGCACAGCACCTCGGCGTAGTAGGTCAGTCCGGCGACGTGAACTTGCGAACTGTCGCATGCGACGGCCAACACGTGCTTCAGCAAATCGATGTAGTATCTCTTGTAGAACGGCTGCGAGACCTTCTCATCCTGCTCGGAGACACGATTCAGCAACTCTTTGAGTATGTCGAGACCTGGAAAAATAACCGGTTTTAATCTGTTTCAATGTTGCGACCACTTGTCGCTAATTGGGAAAAACGATTATGGATGGGCGTGTTTTCTCACTCTTCTTGTTTTCGTCAGTTCACTAGGTTCACTGTTTCCAACTACACAGTTGCCAAGAAAATTCTAACTTTTTCGAGTAGGGAAAGCTCTGTCTTCTGCAGGAACACAGTGACAATGACAATTCGGGATCCTCTTTGTTTGGATCACCAAGGCGGGGACCACGAAACACAACATACAATTGTGTTTGTCATCATTTCGTCCGACTAAGAGTGTGTCCTTCGGTTACTTTTTGATTCCATCTTCCGCAGCCTAACATCTTTCTCGCAACAACAGTTGTGAGAGACGCCGGATACAAAGAACATTTGGTCGGTTTGTTTGCCCCTCTAGTCCCGAAATGATGACTTTTTCGTTGGGGTCTGCCCTTTCTGCGCAGTGCCTTCCTCCGTCTATAAAAACCCATTCTCGCGCTACTAGATCCTCACCAAGTTTACTTTTTCTTCCAACAATACATAGCCTCCCATAAAAATCATAGTATTCAGAATGCCTCACCAACGCCATAACGCCGAGTGTACCGATGTGAAAGTGCTTCAGGAGCACCTTCATTTCCGTAATGGACGTGTTGCTCTCAACCGTTTGATGAAATCTCCAATGTCGGAGAAAATTTACAATTGGGAGGATCCCGATGAGACAAAACGCGGGGTACCTAATGCGGGACTCGTGAATCTTTATGAGAAATGGGGATTCGGTGGGTTCGGAATCATCTTCACCGGTAACATCGTCATCGATCCGAAACATCCGTATGAGGCTGGACAGGGAATCGTTTCCAAAGAGAACGATTCTCCAGTTATGAGAGAATGGTACGCCAAGATGGCTAGAGCTGCCAAAGCGAACCATGCACTTGCCGTAGTTCAACTCAATCATGTAAGTTTGCTCAACCAACGAGCATTTCCAAGCAAGCAAACTCTTTGTTATAGCCAGGAGCTTGGGCATTCACTGAATACACCGACAACCGTGGACGAAAACATGTCATCAGTGATGGAGCAGATGACATTCTGAATGCATCGGAGAAAGTCGTCCAGGAACAACTCATCGATCGTGTTGTCTATGCTGCCAAGTTGCTTTCCAACTGCGGATTTGATGGTATCGAGATCAACTCCGCATTCGGAAATCTCTTCTGCCAATTCTTCTTGGATAACAACAAGAGAACCGATAAGTTCGGAATCACTTCTGGCAATCGTGCCCGTTTCCATACTGAACTGTACAATGCGATTCGCCGTGAGGTTCCAGCTGCCAGCGGATTCCTGGTCGGCCTCAAACTGAACTCTGCTGACTTCCAAAACGGATTCCCAGCTGATGAGCTTCGTCGTCTTACTGAATCATTGGACGAAGCCGGATACGACTTCGTGGAGTTGACTGGAGGAACCATGGAACAAGTGGTTCAAGATGCTCAGCAGAGAGCAAGTACAGTTGCTCGTGAGAACTACTTCCTTGAGTTCACTGATATTGTCGTCAAGTCTTTCCGTAAGGCTATAGTTTACATTACTGGTGGATGGCAGACTGCTTCTGGTATGGTGAATGCTGTGAACCTCGGAATCACCCAGGGAATCGGTCTCGCAAGAGCCAGTGCTGCTGAGCCTAGTTAGTTGATCAATTTCCATGCTTCCTCTCAAAAGTTACTCAGATTTCCCTCGTAAACTTCTCAGTGGTGTCGCTCATGCTACACTAGACAACAAGTTCGCACCGGCAGACTTTTTCACTTCAAAACACGCTGCCCACTTCCAAATTAAGACCATGGCTGGAAAGTCAATCAACGACGTCGTCAGGTAGCACAATAAAGTTGGAAAGATCAAAACAAAAAGACTTTCAGTGTGACTGACGGGGTTCCCGACTTCACAGATAACAAGGAAGCTTCTAACTTTGCCGAGAAGGCTGCTGAATACATAAAGTTTGTCAACGCTGGTGGCAAGCCAGACACATTTGCAGAAGTTATCAAGTACACTCCCATTCACTAGATTCTCAATCTTTCCTGTATCTTTTCGAAATAAAGCACATTTCGCAATAACTCTGCACTGTTCCCCAGAAGTACACGTAATATCTACGAAGATCAGTTGCATTATCTTCGGTCACTACAGAATACAAAAGTAACATGAAGAAACCACAATTGTGTTCCGTCGTCTCTGTCTATTACACCCGTGAATACTCTCGCCCCCCGCTCTCTGCCGTCTCCTCCCAGACGGGCTATCTTATCTTCAGTCGCATTGCTCTTTGTGTCCGATAGTCTGACCCTCCTATATAAACCTCATGCTCTTCACAGTTTTTTCACTTGCTTCTAGAATGCAATACAGTCGAATTGCTGCTTCTGCTGTGGACTGCAGCGTACTCGCTGAACCACTCACTTTCAGACATGGGAAGGAGGCCAAGAATCGGATCATGAAGGTAAGTGCTCTTATTTTAGTAAACTTTGGAACTGATAGTATCTTTTCTTCCAGAGCCCTTTGTCAGAGAAACTGTACAACTGGAATGACCACTCCGATAAAGTAAGAGGTCTGCCTAATCAATCAATCCTCAATTTGTACGGGAAGTGGGGTAACGGAGGTTACGGGCTGATCATGACTGGTAACATGGCTGTTGATCCGAAGTACATTGGAGAAGCAGGACAAGGAATCGTGAGCAGAGAAAACATTAACGAATCTACCAAGGATATCTTCAAAAGTCTTGCGACGGCCATGAAATCCGACGGAGCTATTGCAATCGCTCAAATCAACCACATCGGTAATGGAGCTATCACGGGATACATGAACTCATTGGGAGAAAAACACACAATTGTGGATGAAGTCAAAGATCCGATTCACTTTTCAAAAGATCAGTTGAAAGATGGGATCTTTGACCGATTCGCTTTAGCTGCATCAGTGCTTCATGAGTGTGGATTCGATGGAATGGAGCTGCACTCGGCTCACGGAATGATATTCAATCAGTTTCTTGCTCCGAAACATACTCGTGACGATGAGTACGGAGGATCCGTAGAGAACAGAGCCCGTCTGCTGACTGATACTTATCGAGCAATCAGAGCAGTGGTTCCTGAGAGCACTGGATTCATGGTTGGAGTGAAACTGAACTCTAGAGATTTCCAAGAGGGAGGAATGTCTCGAGATGACATTATTCGAGTTTGCGAACTTATCGAGGAGACCGGATTTGACTTCGTCGAGCTGACTGGCGGAGCGATGGAGAGTGTCATCAAGGAAGTGAACATGCGAGAGAGCACCATCAACAGAGAGAACTTCTTCCTCGATTTCGTTCAGTTCACCAGTCAGATATTCAAGAAAACTGTGGTGTACATCACTGGTCGCTGGCAGACTGCCAATGCTATGGTTTCTTCAGTGAACATCGGATTGACGAAAGGGGTGGGACTCGGCAGATGGAGTTGTGCTGAACCAGACTTCCCACGGAAACTGACCACTGGAGAAATTCACTCTTGCTTAGACATCAAATTTGCGCCGAGCGAGTTCGGAGCAGCCAAGAATGCAGCACATTGGCAGATGAAGCAGATGTCGGATTTGGAGTACGACTCAGAGAAAGGGTAAGTCAATGTTTGGAAAGCCATAATCTAACTGTTAAACACTCTCAGAATTTCCCATGGTTTGACTGATTTCACAGTAGAAGATGAGACAATCAACTTCAAGAAACAATGTGGCGAGTACTACGCATTCCTAGGACCTCTCGGAGGACAAGATAACCACGCCGGTGTTATAAATTATGTGCCTTTGACAAAATAAGTCTAATAAAGCGGTTTCACTCTTGTTTCCCTCATACTCACCAATTTCCGCGACATTTCGCATAGTGTGCTGGAATGCCCAGACGACAGCGTCGATGACGGTTCCGAGATCGTCGGCAGGCATCTCCATGAACACCGGGAAACACTCTTGGACCAGAGAGAGCACAAGCTCGAAGAAGTTGGTACGATGCTCCGGGTACGCCTGAGAATTTGGAAATTAGAAGATTCCTAGTATTTATTGAATAGATTACCTCCATATCCTTGTTGATCATATCAACACTGCACTGGAAGACAGCGCCAAGGATGCTGGGAACTTGTGGGCAGAGCAGAGACTGGAAAAGGAGAATATTATTAGGATAGAGAGGACTAGAAACTTACTCCAAGCTGGGTGACAAGGATACTGAGCAGGGAGAGTACTTTCGGCTCTCTGGCTTGTGGCACGTTCTTCTGGTAGTCGAACAAAACAGCGTCGAAGAGTGGCGGCACTATGCTTTCGAGGATGAGCTTGGCATCTCCATTCTTCGAGACGAATGTCGACAGAAGGATCAGGATCTCACGCTTGACGGCACGCATCGTCTTCACCAGAGGGTTCTTGAGAGCCTCTTCTCCGGCGGTTGTCACAGCACGGGACACTTTCTCAGAGAGGATCCTGAAATAATTTTACTAGATTTTCTTCGAAGTCTCTCGAACTTACTTGTACAACGAGAGCAAATCGCTGTAAATGTTTCCGAGCTGCGAAACAAAAGCGGATCCGATGGACTTGCACGCAGCCACATTGGTCTTCAGAATATTGAGCACGGAACGAACCATCTCATGCTCTTCGAGCACACTGTCGTTGGTGGAAGCAGCGGCGATGATGTCTCCCCAGGTACGGTTCGGGATCTCCATCAGCTGTCCGATAAGTTGCTCTTGGAGGTTTCCGTCGATTTGGGCAGAGATGATGTGTCCGACAGCTTCATAGAACACGTGAACTTGAGCGTGAGACAGGTCACAGATGATGCCGGTCAGGTTCTCGAGCATCTCGTCGACGAACGGCTTGTTCTCGGCTGGCTGCACAATCACAAAGTGTCTTTTGCACTTGATGGCAATCTTGATGAACGTGTCGCAAGCCATGTCCTGTACTCCTTCGTGGGTTTCGTGCATGAACTCGAACAGCTTGTTGATGACCTGAAAACATGCAATGTGGGAAGAAATGGAAAATGAATCACTTACAGTCTTGAGGAATTTCCAGTGAGCTCTCAGGAAACGAGGATATTGCCCGACGACGTACATGATGTTGGAGGCAATCACAGCCTTGTTGTCTTTTCCGCGCTTCTGCTCGCACAAGCCGAGCAAATCACGAATGACGAGAACGAGGAAACGCTTCTCGTCCTCTTCGATCATAGTTCCGGAGATGGATCCGACAGCCCAGCAGAGACGGTTCAAGTTCTTCCACGAGAACTCTCCTCCATTCACCTGCGACGCCAACTTCTCCGTCATCTTAATTTCGGTGTCCTTGTTGTCCAAATGGGTCAGGTAGACGAGAGTCTCGCGCATGTTGCGGTACAGAGCAATCGAGTCGGTGTCCTTGACCATCTCACGAACCACTTCTCCTTGGTCATTCTCCACGATCAGAACTTCTTCAGGCTTCGCCATTCGGGAGATCATGGTGGAACGAAGGACGGAGAGGTACTCGCGGTAGAGTAGACGACGCGGATGTTCACGGACCTGGTTCATCATTCCGTACAGAGTGCTCGGTTGAACAAATGGAGATATGCGGTAGAGCTCTGAAGTGAGCCAGCACCAGCAGTCGAGGCACACTTTGAACACTTCCATCTCCTCGATGAGAGTAATCTTGAGCAGTAGTTGGACGGCGTAGTCATGGGCCTCACGGATCATAAGCTTCGTCTCGGAAAGTGGCTCGTCGATGACTTCGATCAGATGGACATGCTCCTTGAAAAAGGCAACGAGGAATTGAGCCAAGCTGCTGATGAACTTTTGATCCTGGTCAGAAGCATCCTTGTAGACGGCGGCCAGGTCGATGTCGAGAGTCAGAACAGTCGAGATGTGACGCATAGTCGAGCAGAACATCTTGACAAGCTTCTCGTTGTAACTCGGGTCGTTGGTCTCCACTTGAATTTGGGAAATCTCGGTGAGGCATTGGAGGGTAATCACGCGGTACACCTCGAGGGACAAGAAGTTCTCGGAGAGCAGTTCAGTGATGTTGGTCTCGAAGACGTATCCAACCGGGATCCAGGTTAGGAAGCGTTGAAGGGTCTTCAGGGTTGCTTGGACCATCGAGTTCGACGGGCACTTCTCAAGAATGCTGACGCACAGAGTGAACACTTCTTGGAATTGTCCGCAGAACTGCTGCTTCAGATGTTGCTCCTTGGCTTGAGTCAGGTTCTGAGATCCAAAATCGAAAACTTCCTCACTGAAAATACACAAATTATTCACATAATTACACATCAATGACTCACCTCAACAAGCTCAGAATGTTCATGTTGTTGATGCATACGGTCTCGTTGGTCTTCGACGACTCGACGATGTCGGTGATGAACGTCGGCCACTGTTTCGGCCAGTCTTGCTTAACGATCTGCACAAGCACCAAGTTCAGCTTATGCAGAAGCAGTTGGTTCTGCTCCATGATTCCCTGCTCCGAGGACAGCTCCAGCATCTTGGTGATGATGTACGACTTGATGCCGTCGCGTTGGACTTGAGGCAGGGACTTCCACTTGTGTTGGATGACAGTTTCCAGGATTTGGAGAGCAAAGTACTTCGACTCGTTCAGTTGCGAGAATTGAAGAATCGCATCGACCTGAAAAGATATAATTCGAATCTTTCTATAATTCTCGTTACCCACCTTGGTCCACGAGTCACGGTCCTCCTTGAGCGTCATGAGGATCGAGTTGGCCTCGGCCTGCTCCTTTCCACTCATGCGATTCATGATGTCGACGACCTGGTCCAACAGGGTCACATCGATGCGATCTCCCTCGGTGAATTGTCGCTTCGCTTGGGAGAGCACTTCCATTGCCGACACAGCCATTTTCTCTTTTTGGGGTTTCAGCAATCGAATCAAATCGTCAGTTTCAGTATACAGTCTCACACACTCACGCACACAAAGAAGGCGGCGAAAATTGGGGGGAATTCAAAAAAGGATTTGAAGCTTGCAAATTAGGCCAAAAAATCGTCTCTCTCGCACACACTCTCACGCTCTCTCACACAACCGAAAGATGACGATGGTACGACCGATCAGCTAGCCCTAGTTCTGAAAATATACATTTTGGATGAAATTCGTAGGAGAGAAAAGAGTGGGAAAGAAAAGAGAGAGGCGAATTGCTATCAGCAATTCTATCAACTATTCAACACCGGATATTATTGCAATAAATAGCCCAACTATCAGAATTTTGAGACAATATTCCCCAGAAAAAGAAAACGGATACGAAAAGAGACTGATATTCTTCTCTTCCTCACGTCACATCGTTTCGAAAGGAATTACTTGATAACATGATAAGACGACTAGTGTTTTGGCTTGGTATTTGTCCCAGTAACAGTGGAGAAACTGGAGAAACTTCGGCCACGAAGCAACTGCAGTCGGCTGCTCGCTACGACAGTGTTGACAATTTCGAAACAAAATCAGCAGACAGACTAACAGTCGGATGCATGTTTTCGTGGCCGACAGTCAGAGGTAATCGATCGGACACCTCGGCGAGTGCAGCCGTCCCACCGCTTTCGTCACGTGATGTGTGCATGCAATGTGCCCTCACTTTTAGTTCGGTTTTTAGCGAGAAACAGAGAGAAATAACAATAAACGGAGGAAAGAAGCGCGCAGCATTGGAAAACGAGTAACGGCTGCGCGAGAGCGGAGAGTCGGACGGTCATCCCCATCTGTTGTGTCCGTCACGTGATGTTTGTATATGTCGTAGACATGGCAACAGGGAAGAGAGAAAAACCATTCGGTAGTGGGTGCAACGCGGAATTGATTTACCATTCAAAATGACCGCAGATGATGTTGTCCCGGGCAACGAATGAGAGAAAATGGGAGGATAATCACGTGCGCGAGCGCGAGAAAGGGAGTAAGCGGGATAAAAATAGCAAAGCAACCAAGCAAATCATGTGACACCTATTATTCAAACGCAAAACACGAAGAAGCAGATTGGATGAGCAGAAGACGAAGGAGCAGAAGGCGCGGAGAACACGACGGCGTTACCCGACGGAGGGCCCCCAATTTTATCACGAGACAAGGCACACCGCTGCGAGCTGTCGTCTCCTCGCGGCCTTTTGCGTTCGAATTCCACAAACCCCGCTGATCATTCGGTGGGGCGCAGTTGCTGTACGCATAGAGTGCACGCGCACCAGACCTATATAATTATATCGAATACTGAAGTCATCGTCGAGAATATTCGAAACGAGATCGAAAGCCCAACACGGAAAAGTAATCGATGCGAGAAGCGGGTCGTCAGTAACCGCAAGTTCAGGGGTAAGCATTTACGGAAAAATTCGAAAAATAACAAACAACGACATATTTCATCAGAAATCTTTCAAAAATGTTTGAAAATTTCGAAACTACTTCGAAAAAGTTTCCATTCGGAGTAGGACGGTTTTCGGATCGATAACGCTTAAAAAACGCATGATTTGTGTTAGAATATACGTTCTGCCCAGAAAATAGTCAATTGCAACTAGAAAAACCGAATTGGAGCGAGAAAAAAGGCAGAAATTGAGAAGAGCAACGGAGGAAAATGTGCTGAAACCGAGACAGAAACCGTGTTTGTTGCGTTCGTTGTGAGACCCGCGCAACAAATTGATCAATGCGCCTTTAAATTTCACAGTAACCCACTACCAATTTCAACTGCTTTTTGCAGGATTTTCCAGTGAAGCTGGCGAAACTGGCAGAAAATGCAATCAGAAGATATACTAAAATCAGAAATTCGCAAATCTCTCAACCGAGTAATTCAAAAAGTAAGAAAAACTTCCAATTTGAATTCATAGTTACGCAACTTATACATCTTCACAAGTTTGTGTGTGGGTCTGTTTGAAAGTATAGTTTTCACAGAGATGACTGGACTGTTTGAGTCTTTATTTCGCAATAAGTTGTTTATAGAGACCGGCTAGGATTTGCGAAGGATCTATGTGATCGAATGCGATCGAAGTCTCCTGGAGCACTAACTCAGATTCCCTCTTGTCGTTTTGAGCGAGAAGAAGAGCCCATCTCCCCCCTCCAGTTATAGATTTTCTAATATTAGGAGACTAGCTGAACTCAATTCACATTGTCACGATCCTTTTGGGTTACAGCTTACCGACGATGGGAACTTAGACTTCGAGAGCATTGCTTTCCGAAGTTTGGCCACGGAAGTCGGGAAGGAAAAGCAATACGACACGGAGATAATAATAGAAGTATTCCTGGAAATACTAAGAGTGAGAAGCCCTTTCTCGGAGTTATTTATACGATTCAGAGTATGTGTTCAGAGATCAGGCTGTCCCGACCGTTTATTGATACTCCAGCTTGTTGATTACTTCTTTCTTCGATTCTCTCAATTCCGGAATAGACTTTTGGACGATCCTGATGTATTTTTCAAAAATATTTCCAGTTACTTATAATAGTTTGTCCAGGAACTTTTGGAGCTTATCCTGGAGACAAATCCGATTCGAAATCCGCTCCCTGGCTCAAAAAAGAACGTGAATGAGTTGAAGTCAGCGGCGATTCGAGTGATCAAAGGTTGGGAGAAGAGGTTCATGAAGAACGATGCGAGGATGAAGTGTATTGTGGTGACACTGAAAAAGACAAAGTTCGTAGACTACGACGGTGGGGATTTGTTGCATGAAAGAGAGAAGAAACGGAAGGAACTGGTGGCAGAGAGAAAGAAGATGATGTTAGAGACAGTGAGTTGTTTAGTTGAGTATGTTTTCAACTTCATTCGTCTACAGGCTCTTTCTGCGTACAAATCCAAATTCGAGCGGATCAAAAACGATGCTGATAAGCTGTTCGTGGAGCTCGACACCTCTCTCATGCTACTTGTTCCATCTTTCACCGATAACTGCGATGACATTGATCCAACTGAACCGAGCACATCTCAACAGTCACTTTGTAGTCCTCGTCATACGGAAGTTGAAATGTTGGAAGTGATTATTCCCGATCTGTCCCCCGAAATCTTAGTGACTGCGGAAAACGATGCCATTGTGGAAGCATTGATTGATTCGAAAAAACTGCTCACTCACAGGATCCAGACGCTCCGGAAGCTTGTGAAGTTGATTCAAAAGCTCAAGAAAGATGGGGAAGATCTCGCACAGACGATAATCAACTATCGAGAAGGACTGAAGAAGCTGATTTTCAAAGCGGAGAAGCTGAAATTGAAAGGGAGAAGTAGGGATAAGAAAGAAAAGAAACGGTTCGATGACGACTTCATTGATGTCGAGATTTCGATTGATGATATTCTGATGATTCAATACTCAAAGCAAGCCGAAGAGGCGATGGAGAGAGAAAAGGAGGAAAAGATGAGGATTGCTGAAGGAACAGCTGAGAAGAAAGTGGAAGTAGAGGAACTCAAGAAGAAAAACAAAAACGAGATAAAGTCAGTGCCGTTTGGATTGGACTTGAAGTACTGGGGAGAAGAGCGGAAAGATGTGCAGGTACCGAAGAATAACGCAGACTGTCATCGATTCTGGAGAGCGTCAGAGGATGAGTGAGTTCTTCGCAACGTACCGATTTTCTAGCTAGACTTTTTTCAGTACCGTGTCTGGAACTGTGCAACAGAGCATTTACACACAGAGACAGTACACATTCATTGGAGAAGCACCAAAGAGTGACAAGGTGTGTCGGGCGAGACTGGCGAATGGATCATTGTGTCCCAGGAGAGACTTCAACAGGTAAACACTGAACAACATAGCCAGTCAAAGAATCTCCACTTTCTAGTTGTCCTCTGCATGGAAAAATTGTGGATCGTGACGAAAAGGGTGATCCGAAGTCGATAGAAGACAAGCGATTGGACACACAACGAGAGGAGAGAAAGAGACGGAAAGAAGCGGAAGAGTTCTCCAGAAAGATCGAGAAGGAGTACGGCAAGAAGACAAAACGGAAGAAGAAGCACGACGTGGACACCACCGACTCGGAAGATGTTCGCAATCGACTCCAGAAGAAGCTGTTCGATCCGAAGACAGTCGAGAGAGTGTCGGCTGTGTTGGACGCGTCGATGAAGAACAGGTTGCAGAGGAACTTTGCTCATCAGTTTTCACATTTGTAACTTGTTTTCTGCATTTCTTGTGGCTAAGAGATTTTCAAAGAATGTTTGTTTTTGTAGGAATTTCCAATTTCCATATTTATTCCTTTGTTGCATGCTACGAGAAGATACACCAATAAAGATCAGTGCAACTCGAGTATTTCATTTCACTAGTTTACTAACAGAAGAGCATGGTCCAGCGTATTTTAAACTCTTTCACCTCTGCGTGGCCCCTTGAACTTTGATCACAAGTTCAATTTGATCAGTTTTGCCAACCGAACAATTCAGTTACTATTTTGCCCGCCGAAACTGCCGTTTGGAATGTCGTTGAAGCCTGGCGATGAAGATCTGAAGGACGTTATCAATGGTTAGTTAACAAAAATGGGTTTAGAAGATTTTGGAAGGTTTCAGATGTAGGAGAAAGTGAACGTTTAGAGGTGGAAGATAAGACGTGCGAGACACCGGAGGAATCGACGGGGATGGCTACGGAATCCAGACAAATAGTCGAACCGGACCCGAAGAAGTCTATCGACACGTTGGAACATGACGGAGATTCTGATGGGGAATCGGAGCAAGAGACGGAGCAAGAGGAGATTCGGGATGTCAGTGGATTCGACAGTGATGCGGATATGGGTTTGTTTTGTAAAAGGGTCTAACAACATGATAGGATACTTTCAGGGTCGACAGAGACAAGCGAGGAAGATTCCAGTGATCGTGAGGAAGATGTGGAGGAAACAGACGAAGACGAGGATGAATCTGATGAGGAAGAGTGGGATGAGAAGAGATACAAGGACCTGTTCCGGTACTCTTGTGCGCACCTGACAAGGCGTGTGCTCCGCGAGTCTATGAAGCTTTCGGACTTTTCCGGAGGCTGGAAGAAGATTCGGGAGACTCTGTTCGTGGCTGATGAACAAGATCCGGATGACATGGACGCTGAGAAAGTCGCCGAGATGTCTGTCAAGAGACTGATCCACCAACTACGAGCGATTTGTGAGAGAACCATGGGAATTCTGAGCGAAAAGTGGCGTCATGCTCGTTACCACAGCTACTCAAAGCTCTTGACGGAGGGATCCTTCGCTGAATCAATCATACGATCAACTATGCTCAAAAACCAGGTCTACTTCTACAGAAAGTGTGAGAAACTAGAGGACGAGGAGAAGAGATTTGTCAAAAGAGCCGTCGAGGTCTACTGCAAGAAGGAACATGGCCGTTGGATTCAGAGTGAGCCAAACAGAGACTTGCTTCTTTAACTAAAAGTTTTCAGTGTACAAAGCTGCCATCATCCGAAAGGAAGAGGGAGCGCGCGCACCACCGTACGTGAAACTTGTCAATCTGACTCTGGAGACGATCCATTCATTGCTTCCAAAGGATCTCGACTTTTCCAATCGCCTCATGCTCATTCGCAGAAAGGAATTGATGGAGGAGAAAGGAATCGAGTATCCAATGCATGCAAGGTGGAGTCCAGTGATACTGTATGAGTGGAGTCAACAGAATGGTCACAAGAAGGTCCATCAAGATTCTGAAGATGTAGACAAAGTCAAAGTCAATGACAAGGACAACGTGGTGCCGGTGGATGAGATGTGGAAGATTGGAGCCAGTGCTTGGGAGCTTTTCGTTCTGGAGCATACACTCAAAGCATTGAAACATAACTGGATCCACAACCTCGGAGCCGACATTCGGAACGATATGTTCTGCGACAGGATCTTCGAACTGGTTGTGACGACGTTGGTGATGAACGAAGATGTGTGCTGGCCGGAGGAGAACCTCTCGAATGACGACAAGCGATGTTTGAGGCGCATGATGAGAAGCGGAGTAACATGTTTTGAGATGGATTCGGATGAGAAGAACATGGAAAGAAGTATCGTGGATGCACTCTCTCCCCTCGAATCACAGTTCCAAGGAGTCCTCTTTGTCCAGCCGAAAGCCCCAGAGTGGTCTGATCTTCCTCGAGAGCTTCACGAAGAAGTTGTTGGTTACCTGAACATATTCGATCGGTGAGCCGTGTTTTCAAGGTGTCTGAATTTGTGGTCCTTTTCAGAACGTCCCTCGGACTCTGTTCCCACGCAGATCATGAACTGACACGTCACCTCCGCAAACCGATGCTCATTCCGTCTGTAGAGTTGGTTGCGAGACCATTAAACAATATCGTCCATGTGTTCATATATTTTGGGATCGAGGACTGGGCCAAAATGACATTCAAACGTGACAAGACAAACACCCTGCTCCGCACGAGTCGGTGAGTTTTGAAAAAAGGTGGCTCTGTATAGCGATGCATTTCAGAACCGGCAACAAAAAGGTCACTGAACGGAGAATGCCAGGGAATCCACTGAAACATGCTGCCATTTTGATGCACAATCTTCTCGTCAAGCACAAATTGACCGTTGGGAAGTTTGAGCTCAAGATCAATGTGGCTGGATCCGAGTGGGATTTCACGAAATGGCCAACTCATGTTTGGCCTCTCCCGGAACCTGTTCTCACCGCTTTTCAAAGATTTGAAGACATGTTCATGGCGAATTGGGGAGACTCTAAGATGACGGTCATCACTGGGTTACGCGGGAACTTCGTGGATCGAATGGCGACAGTGCAGAAAGAAGGATACTACCTGATGGAGCACTGCAAAGACTACCTTCCGTACATGACCATGAGTGACGGGAAAATAAACCACGGTTCGTTTTAGGGTCCTAAATGTTTGGTTTTACTTTTGCCGGTTTCAGAGCGGTGCGGGTTCACATCGGAACTCACTATTGAAAACATATTGAAAGAAGCCAGGGAGGAGTGTGTGGAAGATTGGCAAAGGTATGGGAAGATAGTCACAAGGGAAGCGCTGATCAGACAATACGGAGAACAAAACTTGGCACTACGTGATGGATGGTACTGGAAAATTTGTGTTGCCCCAAACCCGGATCCTTCCATGAGCCCCAAGGACATTTTTGATAAAATTCCTGGTTCGTTCAGACTGTGAGTTGAATTTAAACTGAAATTGGTTTTGACAGTCTATGTTCAGGACGTCCGATGGAGCGAAGCTGAAGAGTCTAACGTCAGTAACTCACAGTATTCTGTTCTGTAAGTTGACCGAATGTGGAGGATTTGTGTGGATCCAGACTGCGGAGAAGTACAGAGCCCAGATTGAATCCTTCATCGTGAGTTTCTATCAATCATTAACATTCAGACAATGATGTTTTGTAGAATGCTAAATGTGGTCTGGGGCCCATTTGCCCAACTTGTCAGACTCCATTCGACTACTGGTTCAATGTTACTGGCGTCCATCGTCGACTAGTGGAGGAGGAAGACTGGATGGTCGATAACTCGTCATGAACTACTCGGCAGGAACTTTACTCGGCATAGTTACCATATAACTTCTAACTTGAATAAAATCATTTTCTTTCGTAATAGCTGTTTTCACTTCAAGAAAATCTGAAGAGAACACTGCAAACTTACATAAATGTCTATTGCTTCACTACCCCTTCAGTTTTGACTAACTCTGCAACTTCTCTCGTTGCCAAATTTCAATTTGTCAGGGAAGATGAAAGATGATCCGATGAATAGGCTCCAACCCAACGTCACTCTCCTGCAAATGCCACCTCCCCTCCACCCTCTCGCCGTGTGATCCGATTCTTTTCACCCGTCCACCTCATCAATCTTTCATCAACCCAGTCCACCGACCCACATGGCCGAGACTTGTACTCAAAGGAAAGTTGGTAAATGAAAAGTGGAGAAGTAAACAAATTCAATGAGCAATCACTTTATTGCAAACGCTGTTCTGTCCCCATCTCCTCCCACTCCTTCTCCTTTGCGACTTGTCATCCGAATCGAAGAGGTCTCGGCTTCTCGTGTCTGGAATGAGCTGGAGTTGGTGAGGTGTTGTGTGGTTTGGTTCAAAGGATCAAGAGCTCTTTCTCTATGAGACTCTATTGTTTGAAGAGGGTCAAGCGGAAATGGATTCGAATTCATGATTAGGATCACGAAACCAACGCGAACTTTGCTGACGCATAGCTAAAAGGGGACCTGACGAGGTCTAGCACCTTCGCATTACTCATTCGTATATAATTGATAGATCATGTTTTGACATCTTTTTACCTACGAATTCGGGAATTTCTAAACTGAGAGACTCTACTTTACTGGTCAAAACACGCGATTCTACGTAGAGGGGCAGGTTAAATCAAGCATCTATTCATAAAGTGAGAGGAGGTCCTGATCGACCGAAGATTCTCGTGGAATCACGTAATCAGAGCACAAACACCGGGAAGAGAGAGCTCCCGGAACTGGATTTCTGATCTTGGAAATGTTGCAGCTTCCTAGTTAGGTTACCCATTCAGTAAAGGTTTAGATCTTCTAATAAAAGATTGCTACAGTAACCGTTTTGAAAGTGAGATATAGGACAGGGCTAGATAACAAAGTAAAAGTTGTGTTTTAGAAGTGTTTCTAAAATGTCAAAACGCCTTCTAGAAGTTCTAAATGTTGACCGGAATCATCGAAAAATGTCAAAATAATTGTCAGGTTTCCCTTGTTCTGGAATCATTTCCTCCCCCACTTCCTCCCTCAAAAAACAAAAACATCCTTCTCCTTCCCAACCCTCTGGCTGAGAATGACAACTCACACGACGTCAGGTCCCATGTTGAACGATCTGGACGGTCGCTGATAGCCGTTGGAGAGCATCTCTGGAACATCCGACCATTGCAGGATCACTTGGCGGAGTGGAATTGCTGGAACATGTTATATGGGAGGACAATAAGTTGTTTGTGAGGGGGACGTATTCTCCGGCTGGACAAGCTAAACTAGTAAGATACTATTTTCAGTGCTAAAGGCTTCTCCGGACGATTTTGTTCTCAATGTTATTAGTTTCCTGGAAGACGAGGCAGTTCAAAGTCTTTAGGGTCTGCCAGACAGGATTTATTCCACAGAGTACGAATGGTTCTGCTTATAAGAAGTATATCAAGGAATCATAAACACCATGAACAATGAAGTACGGTAGGATACTTCAGGTCGAAGTATGCGTTCAACCTCATCAAGCAAGCTACCGTACTTGAAGTTACGATGGTTACGAAGGTTCTCTACTTGAGCCCCGGATGGTAAGCTACTATACAGTGTTCTCTGACTTACACATGGAATCAGCAACTGTAGCACACATAAGGAACATGAGGAGAGGGGCGAGCCACCACGAGTGGGTCCCGGATGATCGCCGTGTTATGGCCATCGACCAGCAGAATGGCATGCAAATTGACAGCAGCCGAGGTGTCGTCGTCGAAAAGTGGGCGGGCCGAAACGGGGCGGCTCACAATACGGAGCACGCTCCGGCTGCCAACGTGATATTTCGGAGAGAAGGCGGAGGATCTGGAAGCTGAATGGCGAGGCGAATCGTGCTGAATCGAATTGCAGGTGACGAGGAAGGCGGTGGAGTGGAATCTGGAGATGAGATGGGATTAATCGGGAACAATGGGAAGAGAAGGGTGTGTGCGGGGAGGCGGACATGATATTCGGATGGATTCTGGAGAGCTTCGAATGAGCCACCAACAATGACGTGGCGGTGGAAGGTGTCTGAACGCGCGTGGTTTGTGTTGGAATTAAATGATCGTTGGTGAGGAGAACGATCGGGGAATATGATGCGAAAATACTGGAATGCGGGGTGGATTCTGATTCTGAAATGTCTTGGAACACTGATCACTTGACCACTGTCGGTAAAGACCATTTGGAAAACAGCGGATGACGACTGGAGATGTGATTGTCTCTGTTTTCTGCCTTCTGACCATTCGCCTTTGTGTCCTCAACTCTCGATCTCACTTGCGTAAGTAAGAAAGTTCAGAATCAGAATCTCTAGATACCGCGACAATTTCCAGACAGAATCATTGAAAGCAGGAAGAGAGCTCTCTGGCTTGATTTGTTGTTGACTTGACCTTCAGGTGATTCTGCTGAATCTGTTCTTTTTGGAATGATATGTCTGCTGGAGTTTTTCAGATTTAGTATGTACATTGATGTTAGAGTCCTGGTTTCGATAATTGCAATTGCTAAATTGATCTTACTATGACGGGACCAAGTACTTTGCTTTGTTTACCTTACTTGTTGAACTTTGCGGGTTGTATTTCAGAGGGTAAGGGGGCTTTGAGGAGTGCACTCGGTCTTAGAAAAAGCCTATTTGAAGTTCTAATCGAACAGAGGAAAACGTGAAAACATCTACCGACCAGCAACTTTTCGTATATGTACTTGTTAGGATAGACGACCTGTGATCGTGTTAGTGAAGTTCCATTACTGATGTTGGATTCAAAATTCTAACTTCAATGTGCTCTAGAAAATTCTTCAGAATGTTATCGTCCTTTCCAACCCACAAATAGACCACCTCCATTTTTCCAGAAATCTAATCATCACGTTATTGAGAAGTGGAACATCTTTCGCAATGCCTTTTTCTATAAGGCACGTTCTTCGAGAACTCCGGGAATGACGTTTTCTTTAAAGAACCCACTTCTCCGCCAAACTCAATTGTGTGCAAAATGTATCCGACTCGAGTCAGGTGACATCATTTTCCTATCTTTCTGATTATCACATTTGTCAAACAAAATGTTTTCAACTCTATCCAGGTCAACATGGCAACCCGCAGAATCAAGGCAATGAAGGAGTCGGTGGTGACTGGGAGGGGGTCATGAACTGTGTTCCATGAAGGGCGCTTCTTACAATTAGAAAATCTATAACCAATGATGAGAAATAGCGGTGACGAGTCTTCTAATTCAAATACTAGTCTAATGATTCTCAGAAACACTCTGAATTATTTGCAGTAAGTCAAACCGGAAGAAATGGCAAAGACTCGAGTAAAGTGAGTAAAATATTTATTCCTGGAAGTAAGATGCAAAGTGTGCTCTGCTCTCTGTCTACTTCTATGTTTGGAAATCTCACAGACAGTATTCTGGAAATCGTCGTCGGAGATCCAGGAAGCGTAGGCGGCAACGAGGTCAGTGTTCTGTGAAATAGAGAAAGAGATCGGGCTCGTGCGTTCGTTTCGTTTCGTTCTACCGATAACACATTTCGAATTCAGTGTGCTCAATCACGGAGGATTGCAAAACAGGAATGGGTGTTTTGAACTGCAGTATTTCGTGTCTGTCAATGTCAAACCAAGCTTCAGGGAAGACTCCAAAGTCTGGAGAATTCGCTAGATCTTTTGACTATGCGTTCCTTCTGAGCTTCACGTATCATGCTCACAACCTACACACTTGTTTCCATCCACCAGGAACGAGCACAAAACCGCTCTCCGATCATTCCAACCCAATTCGCACGCATCTAACTTATTTTCGGCTTGATGCGAAGGTGGGATAATGGAATGCAAGTCACTCTTCCTATTTTTACGACCATTATTCAGATGAATATTTGTTGTCTTTCTCTTCTTTCTCCGTTCTCATTTCGAACAATAACCATCTGTTCCGTAAAGTGGGACACGCAGTGCTAAACAATCTGGAAATGGATGTGCCAGTGTGTACATCTGTCTGAAAATATCCGTAGCTTCCCTGAAAAAGAACCCGGGGGATTCGGAATTCGTAACAGAACAATCTTCAACTGGAAATGTTTTATCAACAGAAAAGGAGAGAGGGAGAGAGAAACAGACAGAGAGAGAGAGACAGACAAAGCACGTTGTGTCAAATTAACAGTGTTTCTGCAGCGTTTTCACAAAAAAGTTTGTTGACAGGGACAGATGGAAAAGGGGAAAGAAAGGGCGTTCTTCGATACTGGGATTTGGGATGGAATGGCGAGAGACACAGAGGAAAAAAGAGAGATTGGCAGCCGGGATCATTTGCCGAATCGAAGAGGACGCGGACCGAGGCCTCGTTTCATGGATCTGTAAGAAATATGATAGGGTTCGAGTACTTGTCGGTGTGGATGTCTAGGCTAGAATGCTCTTGTGTCCTTTGTGTCAATAGTCTCCCTCTTCACGCCTACTTACCCATGATCGTCGTTGACGATGTAGTAGGCGTAGTTGTTGTCATCCGGTCCGAATTGTTGAAGGTAGGTGTTCACTGAAATGACCAGAGTAACAGAAGCCCAGGACTCGGGGACTTACAGATTCTGAACGCGTCCTCTTGATCGACAATCGGCGCTGCGAGGACCCACGCGAGAAGACACGAAAGCAGGATGAAGAGCCGCATGTCTGGAAAGGAGTAAAGTTGTTTGGGGTAGAGCAGTGATGACAACGAGTGATGGGGTGGTAGGCCTATTTGCATTCACTAATGAGATTCCGGACATGATGAGATGAGAAGGAGATGGAAAGATGCGAATGGAGGAATGACGATGGGAGGGAGCAGGAAGTGATCACTACGGTAAGCGCTGGAAAGGTGACCTTGGGTCTGCAGGTCTTCCATTTTTAGGTCAGTAGTCAGAAATTCAAAGGGAAGATTTCCAGTGAGAAAAACAAAAACTGAAAATGCATGGGCTTGTTAGCAAACCAGTATGCACACACTTCGGGTTCCCTTATGATCTCTTCTGAATGAACACCAGGGAAAACACACGCTGATACTCTTTTTATACGAATGATGTGAGTCTTGACATTCGTGGGAGTGAGTTTGAGGGTGACGTGAGGAAGGAGAGAAATGGGTTGGATAGGAGGACCCGATGGGCGGTGATTATGAATGACGAGATATTTTAAAGATAGGGTTGGCCCATGGGCAATTGTGCATTGAGCTGTGGAACGAAATTGGCCGTCGAGATGATTTGAGCAAGAGCTCTCACCACCATCATCTTCCCACAGTTATCAGATTTCAAACGAGTCAAAGGAGTCAAACTGGTCGGGACACGACTAGTAGTAGACTAGTTATAGGCCACGCCACCCGAACTCGCTGGTCCGGAACACCAACGGATCCGCCCCTGTACTGCTCTGATGATGAGACGATCCATCAAACGACTCAATGGATCTGCCGACGTGTTTTGAGTCGAGACGCACGAATTTTTAATTTTGCAGCCTGTCCAGCACCAGACGAGAAGGTTACGGAAACGGATGGAAGTGGGTGGCAAATAGATGGGCGGTGCGGGTTACAGTACCCCCAGAGACATCCGGAGACAACGGAAAACGAAAATGGAATAATTCACGAGCGCAAATCTTTGAGAATTGAAGACGGAGTGGACGAATGGGAAGTACATCGGACAAAAAACAATTAAAGAATGGGAACAATGACATGAAAATTGGATGAGAGGAGAAGAGGAAGAAGAGGGAGAGGACGGCGGATATGAATGCGAGAGGAGCTGCACGAGGAGTTTTACGAGCAGATAAAGTAGACTCTTGACTCGGACTATTGCTGGAAAGGAAGATGGAGAGATCCGTTTGAAGCGGGCTGGTCTAAATTATGCACATAACTGGTACGAGATGTTGCGTGTCGCAGGTGGAATTTGGAATTCGAGAGAATGTTGGAGGTGGGAAGAGACGACTTGATCATTGGCTGATTCAGTCAGGTTCGGTTTGCTTAAGTAAGATGGATTGCGTTGGGAATATTTGGACTTTGGTTTGATTCGGTTATAACTTTCCTAGAAATCGACAGATCAAGTGACTAGATGGGAGCGTGTGAAACATCGAAGTGCGCCCAATTCGGTTATCCAGTCATCGGAATCACTCGAAGCAGAAAGTTGCAATTATAGCGACACTACAGTCTGGTTGTTTTCTTGGAAACGTTAAATTGAAACTAGAGTTAGAACCTACTACTCCCAAGATACCGATGTGAGAGAAGCTGTGACTTTTCAACTTACACTTCAACGTATTAGTAAGCCGATTCCTAGCGTAAGACCGCCTACTTTTCAAATTCACGCATTGTGTTCTGTTTTTAGAGCTCTCAAGTATGCGCACTCCAGAATACCGGGAACCTGAATGTTGACCTCACCTCGATAATAACTTTTAAAAGTCAAAAAGCTCCACCGATCAGAAATGAGTGTGTTCTGGAAATAACCCTGCGCTGTATCGAGTTATCATAACAATTGAGTTCAGGGATTTGAGTCAGAGAGCGAAGGAGGTCTGACTCTCCACGTGTGGAATACCGGTTCTGTTTTGCTCAGAGCGGCCGGTTTCTAGGAACCACAAGTTCTCCCCAAAATGCGCCTTCTGACTCTCGGCACTTATGAAATAATAACCGTAGATCAACCTGTACTAACCCGTGGTCTCTGGAACAATAGTTCAGAGACGACCGAGTATTTTTGCTATTTTGACCTCCTCCAATCAGTTATGCGGTCAGTCACTCGGCTATACAACAACAAGAAATGCCGCAGTCGAGTTGGGTATCCGATGAAAAAAAAGTTCAGAAAGAAACGATGACTAGGATGTTTGTGAGATATTATGCAACTGAGCACGTCAGACTTGAGCCCGTACTACTTCACTCCTTTTATATGAAATATTCCGAACAAAAGAGAGGAGAATTTTTGAAGAAAAGTTCAGGGCGTAATCTCTTTTTCTATTGTTCTCCTCGTGGTTTTTGGATTTTTGGATTTCTGGTTTTCAACGGGATGAATGAAATGACGAGTGGAACATTTTGGAAAACACGAGAGGATCTTGATGATCCTGACTATCAGTCATACCTGCAACCAACTACAGTGGGTTTGAAATGACGAAAAAGGAAGAAGACGGGGGAGATGGTAAAACGGAAAATAACATATTTTGGCGAGCACGCTCAAATTGTCAGTTTTACCTAGACGCGTCGACTACTTATGATTCACATGAAGACGAGTCTGTCACGCGAACTTGTGCTGTTTTCTTGAGAATTTGAAATGTCTGATGGGCCAGGAAGAAGATGAATGAGTTGGCAGAAGTCAGGTAGGCAAGTTGAAGAAGACGTCATGCCGACACCCGACAAATGTCGCACCGAGCACATAAACTCTTCTGAATTACAAATGAGGAAGGGGAAAAAGGGGAAAGGTGAGAGTGTGACGTCAAGGAAAGGACTCTTCTCAGGTTTGGGTGGCGAAACTCATGTGAGGGTGGCACCGGAAGCAGGTGCGACTTAACTTTTTTAGGAAACGCTGCATTGGGTTTGAATTTAAAACACACTCTCTGGCAGTGGACACCTGGTCAAAGATGAAAGAGGAAAGAACAAGAGAAAACAGGTTCATTATATGTACATTATAACACTGGGAATGCACTAACAACAGGAAACTATCTCTAGTTCTTGAATTTTCGGAGACGACGAGCACTTGGAGCGATTCCTGTGGCTTCGTAGGCAGCGTTAGAGGCGACGGACTGAACGACTTCGGATGGAGATGCCTGGGATCCGTAGGCAGATGGGTTGCTCAGTTGTTGTGGCTGGTATCCCGAAGAGATCTGTTCTGGCTGAAAGTTGGGAGTTGGAAGGATCCGAGAGTCTTCATCAACTCACAGTAACCTCGATTCCCTGCTCAATCTGTCCTCCGACAATCGGTTGTTGTGGCTGTTGAACTCCAGCGTATCCCTGGAAAGTTAGAAAACTAGATTTGCATAGTCATGACCCAAAGGTGTAATAAGGAGAGATTTGCGGTGTCTTATGTGTAACGCACCTGTGGGGCGACGGGTTGAGAGACGTAGCCAGTTGGAGGAGGTTGAACGCTGAAAACGACAAAAAATTAGACTACAAAGGAAAAAAGGAAAGAGTGTAATATCAAAAATGTTAGTGATATGAGGACACGTACAAGTGATGAGAAGACATTCTACGCCTTCGCGAGTCGTCCGTCTCGATAACTCTGCAACAGAACTGTTAGTATTTAGAACAGAAAAGTTAGGTACATGACATCTCCATCGTCGTATTTGTCTTGTGGTGGTGGGATCACTGAAGAGAGTGGAGCACCGACAGAGGATGGAGCTGGAGCAGTGTTGTCCATTGGAGATGGTGGGTAGTAGGAAGTGCTTTGAGAGATGTAGGAAGAAGGAGATGGTGGAGGTGGAGGTGGTGGGTAGTAGCTGTTAGAAACATATTCAATGGTAAGACAGGAAAATAATGGTTAAGAGGTAACTTACGGAGAAGACTGGACCATTGGGGGTGGTCGCATACGGACACTGAAATGGTTATGGGTTGGTTAGAATCACGCTTTGAATGGTTACGGATTACGGACACATTGAACTAATGTTAACAAAAGAAAACTTACTAAGATGGAGCGGGCATCGGCACCTTTGCGTACAACGGGATCTGCAAATAGACAAAATAAGGCAATAGGAACATCGAAAAGGGCGCGTACTCTTTCGTATCCAATGACTCGTGGTGGAGCATACGCCCAGCTCGTCGACTGACAGCATGATTGAACAACAGGGGCTCCACAGCATCCACCGCCCCAAAGGAAGGCAAGAGACTGTGGAAGCACGACGAGAAGGACAGAGACGACGGCCAGGGAACGGTGCATGGCTAGAAGAAAAAGAGATGACAATGGGAAGAAAAAAAGAAGTTAACATGAAGGGTAATCTGGGTGGCCACCTCAAGAAAGAGAAAGCAAGACAAGAGGATTCCGATTATGCCATCAAGAGAAACCGTTTCGTTGCCAATATGATCAACATCATCTCAAGTTGGCATTACTTGCTTGCGGGTTCCAGCCCCTCCTCCCCGGTCCGTTGTAACCTTTATAAGGGGTTGAAGGTATCTGTCGTCAAAAACGGGTTATCTGTCTGCGCACTCCGTGTCGCGCACGCATTCTCGTCGCATTTTCTTATTCAAAAAAGGTGTCGGTTTCAGTTCGAGAAAGCAGACAACGGGCGGGTTATCAATCAAGTAGAAAATCGAGTAGAAAGGAAAGAGGGAAGGTTGACAAAAACTGTTTTATTTCTCGTCTTTTTTGGTATTGTTCACCTCATCATCATCAACATCGACGAAGCATTTCATTGAAAAAATATGGGACAGGAGGCAGAAATCATAAAAGTAACAGGAACAGAATATTTACATCATACACAAACACAATTGGGTTCATACAACCACAAACTCCGAGGTTTCTCGTTGTTTTATTTTGATATTTATTCCGTCGTACGGTCGTAAAATCAACTCCGGTAGAGGTCTGAGGTTGGGTTCCGTGTCTTCACTCTCCACTTCGTATTTCCGGAAGAACCACGAGAGGACAGCTTTCTCTTCGAGAATCGCAAACTTCTGACCGATACAGTTCCGGGGTCCAGCTGAGAATGGAATGTAGGCGTATGGGTCCCGGCCAGCGATGACGTCAATGTCAAAGTTATCCGGGTTGTAGATATCCGGTTCAGCATAAGCACGAGGGTCCCGGGCAGCTGCGATTGGAGAAACACAGGCAGAGAGGCCTTCGGGGAGGACTATCTTCTGGCCGCTCGGGTGATCTGTAAATGTTTTATTGGCGTTGTTGAGAACAGGTGAGTATGGGCAGGGGAGAGGTGAATCTTTGAAAATCTATAATAATGAGGTCGGGGAAATGAGTCAAAGATAGACAATGTTGCACAACTGCAAAGAACGAAGACTGTCCTAGCCAAGTACAGTCATTCCATATTCCAAACATTCCTTGCCATCCGATAAAATGTAAACTTGCCCTTCCACACCCTCACTTTCATTGTAAACAACACCTGGCGATTATCGCCTTATCATCGAAACCGCCGACTAAACATCAATAAACCACCTGTCATACTCATACATCTCATGTTTTCTTTCTTTCAATCGAAATCAAAACTTTCTTTCGAATTCCTTTTCAAAATGACATCACTCACCAATCGTCACATCTTCTGATAGTTTACGTGCAATAAGTGGCACTGAGGGGAACATTCGTAGAGACTCTTTGATGCATTTCTCGAGATACGTGCACTTTTTGAGATCCTCCATTGTTGGACTACGATCGGTGGCAAAACCTGAAACGGGAAGAGATGAAACACAGAGTATAGCAAATGTACTCACCGAACACTTCATCGAGCTCTTTGTGCAACTTCTTCTGGCATTCTGGATTGAATCCGAGCCAGAGTACTGTGAATCCTATACCACTTGCAGTAGTATCATGACCTTCAAACATAAAAGTGTCAACTTCCTCTCGAATATCTTCATCCGAAAGTGTTCCATTCTCTTTTTGAATCGTCAACAGGAGATCCAAGAAGGCTTTCCGCTTCTTTCCCTCAAACTCTTCTGCCTCGTCATTCAACAATTCTTTCCGTTCTTGGATTACTCTTCTAGTGAAGTCATTGGTCAGCTTGACATTTCTATCGAACTCGAATCCCAATCCCGACAAGTACCAGATTGGTTTGAACCACAGCCACGGAAACTTCATGTGGTTCCAAGTGACTTCCGATATCCGTTTCACAGCGTGCACATAGTCGTTGTTCTCGCCCAATTGAGCATTTACTTGGATTCCCATTGCGGTTTCTAGATGAAAGAACTTGATAACAAGCCTTCTGATACTTGGACTCACCACAAATGATGTCTAACGTGCATCTTTTGAAATAAGGGAACCCGTCGAAGAAGTTCCCGTTTGCATGTTTCTCCACAGCGTCTACAAGAACCTGGAAGCAATTGAACGTTTGCTGAATGGTCTTGTCAATTCCTACCTCCGCATGTCTCACAAAGATCGGGAAATAGTCTTGGATGATACTGAAGTGAAATGTTGGAGTGAGCATCTTTCTGCGATGGAACCACTTCTCGTGGGTGCTCGTCAAGAGTCCCGTACCAATCCATTCACTCATTTTGTCATATTGACTTGGTTTCGAGATGTTCGTGTTGCTTTCGAGGACTGGCTGAAACAAAACAGTCATCTAGAGATCTCGGAAGCTTAGACACTCACCCGAATACACTCTGGTGTCCCCAAGAAGACAATCGGGACAGGGCCGATCCAGAGAAGCATGATCCCGTCGACTTCGTTGTTGGGAGCAGCGATTTCTCCCATCTTAGCTCTACTAAAGAGGTATTTCTTGGCCCATTGCTCCATTTGGAATGTGAAATCGTAGGGATGCCATTTGAAAAGGTGAGCAGATCCGATGAGTGGGAGAGCTGGAGGTCCTTGGACCATCTGGAAGGTGAACAGTGTGTTTTAAACTATTGTGTTGTTTGTTGTTGCTGCTGGAGACTTTGAACAGGGCCCAGACATAAGTGCAACTGAACGAAAAGGCATCAGGCTACATCATGGAGTAGATCACTTCCTCTTTGGAAAAATGGGAATACCGCTAGAACAGGGTGGTCGAATTCGAAGAATCTCTCTCCGAAACGGTCAAAGAGCGCGTATCAATCAGAACACAAAATGAAACACAACGATTACCTTCAGGTTCTTTGCACACTTCCTGTTGATCCTCCATAACTCGAGAATCTGGGGAAAGTTGACGATGATCAGATAGATGATGTACCCGATGGCTATGCTCACAAGAATTATCATTGTACTTTGTGGAGAGAATCTGAAAAGAGAACGGACCAGCGTGACAAGTGATTGATACGACAAGAGGAGAAATTGAACAGGTAGTAGTCGGTGGGAAGAATGGGTGATGGTACTCCTAAAAACAGTACAAAACCAGTTCGGAGGGCCGGAGGGACAGTTGTTAGGGTCAGTCGGTAAAAACAGTGAAAAACCCATTACCTACAAGTAAACGAAATCGTCACGCGGAGGAGGGGGTAGTGACGAAGCAGGTGAGAGGGGGGAGGTTTGATCAACAGTTGTGATAAGTTGATAATAGGAGAGGAAGGGATCGTTCTTCAGCGAATTTGTTACATTCGAGGAAGAAAGAAAGAAAGGAAAGATGGGGTTAGGCTGGCTACACGGGACGTAGTAATAGTTTGTGTTGTTTTTTCAGAAGAAGTGTGTGTTACAATTGACGTCAGGTCAGAAGCCTTGTCTTCAGAAGTATTTATTGATTCTGTCAGTCATTCACAATTCTTTATTTCGTTTCAAGTCTCATTCGTTTCCCCATTACAGCCGTCTTCTGTTCTTCAGCAACACTTTGACCCCGTCGTATGGTCGAAGAATCAGTTCGGGAACTGGTCGTCCTTCTGGCCAACGTTCCACACTGCTCACTTCGAAGCGACGGAACACCCAAGACAGTACGGTCTTCTCCTCGAGAATTGCGAACTTCTGACCAATGCAGTTTCGGGGTCCAGCGGAGAATGGAACGTAGGCATACGGATTTCGTTTGGCAACACGTTCAGCATCGAAATGATCTGGGAAGAACTCTTCGGGGCGCTCGAACTCTCTGCAAAGAACTCTTTTGGACATCAACGAGTTTTGTTGACTCACCTTGGATCTCTCGCAGCTCCCAACGGAGCAGCAACCACTGTCATCCCCTTTGGCAGTACAATTTTCTCATGGAGTGGATGAGGAAGTACGAGATCCTCTGTAAGCTTCCTCGCAATCAGTGGAACAGACGGAAAGAGTCGAAGAGCTTCCTTCACACATTTCTCCAGGTACACCAGTTGTTTGATGTCTTCATTCGTCGGCATCCTCTCCGTATCCTCCCCAAACACCATGTCTATCTCTTCGTGTACTTTCTTTTGATATTCGGGGTATTGTCCTATCCACCAGATAGTGAATGCCATTCCACTGGCCGTCGTATCGTGTCCCTCAAACATAAAGGTGTCCACTTCCTCCCGAATATCCTCATCTGACAGTTTTCCCTCTCCTTGCATTTTCAGCAGGAAATCCAGGAAAGCGAGTCGTTTCCCCTTCGGATAATCGAGATCGCTGCTGGCTTCGAAGATACTCTCATCGAAATCGGATTTCCGTGACGCAATCACCTTCAAAAACCTTCAAAGGTCTCGGTCATTTGATCTCTTTATTGCTGCTAATTCTTCTAGTCTCCCATTCTGGTTTCCCCACCGAACACACCATTTAGTGTCGTACTGTCGTAGCCAACCGAACTTTACTGAACTATCCTATTTACCAGTAGTTTGGCAGTAATTGCAAACAAGTTATACCATCTACGTATGTACGTTGATCATGATCTGATCAGATCACAGTACAAGGTCCCCCACCTTTCTCGTGAAGTCATTGGTCAGTTTGACTAGCCGATCAAATTCGAATCCCAGACCAGTCAGATACCAGATGGGTTTGAACCAGAGAAACGGGAGTCGTTCGTAGTGCCAGATGATTTCAGAGACACGCCCGACGGCGTCCACGTACGAGTTGTTCTCTCCGATTTGAGCATTCACTTTTGCTCCCATCGCAGTTTCTTGAAGAAGGAATATGGAGAAAGAGAGAAGGTTTCAGACTCTCACCACAAATAATATCCAGAGCGCATCTTTTGATATACGGAAAAATGTTAACAACATCTTGATTGTTCGCTTTTCGATTCAGAAGATCCACAAGAACCAGTCCCTGCTGAGCGAACACTTCCTGATACCGTTGGAGCACGTTGAAATGGAATGTCGGTGTCAACATCTTCCGTCGTTGTCTCCACTTCTCATTTGTGCTTGTGAGCAATCCCGTGCCAATCCACTCCATGATTTTCCCGTATTGCACTGGTTTCGTGATGTTTTCATTGCTCTCGAGGAGTGGCTACAATGGTATGTTGTATGAATCATTCTAGTTCATCTACACCAACTCTCAATGCCTCGTGAGCCAACAGAATTGCAAGAGGAACTGGTCCAATCCATACCTAAATCTCAACATTTCACGTTTCCTTCTTGTCTACTAAACCCTCACAGAAATAACACCAGAACTGTTCGGCGCCATTCCGTATTCTCTTCCCCATTCTTCCAGTTGATATGTGAATTCTGGAAAGCATCTGGCTTTATGTATTCTGCCAACGGACTGCTTTTCCAACTTCTGATTAAACTTAAAGTTTACCTCGATTATTGAGTTTGAACTGATACGTTGAGCCGACTATCGGATACGCGTGAGGACCTGTTATTTTCTGGAATTCCGATTCTTCACAACTATCTTTTTTTTTCGCACCTCGAATTCCTTATTGCAATATCGATTTATCCTGTAGAACTCTTTGATTGTGCTCCAATTTGTCAGCAGAAAATAGCTGAAAACCGCGATTGGAACCAGGATCCAGAGCATAGCGAATCGAATGGCAGCCGACAGAATGTGGAATATTCAGGAGACTCCTTTATAGTCCGTTTTCAGGCATAACAGACTCCGATTGATAAGGATGCAGAGCCACGAGGTCGAGCACGCTGTTTTGTGGACGCCGGCAACAAAACACATGGAGCAAGCACTTGTGAAGAGGTGCGCAGTGGGGAGCGAGCAATTTGCACTAATAATATGATATGGTTTACGGTAAAGAACAAAAGAAACAATGAAGTCAACAGGGGAAACGGTGAAAATCAACAAGAATACGAAGAACTGGGATTATAGCCTGAAGATTAGAGGAATGAGTGATCCGACATCGAGTTGACTCGCTTGGCGATATGGGCGACCTGGGCGAAGTCGGCGTCGCTGAAAACGCTCTTGTTCTTCTCCTTCTTCTTTTGTCCTGGCAGCGTCCGACGTGGTTCCTTCACACCTGTAGACAAAACTTTAATGCAATTACTGGTCAAGTGTTGATGATCTGTTCGGAAAACAAGAGGTTCCGGCATGCAGACAGTCATCAGTTTGGTCTTTTCAGTGTTCAAGAGAACACTCACTGGTATAATCTTTGAGACAATAAAGGGCTCTATGACATGACAGTTTGATATAAAGTACTCACCGACAATAGTCTTCTTCTCTTTGCGCAGATTCTTCAAGTCGTTCTTCGTTTTCATGTGTGCGGTCACCAGAATCCGTGCTTTCTTCGGATCGAGTCGACGCGTCTCTTGGTACTTCATGTATCTGAAAACTGTGCATTCTAAGAGGAAACAAGGATAGATGCTTAGGTTTCGTTTAGTTCTCGTCTGGTCGAGTACAAGAAAACGGGCAGCGTGACCCGAAGCGAGAGAATTCTATCAAAAAAACTTACTTCAAGTTTCTCTTCTTCAGATCCTTCGGTTTGAAGTTTCTGGCTTGGTCGATCAACGAGAATCCCTGAGAAGCTAGCCGATCGTCAATATAGTCGGAGCCTTTTGACGTGCTCGGCTTCTGAACTATGTAGCTCTCCTCTGCCGACAGTTGCACTTGTCCCTTCGACGCTGCATGTAGAATCGTTTTCACGTTGTCTCGAACTGCAGCATTCTTGCTTTTTTTCTTCTTTCCAACTTCAGCTATGCCATCCTCATGCTCAATGGACGTCAAGAACTTTTGAAGAAGTTCTTCCGACATCTCAAAACCGATGATGATCACCACGAAAAGTCTCACTATTTAGAGAAAAGTTAAGTATTCTTATTCTTTGCGATTTGACGCTTTTATTGTTGAATTTGGTTAGATCTCTTTGAAAATTAACAATTTATTCGGAAAGAGAAACAACAACGCGATACTTAGGAGTTGGAGTTTGGTCCGCGCTTCTTTCCTGGTCCGGAGGCAACGTTGACGAAGCGGCGGGTGTACTGGATACGACGGAACGCGCGTCCGCGCTTCTTCTTCTTCTTGTCCTGCTTGTCAACCTTTGGGGTCTGGGCGCGGACCTTTCCGGCACGAGCGAGGGATCCGTGGACCTTTCCTGTAAGAAGCCAAAGTTACGAGTTGGAAAAATGTTACGGAAAATAACTCACCTCCGAGAAGTCTTCCGTTGACGGAGAGGGTCGACAGGTTCTCGACTTGGCATTCTCCGAGGGTGAGTTCCTCGCTGAGGACCTTGGATCCGTAGGAGATGGAGAACTCTTCTCCGGCTCCGATCACTCCCTGCAAAATACGAGTTTCTGGTGCAAAATTTCGCAATTTAGACAGAAATCCCCAAAAATTATATTTTTAAATGATTAAAATTTACCTTGATAGCGGAGAGGGTGGTGGAGGCATCCACGTCGAGCGTGTGCGTGGTGTTGTCAAGGCCAAGAAGGAAGATCTGCATCCTGAAAACATGAAAAGTTGAAAAATCGATAGTTGAGGCGAGCGGGTGACAAGAAACGTAAAACAAACGTTATATACGAACCAAAATCAATTAAAATAATTTTTAGAAAGAAATTTTCAGAAAATTGGCGCGAAATAGTCTAAAAATTGAAAAGAAAATCGAAAAAAGCGAGTAAAATCGTCGAGGGGCGCAGACACATGTATTAGCGTTGAATACTCAGCCAAGTACGCAGCGAAATGGCGGGTCTCGCAACGAATTGCCGCTTTTTCCCTCTCTCGGCCGTCGTTCTCTGCCGATTTCTTCGAATCCTAAAATATTTTTCGCCGTATTTTGGCTCAATTCTTGCCGATTTTTTCGATTTTTTCACTGAAAAATGTGAAAAATGATTTTCCTTCTATTATCTAAAGCTTTTCGCTGTGTTTTCTCGTCGATCGCTCGCTCTTTCATTATTTTCCTTCTCAACTCTCATTTTTCTCCAATTTCTCGTAATTTTCCTTTCAATTTCTCATAATTTTTCTCTCAATTCAGCTTTTTCAGGTAATGTCTGCCTTGAAGAAATCCTTCATCAAGCGCAAGCTTGCTAAGAAGCAGAAGCAAAATCGTCCAATGCCACAATGGGTCCGCATGAAGACCGGCAATACCGTGAGTGTTTTTTTATTTTGAAAAAGATTTCTTACGTTTAGAAACCGGAAAGTTTCGTAAATTGGCACAAGTTTGTAGTTTGAGAAATGCATTCTTAGTGATTTTCTAAAAGTTTTTTCATCCAAACAAATTGTTTTTCCTTTCCAGATGAAGTACAATGCCAAGAGACGCCACTGGAGACGCACCAAGCTGAAGCTCTAAGCTGCTGATCGGTCAACGGCTACACCGGAAACCCGTCGCCCTAATTGTTGTTCAATTTTCAATAAAACTTTTTATTGGAAGAGAAGTTTATCAAATGGAGAACACAGAATAAAACTCGAAAGATGATAGAAGACCAATTTAGCTGTTGAAGGAAGAAGGCGGGGAAACTCAAGCGAAAATGTTGATGTAATTGTTAGTAGAAGCTCTCTGAAACGAAGTTTGATTAAGTCGGATTGCGTAATTATTCGATTCTCGAAACACTCACCTCCTTGGCGTTCGCTTCCAGCATGTACTTCTTGAGTTTTCCTCTGAACTCGGGGATCTCTCGGGCAGCCACCTCTTCAGTGAACTTCGTACCCGCCATCCATGTCGTCGCCATCAATGCCGTGAACGCTATACAATCCATTCCTCCTCTTTGGACCGGAGATCTGATCTCTACAAATGCTCGCTTCTTCTCCGTCTTCTGGAGTGCTTCATACAGACGAGCCGCTCTGCGAGGAACAGGACCGTCTCCATTGACGTAAACGTAGAAGCTGTCGGCCGTGAGAATGACGAGGTACGCGTGACGATCAGCGCCAAATGGGTAGAAGAAAGTGTGCTTCGTCTCTAACTTGTGTACAATCCATTCAAGATCGGACTCAACTGACTCTAGTGGGTAGTCATATCGATAGAAATGATATCCGAAGTTCTTCTTGGCCTCCGGATTGGCTTCCATGTACATTTCCACCCAGGCAGTCCAGTGGATTCCACGGAGTCCTCCGTCGCCGTCAAGCTCATCCAGGTAGCACTTTGAGTACATGATTCTGAATTAAACAAAAATTAAGAAAAGTTAATCCAAGCCAAAACTATCCTTACCTGGTGAAACAGAGGAGAAAAATGTGCGAGATGCACACGAACAAAAGGAATGTGGAGAAATTAGAAAACAAAAATTAGAAGTCCAAATTTATTTTCCACGTTGCGTCAAGTTCATTAGGAAATTATTAAAATGTACAGAAATACAATGGGAATGTCAGTTATTTCCTCCTACGGCTTTTATCGGATTGTCGGAATGCAATACAAGTCGTCAATCCTTGACTCGCTTCACAATACAGATTCGAAGTGAAAATGTAGGAGAAGTGTCCTCTCGAGCAGATCACGTCGACGTTTCCTCCGAACTTGCCCTCTGCGGCAATGTTGATGTTCCTCTTGGATTCCGCCGAGCTGTCACTCATATTCTGTAACAATTCTCATGTTCCAAGTTTTAAAAGAAACAGTAAAAACCTCGAGCATCAGCTTCTTGAGCACTTGGCTGCTGCACTTTACATCATCGAGTTTCTCATCTGTATCCACCTTCACAACCTCCGATGAAATCGTAGTTGTCTCGGATGCTTCGTCTCGATGCACATGGACTGTCGGTTCTTGCGGAGCCCGTCTAATCTCCTTTCCCCTGTACAATCCCCCACTCCCAGTCATATCGGACATGGTTAGATCCTCGTCGTTTTCCTTCGGGAAGTAGTCTGTATTCGCATTTCCTTCAGCGACAACCAACTGTTGTGCAGGACTACTGTCTCCACTTTCCCCCAAGTTATGCAGAATGTCGAAGATGGAGTACTGTGGTTGTGGGACGATGGGGACACCGAAAGCAGCGGCTCTCTGGAAAGAGGGATAGTTGAGGAACAGGAAACAAGTTCAATTAGCAGTCGGATTGCATAATAAAGTGATCAAGTGGCTGTTAGACAGCTGATAACAAGAGAGAACACTGCCTCATCTCCCTCAACTGGTTCTTTTTGTCCTTTCACTGTCAGTTGAGGGAATTGAGGGAAAATAAGTGATAAAGTAAACATAGCAAGTGGGTTTTTGGACAAGCAATAAGATAGGAAACACTCACCAAATCAAGCTCATCCGGAACAGAATACACACGTGGAGGCGTTGGTTGAACTTGCTGAATTGAAGGAATGGGCTGGTCGAAAGACTACAAAACTGTTACGATTGTATTAGGTCGCATACACTTCCTTTACCATTGTCTTTGCACCCCTTGCCACTGCCCTGGCTCCACCACAGTTTGATATTGGAGGTGGGGGACATGAGGGTCTCTGAGCACATCCACACGCAGCTCCGGATCCTCCGCCGAAGAAAAACGCGGTAGCCGGATGGAAAAGTAGGCCGGAAACAGTGAGAAGTGTCAATGAGTGTCTCATTTTTTAGGTGAAGTGTGCGAGTGTCTCGTCCGCGGATTGTCGGGTGACACAATAAGCGACAGGATGCGTCGTGGACGACATCGTCTCGGACGGATCACGTAAGACCGCCCGCCCTCGGGCCGCCGGGAGGAACTCGCTTCTCCTCTTCCTGTGTTTCTTGCATCCACCACCGATGGCAGCAGCCATCAATCACGTCTTCCCTTGTATCATCGCGGCTTCTCCTCGTCGTTTTGTTTCAATCCGAGATTAGACAATCGAGAGGGTGCCAGGATTAGAGACTATCGGAACGAAGGAGACGCCGAGAACGGTATCTGATCGATGGACCGCGGTACACACGTTTTTTGGGTTCTTCGGTTCTCTTTGGACGGCTTCAAACCCTCCCGACAGGTCTTGGCTTTCGTTTGCCGGCCGTCAGGTGATTTTCGATTCCATGATTACATCGGTGGATTGCGAGGCGAGAATATTTTTAACGCGTTTCAACATTGAATTCATTCGGATGAGATAACATCAGAACTTGGGAACACGGTGGCAACGAGAAGTACCTTTGAAGACAAGAGCAAGTTCAAATGTTTATTAGAATCAACAGAGTTCATACAGTTCGATGTGTCTTGTTTCGATTGGGTTGGAGATCTTTGTAACTTTCAACAAGTATACAACAATACAGAAAGTGTCATTGATATGCTGTCTCAAACCCGTATACAAATTGTCTCCTAATTAATCGGGAAGGAATCGGCGGGCAATTGTGGCTAGATATCACATGGTTTCGCGTAACTCGGTTTGTACAGTAAGTTGTGTGAGCTGCTCAACCGAGTCGTCGATGTTCCTTTTATGGAGATTATGGATTCTGGAAATAGGAAATGGTGATGAAGGCTATTGTTTAACTAGATATGACTAACCTTTGTACCTAGTTGTAACTGTCCTACTCGGAGCTACCTCTGTATCGTAGACGTTGAACTTTGAGAAGCTGACGAACCACCGGATTCCAGGCAGAGTCCGAGCTTGGTTACGAAACCTGAAACATCAACTTGAAATACAGTTTCCAATGTTTTTTCACTCACCTTGTGGAATATGTGTAGTAGAACACAAACGCCGAGGATGAGTTCACTACCACCAGCACGTTGTTGATGTCGTTGAGGAAGAAGCCGAATGGAGTGACGAATAACGTGTCGTCGTAGATTTCGGTGATGTTGAGGACAAAGGAGAAGGTGTAGCAGACAAGAAATACTAGAGAAAAACAATAATTAGGAATCCGAGTCTCGATTTTATGTGCACTTACCTATCACAACCATTATCATCATTTTTGCAGTAGAGTGCTCTCTTTTCACACTCGCCACCAGTTCTCTTCGTTGCTCTGATGCTTCTATGATGGTTCGGGCTACCTTAAGTCAATCTTATTTTTGAGGTTAACTGAATGATAAGCCTTACCTGAAGATTCAAGACGCAGAGCACTACAAGTGGAAGGAGGAATTGGGAGAAGAGAGTGGCGACGTTTTGGTACCAGAGCATGAAGATTGGATTCCCTCGAAGCACCGGCCTTACCATCTGTTCCACTTGTTGGTCTTCGGCGTCGAAGTTGATTTCCCACTCCCAAAACCTGACTGCGTTGTAGGCGATACTGAAGAAGACGACCACGCCAACGGTGAGGAGGGCACGGTTCCGGGAGCAGTAGGTGGTGACCATGAACGGATGACAGACGGCGAGATATCGGTCGATTGTGATGGAAACCAAGAGCCAGACAGACATGGATTGGAACATGATGGTCACTGGATACAGATAAACCATCGTCATTGCAGTGACCGACACTGGGATCCATTCTTGAAGTTGTGTGCTGGCAAACACCGGGATCGCCAGTAGACAGACACAGAGATCTGTGGCAGAGAGGGCGGAGAGAAGAACGTTGATGCTCTTCTTCCGGAACGTTCGTCTGGTGTAGATGACAAGGGAAAGGAAGTTGGTGACGATCCCCACGAAACACATTATTGTCATGGTGGCGACGAGCACCCGGGAGAGCTGAGCCAGCATGTCTGAAGCGGAGGGGACGATCGGATCGGTGTTCAGCAGTAGTGCATTGGTGGCTGGTAGGCTGAAAATGGAAATGGAAATAGAAAAGGAATGAAAACAAAATGAAGTGGTTATGAGGGGAGGAGGAAGATGAAAATGAAAATGAGAATAGCAGAAGAAGGAGCATGATCGGGCGAATAAGGCGGGCATAATAAATTAGGAAGGTGTCAAATAATAATTGGATGGCGAGTGTTTCGGACCGTTTTCTTATTCTAATATTCTTCGAAAAGAGCGCTATACGTTTTCAATTTGCACACATTTGTGTACCTAATTAGAGACATTTGGGCTTGGCGCCAATCAATCGGCACGTTTCTGAATTACAGATTAGGGGCGGAGGGTCTAGGTGCCATGGCACGAGTCAAATAGGAGACAGTGATGTCATGCAGGAACAAAGAAGACGTTACTGAGCTTCAGGAGGTCTCAGAGCTCAACCATTTCTGCATGAGAATGCAACGAATCTTCCAGAAGTTCGAAAAGAGGTTATGTTTTTGAGGGGAAGAAGAATTGAAGTGAATTGCGATTCGAATGGCTTCCTGTCCGACTATCGGAGTCTTATTATTCAATCGTAAATAAAGTAGAATAGATCCCCAAAAGTGCGTTGTTTTCAGTGTTCAACGCCAATTGCTCCTAGCCACTTTCACATATTCAATTGACCTCCACGCTGCCAGCTACTCACGCATTATTCATTGGTGAACAAATCAAAAATCCGGGAGAGAAAGAGAAAAAAGGCGAACGGAGACTGACATCAGGTGAAAAAAAGAAAGATGGATGGAGCGAAGGAAGGGGTAGGTAGCCGAGAAAGGAGAAGGCGGGGCTCTCCGGGCTCTCGTCGGCGCCATGATTAATCGTGTCCGGTACGGAGGTAGATGGGGGAGGAAATGGGAAGCAAGGAGAGGGTGAGGAGCGGGGAGAAGAGCAAAAAGTCGAAAGAGGATTCGGACAAAAAAGAGGAGGAACGAACACGTTATGAGGGCAATTATGGGGTCCGGAGATGGGGTCGGAGACTCGAGATATGGGAGTACTCGATAGGAGGAGAGGACCGCCCGGAAGAGCAACTCGATGATACATACGAGATTAGGTGTTGGTCAAGTGGTACAGAGACAATGGACTGAATTCTAGGTCTCGAATTCGAAGTTTGTGGCTTGAACCGACCAAATTTCCGGGAAGCGACCTACCAAAACAGGCTGAACCCTTTTCAGACTCTCTCGGAATACCCAAAGTGACCTCTGGTTTAGAAGAGTGAGTATTGGCCATGAGGCTTCGTCAGAAAGCAGCATCTAAGGAAATTTGAGCCTAGATGGATCTTTCTGTGAGTTGTTAGTTGCCAGATGATCTATGCTCGTTCAAGATTGTTGGGAAGCTTTGTAGTTGTCATTACTTCCACAAAAACCTAACAAGGTTACTCACTAAGCCTATACGATGACAGCTAGGTTTAACGGGAGGCAGCAGACACTTTAGAACATCAGTCTCAACATGTGAGTCTCCGGGCGACATGGCAATGAGATGCCGCAGAGGCTCCCCTTATGACCTGACTCACTGTTCCACAAGCTCTAGAACTTCTGTGTTTTCAACTCACTGAGGTTCTGAACTTAGAGGTTGCTGATCTCGGGTTCAGTACAAAACACTCCTAACATTGTAACATCACTGTTTTGTTGGTCTAGCCTTTTCATTTGAGTAATGATTTTCATTAGACTGTCCAATTTCCTGTCCGTTCTCTTTTTTCATTCAATTTCCTACTACTCCTATTCATCAGTGCTCCCCCAAACACCTCTCCGACGACGTCAATCTTTCTGAATCTGATGCCGACCCGAAAATGAACCAATCAGGATCGGAGGCAAAACAACGAGTGTCGGATGTCTTTGTGACATATTAGCATGGCTTTAGAGGGATCTATACACATAAATAGTTAGTACGAGGGGACAGGGCAAACATGGACATCTGGCGACCGAAACACACAAATTCAGAGGTTAATTGAATTTTGATGGCGTGAGACGAAGGAAGACATCTTCCTTATCCGACAGACACTACTTTTTCCGAGTATTTGAGTATTCTCGACCCATCGCGTGTTGTTTCTTTGCACACACTCACACATTCCTTTCTTTCGTTTCCTTCAGTCAGTTTCAGTTTTAATTGGCATATTATCCGATTCAATTTGAGCGAAAAGGAAGGGGTGGAGTGTCTGGGAGTGAGGGAGGAAAGAAAAGGGAAAACAGACAGGAGATAATGAAGAATGAATGGGTGAGCACAAGACGCTTTCCGGGAAGTTTTAGTCATCCGGAGAGAGTGAGTTGAATGCGAATCCAGAGTGACCTTTGTGACCGACCACTGAGACAGTGTGGAACGAGACGAGAAGGAGGGAAAACGAATGGGTTTTGATAAAAATTCTTAGGGAGTAAAATGGAGTAAGTGTAAGTAATCAAAGGAAAACTGGAAATTGAAAACAGGGGCAGATTGGAAGGGTCAAGGTGTCCATTCGGAGGGGAAAGTAGGGTGAAAAGAGGTGGAGCGATGGCTACTTGGGATAATGAGGACCACCCCTAGACCACTCAAAGTTTGACTCATTTCGAAAGACGTTTTTGTGAAAAGCCAGGATTCCATTCTTACTAATAGTACTTTCAGTTCCGTGCTAGAACTTCTAGAGTTTAGCAACATGCAAAAAAATAAATAGAATGTCGTGTGAGTTGAGTTCCTTGCATGCGGCGTGACGAAAAGGACAAGGAAAACGAGATTTTCAGAAAAAAAAAACAAGTTCGGCTTTGTTGAAGGATCTTGTGGATTCGGGAAGTGTGGTCAGAACACAATGGAGTGATGTTTAGAACTTTATCTGTTAGAGATCACTGTTTCAGCAAAGATTCGATGCTCTGGTTGAGAGCAGAAAAACTGCAGAAGTATTAAAAAGAGCTACAAGTTGCTCTGAATGTTCTTTCTGACCTTGAAAAACTTCAGCGAGAGAATTTAGAATTTCGTTCTAAACAGATAAATGAGACGAGAAAGTGACGGGACCCTGAGGCAACCGAGAACTCTTTGGCCTCTCATGACACCTCGTAAAACAAATTGTTCCCCATAACCGCCTGCAGTAATAACCAACATCGTTCCCTGGACTTTCATGACTTTTAGCTAACCTATCCTCCAGTTCTCAAGTTCTCACGTCAGCTGAAACAAAAGAACAAGTAGGTCTTGTGTGTGGGCCACTAAGCTTCTTCAAGTTCTTCGGGAGTTTTGAATTCTGAATGGGTGTTTTCGGACAGGAAACAAACAGAACAAGGAGAACCAGAAAAACAAGACGAGACTCGGGGAGAGAAGGCAGGTTTGATTGCATTTCGATTGACGTGGAAAGGTGGCAAAGTTTCCAGGAATAGGCGGCAGATTGGAGGTTTTTGGGGATACCCGGGGTACATTGGATTGGTTTCGTAGAAGTTGGTAACGGGGATAATTGGGAAACTTGTCTGGTGAACCTATTTTTAACAGGTACACTTGACAGACTACTTGAATTGGAGCAATACGTCACTTTCGAATAGGTATGGGCTGTCAAAATAGATCAGGCAAACTGAGCCGACTTCCTCATCAAAGCTTGACCTATGTCAGTCTATTTGGTCCAGTCGAACTCTTCTGACAACACCTTATTATAATGTTATTCTTGAGACAGTCCTTGTAGGCTAGACAGACAAAAGAGAGCAAGAGGACCCCAGAGAAAAAGAAAGTCATATTGGAGAAATGAGATAAGTCTCTGCTCTTGCGCCCTCCTTTTTGATTGACTTTAAGGAAGCAGTATTGAGAAGAGAGACTTCAAATAGTAAATAAACAAGACGAACGAGAGCAATTTTCCACTTTTCTCTTTTATTCGGAAGCATTCAGAAGTTTGGAACTTTTTCAGGTAAGAAAGGTGTAATTTGGAACAGGTGAAAGCAAAACTGCAAACTCTTGATCTGTTTTCTTTTTTCTCTCTGAAACTTGAGTTCGTCAATCGGAACACCTGAGCTCAGTCGGTCGAGAAGTCAAAACATTCGTGAGAACGCAACGTATGTAGTTGACGGAAAATAGAGAGTGTAGAAGATGAAATTCGAAATTTGAAAACAAAAACAGAGAGGAGGAAAACAAGGCTTGAAATAGAGCTTGACATTGAACATTCAGCAGAGATCAAAATTTACCCGGCCGGGTCGACGGCTTACTGTACTTACTCGGACCTTTCCGAAAGCGTACAATGGAGAGAACCAGACGGAAGGACCCTCGCGTGTCACCTCCAGACATCATCGACGGGCAAAACAACGGAGGGAAGGCGAAAGAAGCCACGACATTTTCCCGAAATAACGTTTTTTGCACCCCACATAGATGCACTTGGGTTGCATAATGGTGGAAGAGAAGGGAGAGAAGATAGGCAAGGAAGGCAGGAATCTGAAGGACTTCCTGGTCCGGAAAGGAGTATGTTCTGCTCCTTGATTCACTTGCTTCCACCGTTCAAAAGTTAAAACATAAGACTGCAGAAGCAACTTTGTGATGTTTTAGAGTAGGGTGTGATTAGTTATACACCTAATTGATATATATTTGAAACTTTCAGTGATGTAAGTTATGATTTCTGTCTAATCATAAGGAGTGGGGAGACCTATCATCAAAAGAAAATGAACACTACGGAGCTTCCACAGTTTATTTTGAGCTCAAAGAATCCTCATCATTCTTGGAATAGATACAAACTTCTTCCTGCTGAGGCTACAGTAGGTTAGTAAACAAAGCGTAAAGCAGAGAACAAAACGAAGGATTTGTAAGGGATGTATTCTGCACTTTCAAGAAGACTTTAGCGCAGATTCCCAGTAGATTCTTCCACTTTCAGCACGCATTTCAGGGCAAGCAATGAGTAACGAGTTCAGAGGAGTGAGTAAGAGGGAATGGCCGGGATCATCATCATCTTCATCCATTCGAGACATTCCAGGGAGCAACGTCGCGATGCGGAAGAGAGTTTTGGCGACGGCGCCCGGGTAAATAAATAGACCGAAATATATGCCCCTAAGCTCACATTTTTCATCATTTCGATGAAAGAGAAATGGGGGCTCTCCTCGTGGCAAAACAAGTCTGCTGGTGTGTTTCGATCGTCCGTATTTCTGGGTCCAGACCTGGGACCGAGAGAGACCTTCGAAATGAAATGTATGTCTGTGTGTGTTCGTCGGATTCAGATTCATACAACATAGACTCATATTTCAGATTCATTTCTTTCACTTTTGTTTTCCAGTCTATGGGTGCCCGAAAGAGAAATCTAGTGAAGCGGGAAGAAGAAAAATAGGATGAAGTGGCGGAGTGAGGTGTGGGGCAACGAACCAGCCATCAGAATTTCAGATGCAACTGATGTCGCCGCAGCTCGGATCGTCAGATATATGGACACGGAAAACACGAAAACTTGAGATTGTAAATAAAATAAATAGGAGGGGGATCCATGTTGATCGTCGTGCTCTCTGGACGGAAAAATAGATGATGCCGGATGGGAGGATGCTGATGGACGGGTTTGACCTACTAAGTGGATATTCTGTTCTGGGAAACGAGGGTGTTTTGAGGAGTGAGAGCTAATGGTTCTGCAAGGGAAAACACTCTGATAAACACTTTAGAAGGTCTATAGGAAAGTGAAAAAAGTGTTAGCAGTTCAGTTGAAGGTAAATGTTCAAAAGTGAAAGTGTCATTGTAGATAAGGTGTTCTCACAATTGAGATCAGGTGACTATTTGATAGATAAAGAACTGTCTGTTCCTATAAGATACAAACTTTCGAAATTACCTTGCAGTCATCACTTCTACTTTACTCAATCAGTCATTCCTAAACGAACACGACACAGGGAGTGATCCCGAAACATACGAGAACAGAGAAGTGTGTGGGAAGATAAGCATGACGAGACCAATGACGATCATGTCTGGGATCTTTCCTAGATTTGTAGTCAGAAGAACAGAGGTTTCAGGAGGTTCTTGAACCCGATAGGGATGGTTCAACAGGTGGCAAGACTCTCGTTCAAACATCCAAGAGAACGTGATTTACAAGAATCATGGTGTTTACAGACAAGAAGTTAGGAAGGGTTCTGATTCGGTGAGAGTTTCTCAGGAATCAGAATAGATGGGAATGAGTCAGAAACGGAAGACAAACACGTATGGAAAGAATCAAAAGGCTGGGCTTTGGTTTTGAATTCGGAATCCGGAAATAAACAGAATGAGCATGAATCTCAGCTTTTGAAATCAAGGCACCTTCGAAAACTTCGGAAGCCAGGAAGCAAACACGTGTGTTCATATCTACAGTAATCCGTTGAAGATCGACGAATGAGAAGATGGCGGGGATGAAGAATAGGCCGAAGAAGCAGCGACATCTTCTTCAGGCTGAATGACTAATCAATTTAATAATACAAAAAGAAACATTGCGTAAATGACACGACGATGGAACACACGAACTGGAGAGACACAGTGTGATCGCTTGAATAGGCTCCGAGGAGAAGGCGGCTCGCGCTCCGACGGGACTCCCGAAGGCGGATAGGAGGAATGAATTGAATTTCAATTATTTCGTGGTCGCTTCATCTTTACAAACGGCGGCTTAGTTATCCGATGAAGAAGAAGAAGACGAAGAAAGAATGAAGGAGAGCAACAAGCAGGTCGAGGGGCAGGAGGAGCAGATTCCAGGAATACCGGACAGATGATGTCAGGAAGCGGAGAGGGTGTCAGGGAGAAGGAAACGGGGTATTACAAGTTCATTTGGTTGTGCCTCTTCTGTTTTCCGTCGTGTTTTCCACCGGAAGGTTTCGTACGGGATTTGTGGTCTCATCTGTGGCCAGATCAAGGATTACTATTACGCACACACCAAGCTCCGTTCCGGGAACTTTTTAGGATTCTGGATGTGAGTAGCGACCGAATTGAGCCAAATTGAATCAGAAAGCGAGGGAGCAGCCACTTGATCAGTCTAGACTTATCAAACACCAATTGACGTAGTTTTATTGTTAGTATAAATATCTACTCGATTACTTACTTGGAACGACGGATTGTGCGGATGGAACAAGACACGAAGAGTGATCGGGAAAAGCACAAGATGAGAACTTCAGGGTTAAGAGCTTATCTAGAGATCTAAAGCGAGAAAAGTTAGTCTTACTGATGTGTTACTGCAGCAAGTGTAGTGGTCGAACTTCAAGTTCAAAAAAGACCGCATCAATTTCTCGGTTCGCAGAGAAAATTGGGCAATTCTGGGTTGGGAACTTTGAAATAAGAGAGCACGCTTTCAGTTGTAGCTCCATACAATTCCCCGAACTATTAGAAGATCACAAGGACAAAATACTGATAACTGGATATACCACCCAACGGAATTACTATGCGAGTTCTTCAGAAAGCCCTCTGCTGACCTCCATGAGTACTTTTGCAAACCATAAATTGAGTTATCTGTCGGCCTACGTTATCACTAAAACTTGCGGGTTCTCACGTAACGAAACCCTGCCAATGAGGGAATTCAGTTAAAAAATGTCAATGGAGCAAAAGAACGTATTATTGTTATGCACAAGATGGAAACTGATTCTGGAAGGGAGGCGGGGAAGAATGAATAATAGGAACATGTGGAAAAGTTGGGGAACCCGGAGCAGAAATTAGAAGGAACGGGGAAAGGGAATGTGGAGAGGATTAGGTGATGGCCTGGGCTGGAAGAGTCTCGTGGACGTCGTCTTTGGCTGGGTTGCCCTCGAGTGGATCAGGGAGTCCGGCTTCTTCCTTCAGCTGATCAATCAATTCGCGACTCGCCTTGAACACTTTTCCAGGGCGGAATGTGATCTTTCGAGAGATTAGACCCATCTGAACAGGCATTTAGTCATTGCTCAGTTTCGAATGGTATGTGACTCACATCACTGATCGGGTAGATGATGTGCATGTGGAGATGGTGAACACTGAGCAGTGGCGGCAGGTGGAATCCGATGCGCAGCATGTCTTCGACGGTGTCCGCCTCGCCGGCCTTCTTCAGCTGCTCTCGGAGCAACTCACGACCCGTTCGCTCCATTTCTTCCACTGAAAATCACAGATTTATGGTTTGAGTTTTGATAGGGGAATCAGAATGAGTGGGTTTTCAAAAATACGGGTTTTGTGACACGCAAGATCAGGTTCGAGTGGGTGTAAGGGAACATACGAGTCTGGAACACTTCTGCATGAATATTTTGCTAGTTCCCGGACTGATGAAAACACGGAAATCAATGTGCAAGTTCCAGAGGGGTGTTATAGATTCTGAGGGCTACAGAGAATACAGAAAATTCCCAGGCCAAGTTTTTAATTGCTCATCAAATGGATGACCGACCCAATTCATTCTCTAGATTTTTGGAGTGGACCCACTCTTCTCAATTAGTGAGTTCAGCTGCGACAGCTATTAAACTCTAACTAATAAACCAAAGTTCTAGCTGCCTGTCATCTCTCCATGTTCCACTGTCTGCACAGGTCACAGTTCAACCTCCATTTCTTCTGAATCTAAACCATTCTCACGTTAGAATGTTTAGCAAACGCATGCATAAACATCTGTAGTATATTGTTTCTCTTCCCCTTCCCACCACGTGCGCATGCCCGCAACGAGCTTTTGAAATATTTATGAACACCTACACCACTTGAGACTCAAGCTTTTCCTGTTTTTTGAATTCATGAAACCCGAAACTCACGAAGAGGAACATCTGCGGCAGTCAAGTCAGTGGGTTTGGAGATGTGCTGCTTGCTGAGCACCAGAAAGTGGTGTTTCGCTTTTGGTTTGATGTCGTTGATGACGACGCATTTGTCCTTCTCCTTCAGAATCAGCTCTTTCTTGTTCTTAGCAATGTCGCAGAACTTACAGCCGGTTACAGTGGTGAGCATGGAAGTCATCCTGGAAGAAGGAGGGTTTAGATGATGTTACTGGGAAAGTAAGAACCAATATTGAAGCCAGAACGCGACGAAAACAGAGAATAGAAAGAGGAAAATGTAGGAGACGATAATGACGATCATAATGACGGAGAGAGTGAGAAATGATAAGAGAACACTGTGTTATCGGGACGAAATTATAGAAAACCCGGACAACGAAACCGACAAGAATATAAATTTTTAGTTGGAAAACGAACGCATTGAAGGGTAGAATAAAACGGAAATGAGCAGAGAGAAAGGGAAGGGAGAGACATAGACATTCGATACACTTTCGGAAGGGTCGATTTCGATGCAGAAACAGAGAGAAAGAGGCAGGAAAAACCAAAAAACAAATGAAAACAGAGAGTCAACACAGAGGAACATCACGTTGACGTGTTTTGTGCTGTGTTGTCTTGTCAAATCAATTTCGATGAAAGTCTCACTGGGACAGGAACACGAAACAGAAGGGGACTAGTGGGGCGAAGAAGAGCGGACGGAGATTAAAAATGGAGAAAAGGGAAGGAGAGTGGTAAACAGGAGAGAGGCGCAGATGGGGAAGATGGACGGGAGCGAGGCGAGAGGACAAAACAATTTGTATGTGGGTATGATGAGTGAGGGAGAGAGAGAACGACATGTGATGATCATGGTCGTTGGTGATATGCATGAGTCACGTGGGACAACCGCAAGATGTCAATGAGCTCGGGAAGACATGGTATTTATGGAAAACAATAGATGGAGAGCAAGGGGTCAGAGATCAGAAATTGGGGTTTCTGTAGTGTAGAGAAGCTCGGGATGTAACACTAGGATCTTCACATCTGTTTTCAAAACAATGTTCATTTTCCGAGATGTTTACAAGTCAGGAAGACAACAGTACAATATTGGGTCCTTGATCTGAAAACTGCCGGGCGTTGGGCCTAGTTCCACATGCTTCTTGCTTCCGTGTTTCACTGACCACTTTCTTCGGTCCCTTTCCTCGTAAATTTTTAAATTTTGACCGCATACTCTGTTATCACCAGCATCGTCTGTTGCCACACCTTTCTTGGCATCTTGTCTGCCATTGCTATCAAGGAACTATTCTGATGTTGAAAACAAACAAACAAAGCGAAGACTACAAAATGTTCACGCATTCTGAAGATACAAGATCCATATCAAAGTTCCACAACTACAACTACATGCAAGTTCAAAACGATTGAACTTGCACATGGGTTTGGACTGAACCGCAACTTGTTATCACAGAGTTAGTAGGTGATTACAAGGGTTTCGACACAGTTATTTTAAGGCGAGGTCATGTTCAAAAGACGTCATGAAAGAACAAGATCAGTTGGTTGATAAGTTCAAAAGTGTACAGTCGGTAAAGAAGTTCCAAAAGGTCCCGAGTGATCCACAAGACTGCCACTTATTTTAGGGTTACAAATGAGCGAGAATATATAGAAGTTTCACGTAAAAGTTAAGTTTTTTTCCCAATCAAGAAAAAAACCGCCACGAATCAGAACTACGTGTCAGAATAAAATAGATCCTTCAGGTTCAATCAGTTTGCTCTTTGATTCTGCGCCGTGCCCAACTTCCAGATGCCCACCACTCAGAATAACGAAAGTAAGTCTACTTCTCGATACTTCTAACCGAGATTAAAAGGGTAGTTCCGCTATATTTTTGTTGCTCATTGTTTCAGACCGTTGGATAGAGCTCAAAAAGTTACCCTGGGTGCTTGAATAGCAAAACGCGTGAATTTGCGTTTTAGGGGGAGGAAAATGGGCTCAAAGTGTCCCCGCGCGACTCCTCGTCGCCCAAAGTTACAGGCCCATGTTCTTTTCAGTTGTTCAGGGAATAAAAACGTGTGTTGGAAAGAACATGTAACTTTGGGCGACGAGGAGCCGCGCGTAGACACTTTGAGCCCATTTTTCTCCCCTCTAAAACGCAAATTCACACGTTTTGCTATTCAAGCCCCTACGGTAACTTTTTGAGCTCTATCCAACGGTCTGAAAAAATAAGCAACAAAAATATAGCGAAACTACCGCTTTAAATGGAGTGTGGTTTTGCGATATCACTGTCCTTTGTCTTCTTATCATTCTGAAATGTAAACGCTTCCTCACGCTGCCCATGCTGGGGAGCAAACAGTCGACGCCCACTTGGGTGTCCGTATTTGGTCTGCAAGTCGCGTCTCCACCCTCCTTCTCCGTGATCAGTATCAAAACTCAGTGCCGAGTTGCGTTCTTCTAACATTTCTCCGCTTCCAGACACTCCCTTCATGATCAAATTTCTGCGAATAGCAGTCGTATTCCTCCTCGTTTTCATCCTGGTTTTCGATGTTCTCTACAGTGGAACATTTTTCTCGAGACGGGTTCCGTTTCAAAGATACATCAATAGAGAACCTGTGAAACTGGAAGATTTGGAATGGCTCCTTACGAATCAAACCGAGGCTTCTCTCCCTAACACCACAACTGTCGAGCCAACAACGACAACTCCTTCACCGTATCTCATTGATGGAATGGACAGATTTGACTGGTACCTGAAGAAAGCTTCGGATCTCACTGTAAGTTTGCAAGGTGTCCATTCCATCAGAATCATTGATTTTCCAGTTGAAAAAAGCGACAAAAATCAGTCTTCTGTACGCATACGAGTTCGATCACGAAATAACTGTCACTTTGACGTCTTGGCAATTGACTGGGTGAGTTCGTGACGCAATTGATAATTTTCTTGACCGCAAAAGTTTCAGATTCCGAGTTTACTGCCGATACATTGCCAAGAATGGATCCGAGATCGGGAAGCCGGAGGAGAGTTTCACGTATCCAGAGTATATTGTGAACTGTCGGAAAAGAGAAGGAACGAAGAGAATCGGGTTGAGTGTGGAGGAGAAGGGACCGTTTGAGTCGTTGCCGTTGGTGAATAGGATGATGAAGGGTTTGTTCTAGAATTGAAGATTGAGACGCTATAGTTTCGTATTCCAGAACCCACTTACGAGCTCTCGATGTGTGTGGCAACTATGTACGGTGTCGAGCCAAAGTGGTTGATGCTCATTGAAATGATCGAGCACTTCAAGTTACAGGTAGAATCACTATCTCGAGTTTCCGAGAGAATAAAAGGTTTTCAGGGAGTTGAGCACTTCTACCTGCATATCCATAACGCCTCAAACTACGATCTGAAGGTTATCAACGACTATATCAGAACTGGAGAGCTGGAAGTGCACTACCTATTGGAAAGGGATCAGAGGACGGATAACCACTGGCATATGGTCAACATTGCCGTGAGTTGTTGCTTTCTGAATTCTTACCTTCATTTTCATCCACTTCAGGACTGTTTGATATGGTCTCGAATGGAATCGAAATGGACAATATTTGCTGACTTGGATGAACGGATCATTATGACTGACTACCCAGGACGAATCATTGACTATCTTCGAGATATCAAGGATGAGAAGGTCGGAGGGATTCAGTTCAGACAGCAATGGGTTCTCAAGACGGAGTTGTTGCCGGAGAAATACGAAGGAGATGGACAGATTGATCAGTGGATGCCGACTCACAGATTCCATAACTCTTCGGGAATCGGACCAAAAGGTCACACTGCCAAGTGCATCATCGACTCCACGAAAGTGTTCATTATGTGGGTGCACAGTGTCACTGCATTCTTCCCGGGTCATGGCTACTTCTTGAAGAAACTTGAACCAGAAGAAGGACTTGTCAGGTAACTTACAATTTTTCTCTTCTACAATTACCTTTGTTCTTTCAGACACTACCGCGACCAAACCCTCGGTGACTGGGGCCAGAAATGGCTCAACTCGACACTCCGATTTGGACCTCTCCGATCGACCAATTATCCTGCAGAGTATCTGGGAGAGCTTACAAAGAATGTGAAACAACGGGCAAATTACGTTTACGGGAACAAGTATGACTGATCTTTTGTGTGTTTAGTGTTTATAATCTATCATTTCTTTTTTCTATGAAGTTACAATGTTCGTTTTTAAACTAAATTGACTACGGAAGTTCTTAAAAAAGTCCATCTCACAATGAGTACCGTCGAGCCTCGAAACATCCCAGTACCCGGAGGTCACATCACCAGGTGTACATAAACTCAAAAGCGAGACACGAGTAAGTGACTTCTCACTAAAACCAGTTCCTTAACCCACTCTCCTACCTCTGTCGTAATTGTCCGATGCATCGTCAGAAGCTATCGGGCAGCGTGGTGACGTTGATCTGCCGCAGCTTCTAGTTGTTGTCTCGACGCTTTTTGGGCACCTTGCGCTTTTCGAAACTTTCTCTATGGTCGGCGGAATGCCAAGTAGGTTCCAGAGACACAAAAATGCTTTCGGAACATTCATGGTCCATAGAAGAAGGAAGATGACGTTGAAATCCGCGAAATTGATGGAGCTGGAGTAGAAGTCTTGAGAGTCCACTGGTGCATCATACTGTTGTATCAAAAACCCCGCTCTCCACAATCTTTCTTGAGTTGGTGAGGGATTCGTGGAATTCAGATGATAGATCAAGAGTTGAGGACAAAGTTCACTTGGGTTACCCTCAATCTCGAAACATCCCCACAGCCCGGGGGTCGCGGCCAAAGCGTAGACACAAAAGCGAGAACTGAGGGACCCAGATGGCTTTAAACCTCTTCCCATTGTCTACATCTGTCGTCGGCTCCGTACTTGGTGGTAGTCGGACGGCTTCTCGACGTTCTTCTGATGTTCCCGAAGATCCATTGAGTCCATGAAGTGGTAGATGAAGCGGCGACCCCAGTTCCAGGGTTGTCCTCCAAGTTGTCAGGGTCCTCCAAATGGTGGTGAAGAGGTGGAAGTGACGATGAAGGTTGATCCAGATGATGTCAGATCGCATCTGAAAACCTATACTGCATAAAAGTGACACAAAATCAACCAACTAACCTCCACATTCCAAGATCCCGACCGAAAACGATGCATTCAAAGGCACCTCGCTCTCCACGATCCAACTTGAGGTGATTTGCGATACGTGGGTTTCAGATGATAGGGTACGAGTTGAGGAAGAAGACCTCCTGGGTTACCCTCAGTCTCGAAACATCCCCGCAGCTTGGGGGTCAGGGCCTAAGCGACGACGCGAAAGCGAGTAATGAGGGGCCCAGGTGGCTTCAAACCTCTTCCCATTGTCTACACATCTGTTAGTTCCGTTCTAGTTAGGAGTTGAGCAGCTTGTCGACGTGCTCTTGATGTTCCAGGTGCTCACGGAGATCTTTTTCATTCCGGGGATGTCCTCCAAGTTGACAGGATCCTCAAGATTGTGTTGGGGAAGTGCAGGAAGCGGTGAAGATAGATCAAGAAGACGTCGATGGAGCTCGAGTAGAAGTCTTGACGGGTTCGTGTTGCATCTAGAACAAGAATGCTACACAAATGTAAAAAAAATCAACAAACTAACCTCCAATCCTCGCATCCCAGTTCGAAAACGGGGCATTCTGAAGAGCCCCGCTCTCCACGATCCTTCATGAGGTGATTGAGGATCAGTGGGTTCCGATTCTTGGAGATCAGATGGTAGAGAATGAGAGGTGGATTGCTGACTGTAAGAGTCCTAATGAAGTCCAACCAGGTACCCTTAGCTCCGGAAGATCCCTGCACGGAGGGGAGACAATCCCAAGAGAGCACGCAAAAACGAAGCTGAGGGACCTAGTGGCTTCCTACTAATACCGAATCCGCCTTCCACTCTCATACCTCTGTTTCTCCAGTCGTCGTTGTCTCCTCATTGCTAGTCGAGGTTCCATGGATCCGTGGAGATGAATCTGAAATTGGAAAATTAGAAAAATGGTTCTTTTTCACCACTAGAACTCACTTGGATCAGTCAACTTGGCGGCCAGGAACCCAAGAGAGTGAGTGTAGAGGTGGTTGAGAACTCCAGAGACCTGGAAAAATGAGAAATGCAGTAAGAAAACGAGAAAAAGTTGGAAAATCGATAACGGAATGAACAGACGGCAAGAGGCAGAATGAGAGACCATTTCAATATCTATCAAGAAATGATCTAGAATGACCGTAGCCAAGGGCACACCGCACTTGTGAACCCCGCTCGATAATTTGCGCGCCATTCCTCCCCCACGAGGGAGATCAAACACGCACACAACGAGAGGGCCCCTCTCCATTAGCACCTTCCCAGACACGTCAGTTTTCGCTCTGAAAATAAGTTAAGAATACCATTGTATAGCAAATTTTTACTAGATTCTTGCCTTATGAACCGTTTTTATAGCTCGTCATGATATTTCGGGATTGGGGTGAGTGATTTTGCTTCAAAAACTGGGTACTTTCACTTTCTTAGAGTCATTTCACACTTTTTCGCCAATTCAGAGGTGCAAAACAATGTAATTCAAAGTTCAATTCATGAAACACAATTGAACCCGGCGCAACCTCCTTTGCAACATTTACGGCAGTATAAACTTTCTCCGCATCCTTCTTGTCTTCCGAGTTTCAAAGATACTCAATGACCAACGTTCTGCAAACCGCCGTTGTCTTCCTTCTAGTTTTTGTTCTTCTTTTTGACTTTCTCTATAGTGGATATCTATTCTCAACACCTACACAACTCTCTCGATACATTTATGCCTTTCCGAACTTGACGGCAACAAGTTCTTCCCCATCTCTCATAGATGGCATGGATCGTTTTGCTTGGTATCGGAAAGTCTCCAAGTTGAAAACGGTGAGTACGGATTTCTATTTGTTCTGGAAACGCTCTGTTCTAGCTCAAGAAAACTAGCAACATCAGTCTTCTCTATGCTTATGAGTTCGATCATGAAATAGTTATCACAGTGTCTTCTTGGCAGCGTTCTGGATTTGCTGTTTACTGTCGCTACTTGGATGAGAATAATGTAGAAATTGGAGACCCGGAGGAGAGCTTCACGTATCCAGAATACATGGTTTACTGTAGAAAAAGAGAGGGGACAAGAAGAATAGGGTTGAGTGTGGAAGAACGAGGTGACTTCGAATCACTGCCTCTTATTGACCGAATGATGAAAAGTAAGTTTAGGGAGTAACAGTAATGAAAGAAGGAACATTAGCATTTAGAACCAAAGTATGAGCTATCAATGTGTGTTGCTCCGATCTACGGCGATGAGCCGAAATGGTTGATGCTCATTGAAATGATTGAGCACTACAAGTTACAGGTACGAGATTGAGAAGCCAGCAAACATATCATGTGCTTTCAGGGAGTTCAACACTTCTATATCTACGTCCACAACGCATCACTTTATGATCTGAAAGTTATCAATGACTATGTGAGAACAGGAGAAGCAGAAGTGCACTATTTGTTGGAACGGGACAAGAGAAATGATGATCGGTGGCAGAAGGGAGCTATTGCGGTAAGTAGTGCTGTGCTCACCTGGAGAATAACTTGATTTGAAGGAATGCCTCATAAAATCTCGAATGGAATCAAAATGGACTATCTTCGCTGATTTAGATGAACGGATTCTGATGACAAACTACGCTGGACGCATTATTGATTATCTTCAAGATATCAAGAACGAAAAAGTCGGAGGGATTCAGTTTCGACAACAATGGATTCTCAAGACGGAACTGTTGCCTGAGAAATATGAAGGAGAGAAACAAATTGAGCAATGGATGCCTACTCACAGATGGCATAACTCAACCGGAATCGGTCCTCGTGGACACACTGCCAAGTGTATCATAGATCCATCGAAAGTTTTCATTATGTGGGTGCATAGTGTCACTGCATTCTTTCCGGGTCACGGATACTTTTTGAAGCAACTTGAACCAGAAGAGGGCCTTGTCAGACATTATCGAGACGTACATCTTGGCAACTGGGGGAAGAGTTGGCTCAATGGAATATTACGTTTTGGAAAACTCAAGGTGACTGATTATCCTGCTAAGCATCTGAGGGAGCTCACGGAGAATGTGAAACGACGGGCTAATTACGTTTACGGGAACAAGTACGACTGATCTTTTGGGTGTTTAGTGTTATCATGTATCACAACTTCAATAAAATCTTGTTTTGGAAACTCTAATCAATTTGTCTATAACCTTTACGTAGCCCAGAAAACGTGGGTTCTACCAACACTTCCAGATGGACCTTTTGCCTTCCCGTTGTCAGTTTACCCTTTATCAAACACAGCAGATTGTTAGCGTAATTCAAGTAGGTTCCCAACATCCAATACAACCTCGATACTTCACTCTTTAGACAATTCTTCATGAACGAGTCGGTGCGGATCCCACTTCTACTTCTTCTTGTCGTTCTCATCATCCTCAACCTTGTCGACTTCTCCCCGAATCAGACTCCTTGGAGCAAATGGAACGAGAAGAAAGTTCCCCTGGAACACTTCTATCTGAAGAATCCGTATAACATCTGGAATATGGCGATGAACAATGAAACCATGTCTCGTCAATCCTACTTTATCGACGGAATGGACAGATTTGAGTGGTATGAGAAGGAATCGAAACTGAACATGACAACGGTGAGATCTTGTTTCTGCAAGAGGAAAACGGAAAGGAGAGTTTCAGATAAAGAACACAACTGAAATCAGTCTTCTCTCCGCTTACGAGTTCGATCATGAAATAGTTGTCACTCTGACGTCTTGGCAGCGGAAAGGGTGGGTTGCTCTCAATAATGTTGATTCTATTCTACTCTTTTCAGATTCCGAGTATTCTGTAGATATCTGGATGAGACTGACAAGGAAATCGGGAAGATGGCTAAAAGTTTCACGTATTCCGAATATGTTGTGTACTGTAGGAAGAGAGCAGGAACGAAGAGAATCGGGTTGAGTGTGAAGGAAACGGGAGAGTTCGAAGCACTTCAACTCACTGATAGATTGACCAAAGGTTGATTGCAAGCTGGAAACGGATACTGGAAACTTCTGTAGTTACAGATCTCAAGTACACTTTGTCTATGTGTGTTGCTCCGATCTACGGCTCTGAGCCGAAATGGTTGATGCTCACGGAAATGATCGAGCACTACAAACTACAGGTACAACTTCCTGAACACTTTCTCCCTGATGTCATGTATTCCAGGGTGTCCAACACTTCTACCTGTACATTCACAACACATCAATCTACGATTTGAAAGTTATCAATGACTATGTTCGAACTGGAGACGTCGAAGTGCATTACCTACTGGAACGGAACAAACGAGATGACTCGCAGTGGCAAATGATCGGGATCACAGATTGCGTCGTGAGATCTAGGATGGAGTCGAAGTGGGTTATCTTCGCTGATATCGATGAACGGATTCTGATGACAAACTACACTGGGCGCATCATTGATTATCTGGAAGAAGTGAAGGATGAAAAAGTCGGAGGGATCCAGTTCAGACAACAATGGGTTCTCAAGACACAATTAATGCCTGATAAGTACAGAGGAAAGAAGCAGATCGAGCATTGGATGCCGACCCATAGATGGCATAACTCGACGGGAATCGGTCCCGAAGGTCACACTGCCAAGTGCATCATCGATCCTCTGAAAGTGTTCGTCATGTGGGTGCACAATGTCTCTGCATTCTTCCCGGGACACGGATACTTTTTGAAGCAGTTGGAACCAGGAGAGGGACTTGTCAGGTAAGTGTCACTAATTTGCAATGAAACACCAAGTATCTTTCAGACACTATCGAGACCAGAACCTCGGAGACTGGGGTGCCAAGTGGCTCAACGAAACACTTTCATTCGGCGCTCTTCGAATGACAGACTACCCGGAAGAGTACCTTGGGGAACTCACGAAGAATGTGAAGCGACGAATTCATTACGTCTATGGGAACAAGCACGAATGACTTTCTATGACCTATTTGTAATCCAATACTGTTTTTAACTGACATCTGGTTTGTTTCGAGTTAGCAATAAATGTGTGTTTTCTAATAAGGATCTTGTTACCAAAACAATTTGATAGTTTATTGTTCAAATGCCTATGTGAAAGAAGTAACGGAAATGATACGGAGCAACCCGTTGCGTCGAAATGGAAAGAAGAGGGATGAAAAATGGAATGTGGGGGTGATAAAGTTAGGAGTTGTTGACGGCGGCTGCTGCAGAAACCGGACCAGTTGGGAACGGGGAATGGATGTTGAAGTGAACGACGAAACGATCTCGGTAAAGACGGATGCGGCGGGAACGGAAGTCATCTGTGACTTTGACTTGAATTCCGGGGCATAAGAAGAGGGAGAGGAAGATGGAGTCGGCTTGAGTGGGCTCTACGAGCAGTCCAAAGTCCCAGTCGATGGTGTTTCGGTTCTCAGGAGATGGAATTGCATGTTTGGACTGGAATGAATATGATTGCTCAGAGAACTGAAAGTAGAGCTACTCACCATCATGAGAGCTCGGATTCCTTCTACAGTCATTCTGCTGGCACAATAGTTACGCAGCTGGATATTGATGGGAATGGAGCGGGATGCCCAGTAGATCAGGGTCTGATCAGTGAGTTCATTCAAAAAGCAAGAGTATCTGGGTTGAATTTGAAGAACTTCCAGATGAGGCAACGACATCAGAACCTGAAAGTTCTTTATTGAAAGAGAACACATCATCGTTAAATCGTACCTTATCAGAAATAAGAGACGGATCAAATGTGCAAAAGTCGAGGTACAACTTCTTGACGGTCATCCTCGAGAGCAGATCTGCGAACTGCGTCCAGGTGATTTGGATGTGACACAGTGACAAGGAGACGGTGGTGACGTGCCTGCAGACAGAATGGGTTCGCGTGTTGACACGTGTCAAAAAGTCAAAAAAGTCAAGAAAGAGAAGTGTTATATTTCAGTCAGTCAGTTTCTCATCGGCACAGCTCTGTGTGTTTGACATTTTCGACATTTTGATGTGTGTGTCTGTGTGTCTGGGGTGTCCCGATGAGAGAGCCGAGAGGCAGTGACAGTTTCGCTGCCAACTGACTGTTTACAGTAATACTCGTTTGGAATTCATGGGTTGTTGCGAAATGGAGAAGAGAATAACTCACTTCAGGTTGTTCCACTTGGCAGTCAACATGTTGTAGAAGCTCTCATCAATGGCGACTCCATCAAGCGAAAGCTTCTCCGACAGTTCCACCTTCTTCATGTTCTCTTGTACGAAATCATTAGAGCCAGTGGAGCATGATGGGTCCTCGATCTTCTCGACACTCTTCATTCCTCGGTCTCTTTTCATTGTGACCACAATGCTTTTCTTCGGAGGACCTTGTGGTCCGAAACGGAGGCGGCCTATTTTTGAAGGGGATGTGGTGGAGACACGGGTCTGGACTCTGGAAACGACAGATTACAAATTGGATTTGAAGAAGCTTTCACTTACGAGAACTCCTTGACTCGCGGCTTTCCTATGTTGAAAGTCTCCACTATCTCGTTGATCCGCTTATTGAGGCGTTTCGCTCGAGCCACATCACGGGAACCCGCCGTGTTCAGTAGACGAATGAGAATATCATCGGGCATGTCGTTCAGACTCATTCTGTAAGAATTCGGAAAGATGATGACAGGTATTAGGAAATTTGAGATGGAGACAAACGACGAACAAGATTGAAAGGTGCAGAGGCCTCCCATTTGGCTCGATTCCAAGCCGGAAGACAAGTGGAAAGTTATGACGGAAAAGGAAGATGAATGAGTGACACGGGGAGGAATTCATGGTACATGGTAGTCAAGGAAGATCAGAACAAAGAGAAAAGTAGAGGAACGAGAATGAGGAACAGAAACAACTGGGAAGAGGGAAAGGCCCCGCCCCTCGGCTCTGCGCAGTGCATCTCGGTCTCTCACTCTCCCACCATCTCGTCGATTATTATTGGACACCTTCGAGTCACCGGAAGAGCGATAAACTCGCAGATGAACTCGGTAATCGGTCCATCATTCCAATTAGTGTGTCACGATGTGGGCGATGCGAGGAGATTAGACCAGACAGGCGACAGGGATGGGTGGACGACTGGAAGTGCACGACGTCACTGTACGCACTTATATAGGCGCTGAAATTGGCAGGCGAATTCAGAAGAAAACAGCTGGTTTGAGTGGCGTCGTGCGTGTTTGTGGCCTCTTTTGGACAAGCATGCACACGACAATCCGCTTATCAGTCGTCGGGGGACTGCAAATCTGTACAGCAAGGTGCCAATTGGTCTGGTCATCGGGTGGAGAGGCATCCCGGAAGGCGAGAGCCACGGGTGTCAATAACAGAAAAGAAAAGACAAGTGTCAGCAGGGCGACGGACAGAAATGGACAGGATTACTGTTTAGTTGACTAGCGAGGGAAAGAGGAAAACGAAACTGATGGCATAGTAAGATTTGGGAAGTGGGGGATGTGGGAACAACCGGAAGAAGACGAGGAACGAACGCATACGATAACAGAGAAGATCGCATGCGGATCAAACCTACAGTAAGAGTTCTGATTGGGGAACGGGTTGATTCCCATAATTGTTCAGTTCTCAATGTTCTCGGAAATGTGTTAGAACAATGACGATGGAAGGTGCGAACTGCTCAATTACCACCATAGTGCGAACCGTTTGACGGCGGACCCTATTGAATACAGATGATGAATTAGACAGTAGGACATACTGTAGTGAGGAGCCGTGAGAACAAAACCCCATTTTTGGAAGTTTCTGGATGTCGGGAAGTCGAGATATCCAGCATCAACCGCCAAGACGTTAGCCTCGTTTGTCAATTTGTCAATCTGACGGCGCGAGTTGGTTGGTCCTTCCCTAGCCTTCTCAAAAGAGTGATGGGGACAAAACAAAGCGTAATATGAAGGAGATTTACATTTCAATCATTTGTACGAGACAGGTCAGCCGAAAAAAGTGACAATCTGCCGAAAATCTGCCCTGCCGGGTCCGAGGCGGCCGGAGCCTGCGACGGCGGCAAGGCTCTCCTCGTCAAAATGAGCGATGTCTGGCGTCTCGCGTTTCAGAGTGAACATGGCGAGGGTGAGGAGCAGTGCGAAGGAAGCAACGAAGGGCCTCGGCGGTAAGTACTTGGAAGTTTTGAATGACACAAAACGCAGATAAATTTGAATGATGCGGGCGTATATCCGCGAGACAAGCTGTCAAAGGAGAATAGGAAACGAATCGAGGCAAGGATCGGGAGACGGATTGGGGTTGGAATTGGAGTTGTGAAAGAGAGGGAAATGGAGTGGGGAAAGGAGAGAAAGGGTTGGGAAAGTGGTGTACTGTAACTGCTCATCCAGAGTCAATTGAGCTTTGTTATTTGGCTTTTGGACGCGACAATGAGTATGCAGATTCAGAAGATGCATTGGAACAAAACGAATGTTATGCCATCTGAATTCGTGATGTGGGGTCGCGTGGCTAATCAGGTGGGCGACATGCTTCCAGAGCCTTCAGTCCTCTGGGAAATCATCTTCGGATGATCATACGTAGTCGTCGACGTCGTCTGAATGTGTCAGAATGAGTGTGTGCCTTCTCGGCAGCCTGAGGTGTGGTTCAGGAGGCTGGGACGACGGCCCGACGACGGACTGTCAATCTCCGTCAGCACTTCATCCATCTCGACGCTAATATAACTGTCGCCGCCAATCGACGTCTCTTCCCTCGTCGCGGCGCTCTCACAGTCGCGCGCACTCCCCGATCCCACGTTCCGCAAGCCTGCGCGTCTCGTCGCCGCCCGTTCTCTCCGCCAGGCTTTTGGCTGTCTCCGCCTCCCGGCCAAGGCTTGTCACTCATAATTCGGGCCCACCCGTCCGTCCGTCCGTCCCGTCCAGTCAAGTGTGTGTGCGTCTGCAAAGGGTGTGCGCACACACATTCTGACACTGCCGCGCCGAGAAGCTCCGAGCTACGAAGTTCTCAATCATCGGCCGCCGACGCCGCCGTCAATGAGAAACAAGAAAGACACCGGGCGGGCCAACCTTGTAATGCTACGCCTGATTAACCAAGGGACAGATCGGAATACGGTATCCAAGAGAGCGGAAACAATTCGACGAGTCACGATAACAGAATACAGAATGGTCGGGGAGTCACCTTGGCAGTAAGGAAAGAGAAAGAAGACAAGTGGGGCTGGGACTAGAAGAAGTGACTGACGACGTTCGTGGCGCACGAGAATTTGTCAATGCGGGTCGAGCGGAGCGGGGATAATCAATCGGTGGGACGACAATGCATTTTAGAAAAGTTTGCCGCTTCACTTCACTCTCATATCACTTGTCACTTGTCAGAAGGAGACGTTGATTAAATGGGTGGTCTCGGAGAGGACAGATCATTCCTACGTGCTCAACTGAACGTTGTTTCAAAAGAGTTAGTTCAAGCAGGGATCTTTCAATGAGATCCTTACATGCTTCACATCAGGTTGCTATGGTCGGAAAGCTGCGAAACATGTCCAACATGACCATCAGAAAAGATGTGTTAGTTGTGCAAAACTGTTGATAAGCAACCCACTCAGGGGAAAGAAAGGGAAACGGCGAGTATCATCATTCACGAGACCACCTTTATACACATACTTTGCGGGAAAGTGCATCCAGAATATTGGCAGGTGGTCGACACTGGCAGTTCCCGTGCCGGCCGGTACCTGCCGCCGCCTCAACTCGACGCCTTATCGACGCTGATAAGGATGTGACGAGGAGCACAGGAATGGGACAGAATTGACACGACGACGACGAATCGGGAAGAGAGGCGGAGGAACGAAGGTTTCGTTGCCCCTTTCCAGACGAGGCCATTAAGCAATCACATAAAAACGGGCGGTACTGTAGCTATCTCTAACCACGATCTGACCGATGTTCGATACTAAAAACCGACTGATGACATTGTCTTTGTTGCGCAGGCAGCAAATTGGGGGAAGACAAGGAAGAGAGGAAGCAGGGAGGGAAATGAGCAGATGGGACGGATGGCGGTGACAGGAATGAACTCGGTTGCGCAACTGGACGAACTAATTTGTAGGCAGATAAGGTGGTTGCATGGTACGGGTCCAGGTGGTCAGACAGAGAGCCTTTTCATGTGTACTCAATTGGCAGATGAGGACCGTTCGAGGGTACTTGAACTAATCAAATGCAAACAGAGACCGTTTGAATACCGGGCAAAGCATGATCCAACCGTCATTGGAACCATGAGAATGAGAATTTGAAATTGTAGATGGTGGTAGGGATGTTGAATGTTGTGATGGATTTGTCAAAAGGCTTAGTGGTTATGTTTAGACAACTCGAATCGCAGTGCGAGGTCGACCACTCAAGCTGTCTGGGGACTCTGATATCAATTCAAAAAACATCTGGCACACCGATAAACATGTCCAATTTCTTTTCCGCTTACACTCGGAATCAGATAAAATCAGTCGGCACCTCCAACGAACATCTGCTCCATCGGGCGATCCGGTTGAAAATAAAAATCGTAGTCAGAGTGGGCTAGGTGACAACTGTACACTGTCATTTTCCTTTTATTCAGCTCTTATCGGTCCGTACTTCGACGTGGCCTGGTACAGCAGTTTAACGACCGTGGACTCCTATCACAGGCAGGTCTCAGAGCACAGAAGTTTTTCCTCTTGTGATTAGAGAGTGGAGGTATTGCCTCCTTTCATTTGGCCATAAAATGGGTACAAAACGGTGTGAGAGGGAAAGTAAACCAAGAAAACGAAATGAGAATGGAAAACCCAGAATAGAGGGGTTCTTGGTCACCCAACCAACAGCAAGTATGGAATTCTCGGTATTCTAGTTATCTTCTCTGACTCATCTCCAGCACTAAAAGGTATATAAAACGGCCATGGTGAGGATCAAAAGAATTGGCCCCATCTGTTCAAAACATTGTAGACATAATGCGAGGTGCTAAAACGGAAAACACGTGTATCTTGGTCATCAGGCCCTCGTCACCCGAGAATACCTGTCAGTGTTACGTCATATCCATTAGAGCCTCATATTAAATGTATGCCTACTCAAATTTCTGGCAGCTTAGTCGAGAAAAGGATACTGTAATGACGTCATTGGGTATCATGAGAAGGAGTATTTGAGGAGAAAGGGGACAAGAGTAAGTGTGTTCGAAACCAGTTCTGTTTACAGTTTCTTGGTTCAAACAGGGGTTACTGTAACTTTAGTGAGATAGTTAAAGCATCCATACGACGGGGTGATAAAAGGAAACAAAAGGAGCGGCCCGTTGAGTCATGTGACCATGACCGGCAACTATAGGGTCTAATCCCGGACCGGAACCGTATAATAAACGGGGACAGACATTGGGGGAATATAAGTAACTAAATACTTTTGGGGGCACGCCTGCGAAGCCCATAAAAATTTTGAAATATGGTCGAGGCGGGCCTAGGTTTTCAACGTTTGTGGACAGCACCACCCATCCAATAAATCAGTTATAAGATGATTGGCACGTCGCCAAAAATGGTCGGAGGGAAGGAGCGGGGACCGACAAGTACTCAAGGTTGGCGCCAAGAGCCAAGGGTGTCTGATGGCTGGGATTGAAGATTTGCGATCTGTGAGATGGGAAATATGAGATTCTGATGATGTGAAGATGGAGGTGTCCAGAAGTCCAGATGGATTACTACGAAGGGGCGGAAGCAGTTTTGATGACTCGGGCTCTTCGGAAAGCCCACATGTTCTTCAGTATCGTATTTCGCGCATTCACCGGCTCCTCTCTTCTTTCACTTTTTATTCTCCACCCGATGTTCTTTCTCAGCTTCTCTCCGAATCGCATACTTCTCCTAACATATTCTCGGTGATGGCAGTTGTAACTCGAATGCGACACATAAAAACGGGCGACACACGGCTTTTGAGTTCGCCGCCAGTGCCGCTGTTGGAACCATCCGGTGGTGGTTGGAAGGGGGCGCCGAAAGCAGGAGGAATGGGCCATCGGGAAGTACCATTTTATGAGGGGGTTATAAAAACATACGGAGAGGGTAAGAACATGGGATAATGGTCGATGGGAAGGGAAAGAGAAGCTGAACACGACTGGGAAGAAGGAGAAGAAGCTTCGGGGGTTGGAGAAGTTTGGGGAAGGGTTGGAGGGGTACTGTAATAAGTTCATCCGGGTCTTATTATCGTTGAATAAGACCAAGAGCAGACCTCGCTCAACACATCTCCAGAATTGGAGTGTCTCGAAGACTGACCGATATATGAAAAGGTGAGGATGTTCTCATTCCCATTCCCAATCAAACTTTGGTATTGAAACCAAATTAGTGTTCTCTCTTTCTTTATTCATCTTCCCCCGAGAGATAACATGAATCCCGGAGAGCGGCTGGCACGGGGATCCTCCTCAAGAAGGTCATACGGTAATTGGAAAACAAATTGAAATCATAAGACGCATTCTCTGAGCCAGTTGAAAGTGGCC
>LR538072.1:59707-85469 GCA_900883565.2 Caenorhabditis panamensis | reverse complement strand
AAGTTCGAACCTGATCGCCAATGTTGTAGTTCTGGGCGACGGCGTATGAATCACTCTTTATTGATAGCAGTTGGGGGGAAGCGTAGTCACTGGAGGAAAACTCGAACTAACTAACGGGGGGGAAATCTCAAGGGGGAAAGTCACTTGGGCGGTACATCCACGTAGTGGTCACGTTCGTGTCGATCCTCGGGTCACGTGTGGTATCTTGAGTTCACGTACACGCAACACTAGACTTCTGTTTTTTTGTGTGTTTCTGTTTGTCATAGTTTTCATGACCATGTTTTCCAGCTTTTCATAGTGTTTTCTGGCCAAATTCAGGGTCATTTGTTGACATTTGGTTACTGTACCTGTCTAATGCTCTTTTATTATAGACCATGTTTATCCATGATCCCATCAATTTCAATCAAACTATTTGCTATTTTTAGAAACTGTAAACATCTAATTTCACTAACTGTTTCCGAAAAGTATACGGTATCCCTCTAGCTACAACAAAACCGTTGTTTCTCTCTAACATCACATCACTAGACACAAATCGGTTCCTTGTTTTGATAGTCTTTCTCGTTATCAGTACTCCCCCATCAAACCAACTGTCTGTGATAATGACTGACTAGACTCAACTCTTATCAGTTCATCCATTCCCCCTTCTCCCCAATAGTCGTGTTTCATTCCAAAGAACCAACTAATTGGGACACGGAACTGATCCGGTTGAAAATGAGAGTGGAGAAGTGCAATGAGACTGATCAGTGGAACAAGTGGTTTTTCTGCACTTGTTTTTGTGGGAACTGATAACTTTGTAAGAACATTTTGAAGAGAAATTTACTTCCTTGTTTTAAAATTTCCTAGGCTTCTATCATGTTCCTGTCAATCTTACAAGGAAATGAGGTAGAGGTATAAATTTCAAGAGTCCTGCTCTTTTTCATGGTTTATTTTGTCCAGTTCTAGTGATAGCGATATAAGCTTGTTTCTCTTTCACTATTGACCATTCAAGCGTTTTGAACCTTCCAGAGATCCCTAGAAAACTTAACTTTGAGATTCACTCGATGTTTCAAATCCAACTGTGTCACATGTTTTTTGCAACTGAACTTTTCAATCTTGTATTCGTGGAATAGTGGGAGGGTAAGTTTGACGAATGAAAAACATATGATCCTTTCCAATCTACTAGTTATCAATGAAAAGTTCTAGAGACTTCAGAAGACTTCTACGCCTTCCAAAAAGATCCTGAAGCTTCCAACGTACTTTCCAAAGATCTCTCTAGTTTCTACCCCAATGTTCCTGATGTTCCTGATCATTCTGATCACTTGAACACTTCTCTCTAATGACACAGTTTCCTTTCTGACCACATAAACCCCTCTACTGTTTCTCATTTGAATTTCTGATCTTCCTTTTCAATGTGTGTTCTGGTCTTTCCCTAGTCTATCACTCTTATCAATCCAGCCTCTGAAATCCGGTCTTTCATCATGTTGCCAAAGAATCAAGCTGAATCCAATGGCAATTTGAATTACCTACCGTATCTTATTCCTATCTATTGAACGCATCTCATCCTTTGTAGCCCCTAGCCTTGCAAATCCAAATCTCTCCGAAACCTCATATTACAACCTATAAACCACGCACTCTCCAAACCTACCGTAATCCTCTCCTTCTAAACCGAATGATTATCACCGTCTTTCAACCTGATTTTTGCGCGCGCTTCAATCCTGCATTGAATTCTTGGTCTTTTGGGCCGTTAGACCAGGGTTTGGCAGGAGAGAAGCGCAGAAAGTCGTATTTTATTCCACGGACGACGTAATAGAAGAGGGAAAAGAGAGAGACTCAAACTAGAGACTGTAGGCGTCATGAATAGAAAGGATAACTTGATTTTGGGTGAGGTGGCGGACGTGATTTTCATGTTCATTGAGTTCAATTTCGATTGATCTTTTGACTCCTTTCAGATTTTTCAACTCTCTTGCAACGCTTTCTATTTACAGCCCTCAAAATGCTCACAACATTCCTGGACTCTCGTCCCTCATCCTCCACGTCTTCATCATCTGAAATCCCGCCTTCCTCTTCATCCGAATCCACATGCGCAGTATGTGGAGATGCTGTAAACGGAAAACGATATGGAGCCCCGGCGTGTCTGGGATGCATTGTTTTCTTTCGAAGAGCAGTCATCAATCAGTATCATTACAAGTGTTGGAAGAAGGGAAACTGTTTGATCACTTTTGCATCAAGATGTGTTTGCCGGTGTTGTCGGCTTCGGAAGTGTTATTCGGTGGGAATGAAGGCGGAAGGTTAGTACGAAGTTTTCAGAGATCTAGGAATCAATCCCGGAGGTTTAGGGTACTCAAACATCACTCATATCATACCCCTCAATCATAAGGTCCCTAGGGTTTATCTAGACCATCAAAACACTAGACTACGGGACCACAATACCCCTTAGACTCCAACAAAACAACCCTTTATATACGGTCCCCTTTTTGCAGCCATCCAACGCCGAGACCTCCTGGGACCCCGAAAACCCAAATCCTTCCTAATGACTCATCAACAATCCATGGAAAGCCAAAGCCAGATGGACACCCACTTTTCTGGAAGCTCCCGATGCTCGTCTTCTAGTGATAGTGATATAGGTTTGTCCCCCTTTCATTGTTGACCCTTAAACAATGTTTCGAACCTTTCAGAAATTCCTAGAAACCTCAACTTTGAGATCGACTCGTTATTGCAAATCCAACGATGTCAACGCGCCCAACATCAGGGTTACTGTGGGCTACCAACCGATTCGAGTGGGTGTGTCCAAGTGAAGGTTTGAAACTGTTTGTTTGCCCTTTGAAACGAAGTAAATCCTTTTTAGAAATATGGAAAATTCCACCGCCGCGCGCGAGCCCACGACATAAACTTCATCTTGAAGTTGGGACTCGAGAACGCCAATGAATGGGGAATGCAGTTCGACGCGTATCGACATCTAGGCCAAAACGACAAGAATCTAGTGCTCTCAGAGTTCGGTTTCGCGTTCTTGTTGATCGACCAGGGATACAAAACTGCGTATGAAGCGGAAGATGGATTCTGGCTGCTTCAGAATGGAAGCTTCATGCATCCCAACTATTTTCTGGCGCTTCCAGTGGAAGATGCAAAGAAGGAGAATGCACAGAAGAAAGCTGAACTGCACTACTCGTTTGTGAATGACTTGGTGAAGTGTGTAAGCCATCCGTTTCGAAACTTGGCTATTGATGAGTTCGAGTGCGCTATTCTAAAAACAGTGTTGCTTTTGACTCGTAAGTCATAGTTCTAAGCTCTTGAAGCCTCTAAAACCCTTGTTTTCAGCGTCTTTCCCCGGAAAAGTGGTCTACGGCAATATTGACTCTTTGCACACCAAATGCATGACTGAACTCATGGACCACTCCGCCCTCAAATTCCCGGATCGCGGTCCAGAACGATTTGGTGAAATCTTACTGTTAATCAGCTCGATTCGATGTGCTATCAAGGCAATTTACAATCAGACACGTGTCTCTGATATCTTTCATTTGATGGAGTTTGATCCATTTGTCAGAAATATCTTTTTGTCTTGATTTGTAACGAAGTCGGTTTTTTGGTGTTTTCTCGATTCCGGACCATTTTTTTTAGTTTTTTGTGTCAAAATCAGATAGAAAAAAGGATTTAAAACATACAGATACTTTATGTGACTAGAATTAGTTGATTTTTCATTGCGAATTTCGACAAAACCCATTTTTTTGCCAAAAACACAAAATCTGTAATTTTGCTATGAAAAACTCAACAGTTTCAGTTGAATAGACTTTTTCTAGGTTTCAAATCTTATTTTCTATCCGTTTTTGACAAGAAATTTCAAGAAAATTCGACTAGAAACGAGAAAACATCAAAAAACTACCACGGTCTTGCAAAGTGGCATTCGGCGAGTCTTTCCACGAAATCGGTTTTTTGGCGTTTTCTCAAACCTGGACCAATTTTTTTAAAGTTTACTGAGTAAAATCTGATAGACAAAACAATTTGAAACATGTAGGTACCTGATTTTACTAAAATTAGTAAGTTTTTCATTGCGAATTTCAACAAAACCCATTTTTCATTTTTTCTGCCAAAACACAAAATTTGAAAATTTGCTATGAAAAACTTTACAATTCTGGTCAAATTTACTATTTCTAAGTTTCAAATCCTATTTTCTATCTGTTTTTAACAAGAAAACTTGAGAAAATTGGACCAGGAACGAGAAAACACCAAAAAACCGACTTCGTGGCGTGACCACTGTAGTAGATTAGTTATAACTTATTGATTCTCTTGTGCTTTTCTAGTTTTTCTGGTTTTCCGTGAATTCCATGATGATCTACTTTTGCTCAACACGTTCTTTACTGAGATCTACCTCTAATTTATTGTGTTTTAGACTGATTTTACTCATACATAAACATGATCTTTTGTGTCTTGTTCTTTCCGATTTTTATGTTCTCGAGGTCTTGTGGCTTGTGATGATTCTTTGATCGAGATTTAGTTTTAGAAGTGATATAAAGACTTTATCAATCAAAAGTTCGGCTTACTCACTGTCACCGATATGAAATTCACTCTAACTTGACTTCTATACGATCTTCTTGTTTTACACCTAACCGCTCTCAAAATAGCTTTTCGATAACTTCCAATGATGAAAAAGTTGGGTAATGGATCAATAACTGGATACAGACTGATGGTGGTTTGAAAAAACCCGCTAAACACATCAAAATTCAAGTTTAGAATAGGTACCACAAAGTATATAGTGATAGGAAGGTGCATGAAAGAGAGGGGAATTGCTGTTTGGACTACTAAGGATAGGAAAATTTGCTGTTGAAGTATGGTGTATTGGGGTGAAGTTTTGGAGTCTAGCTTTCTAGAAAGCTCTTTGTAACATAGAAACCCAAAAGTGAAGGTGCAAGACAAAGAAGTAACAACTATGATCATAAGATTGAAGGCGCCAATCCAGACAGGCAGATTGAACATGGAAAAGAAGTCTTGGTATTGGGTGTGATAGAAGTTTGCAGAGATGTAGCTGATGTTTTCGATAGAGAGATTGAGGTGGGAGAGGAAGGAGGATCTGAAACATTGTTTCTAGTGAGTTTTGAACTCTCAAAGTCTTTTGGACAGAAAAGCCCAATATCAGAAGTTTGGGGATTGATTTTGATGGGTTCCCGACGTTTTCCAGAGGTTTCAAATAGTGGAAAAGAAAGGTCTTGACCTGAACCATCAATTCTAAGGAAAAACTTTGAAAATTCAGAAAAAAAATTTTTGAAATTTTTCCGAAATTTTTCAAAAAAAATTTTTTGGACAAAATTTTTTTTCTCAAAATTTAAAAGGGCTGTGTTGGATATGATAGTCTAGATTGAGATCTATTCTTTCCACTGTTTGAAACCTCAGAAAAACGTCGGGAACTCATCAAAATCGATCCTCAAACTTCAGATTTTGCGTTTTTTTTGGACCAAAAAACCCTAAATCTGAAGTTTGAGGGTCGATTTTTATGGGTTCCTGATTTTTTCTAAAAGTTTGAAGTGATGGAAAAATCAGATCTAGACTTGAACTATTCATTCTGGTACAAATCTTGCATATTAAAAAAAATTAATTTTTTCAAAATTTTCCAAAAAAAAATTTTTTTTGAAAAAAAAAATTTTTCTTTAAAATTTAGAAAATTTGTGTTGGGATTGATAGTCTAAGCTACGATCTATATTTACCGTTATTTAAATTTCAAAAAAATGCCGGGAACCCCTAAAAATCGGTTCTCAAACTTCAGATTTTGGGCTGTTTTCGGACTTTGAGTGTCCAAAAAAGGCCAAAAACTGAAGTTTGGAGAACGATTTTTACGGATTTTTTGCATTTTCTAGAGGTTTCAAGTAGTGTGAAAACAAGATCTCAACCCAAAATATCGATTCTAATCAAAATTTTGGAGACTCAGAAAAAAAATTTTATAATTTTTTTCAAAATTTTCCAAAAAATTTTTTTTTGGAAAAAAAATTTTTCCTCAAAATTTAGAAAATTTGTGTTTGAATTGATAGTCTAGATCAATATCAACTTTTTCCACTATTCAAAACCTCTAAAAATATCAGTGACCCATCAAAATTGGTCCCCACTTTCCTAGTGAGTCAGATCAGTGATGTGGGAGCATGGGGTTAATGATATTTTGATATCACTCCAAGCTTATCTAATCAATCTATCAACTTTATCAACTCAATTTCCCTTCTCCACATGTTTATTTTTGTGTATGTATAATGCTCAAAAACACGTATGACTAGACTCTGTCTAGCCAACGACTCACCTCGAATAGTCATCGGACTCCTCGGTTGCTTGAAACCCATACTTCACTGCATTGGCCCACCATGTCCCAATAACGATTGGAATCAAGAAATACAACTGGAAAATCCATCCAGAAGTGTACCGGCTTCCAAATTTCCATTCTATCGCACTGTATCTATAAGCAAAGTTGACACTGAAGACTGCCATGGATGCTCCAAAGAGTCCAGTGTAGATTATAACGATCCATGTGGAATTTGGGGATTCTCGGAAGACTAGGGACGCGTGGCCGTGACAATGGAGTTTCACATCCGCCGGAAAGTCAAACATGCCCCAAACCGCCTCAAAAACCGATGTGTAAATCATAAGAAACTTGTAGTTTCCTAATTGGCTTGATGACTTGGTGATAATCAAGTAGATGAGTAAGACATTGAAAAAAGTGGACAAAATGGTGCATATCAATTGGAAAATACACATGACAAGTGAGCTGGTTTGCATAACGAGATATCTGGGGGTGGTCAGAAAGAAAAAGGGGGAGGGGGAGGGCCCGGGAGATTTGATAGGGTAAAGTTCATGTTTTCAGGGGTTTTTTGTGGTTTATGTATTCTAGACGTCAATGTCTAGAATGGACAAGGATTCCCTTCCCTGAGCTTCATTCCTGGGAAAACAGGCCCCAAGGGACTGGAAAAAATGCGCTTTATAGAAAAACGTCTATAACTCGCGAACTAAAAAAGATAACAAGAAACCGTCAACTACCAAAATGAAGCTTTTGTTTTTAGCTATAGTTTGTTAGTTGATTGTTTTTTGATACATTTGGATTCTCAAAAGATATCATTCAGAAAAAAATTCTGGAATGAAGGACTGGAGTTTGTGTTTGTACTAGGTAGTGTGTCTAGACTTTGCCTTATAACTTGGAAACTAGACAAGATAGCAAAAAGTTGTCAACTAACAAAATATAGTTCTAGTTTTGGGCTACAAATTGTTAATTGATCGTTTTTTATTACCTATCATTTTTCTTGAGATATCAGCTACTACACGCGCAGTGACACTCGGCGGATCTTGCCACAAAGTTGGTTTTTTGGAGTTTTCCGTTTCTGGTTCAATGTTCGTTGATTTTCATGGTAAAAACAGATGGAAAATAAGATTTAAAACCCATATGTAATTGATTTGAACAGAATTGTCGAGTTTTTCATGGAAAATTTTCAGATTTTGTGTTTTTGGCAGAAAAAATGAAAAATGGGTTTTGTTAAAATTCGCAATGAAAAACTAACTGATTTTGGTCAAATTAAGTTTCATTATGTTTCGGATCCTTTTTTCATTTGATTTTAACACAAAAAAACAAAAAATTAGTTCAGAAACGAGAAAACACCAAAAAACCGACTTCGTGGCAAGACCCCCTAGTGCCACTTTGCACAACTGCGGCAAAAGTGTGTATAAACTTTGCCTTATAACTTGAGAACTAGACAAGTTAGCAAAAAGTTGTCAACTAACAAAATAAAGCCCTTGTTTTCAGCTATATTTCTTTAGTTGACAACTTTTTTCTACCTGTTCCGCTTCTCTAGATATCAGTTAACAAACTTTTGAATCAAACTGACAAGTAGTTTATTTGCTTTGGCGTAATCATAGTGTTTGGTTTTCTACAACAATAACCACTAAACGGTATGATAGAAATCAAAGCCATTCGATAAGGTTGATGGATCAATAACATCGCGACAGTGGAAATGAGCCCATGCGCGCAAAACACCAAGACTCCCAAGTTGTTCATCACTGAAAACAGAGCAAAGTTTTAGAGATCGCTTTTCCTTGAGAAACTGACCTTGATTATGATAAGAAACTGCCATTGAAATGATTACATACCCCAGAGGAATAATGTACACCAAAACAGGAATGGCTCCTTGAATCACCATCGCATATTGTAACCTCAATTGCAATTGGTAAGTGTTCCTGGATAACAGGGCCAGACTCCAAAGGTACTTTTGAAGACGAAATGAGAACAAGGTGATAGTCAAGAAGACATAAACCACAGTAAATGAGATAGTCACATTGATATACCAAGTGGTGTCCCCCACGAAGAACATTGACTTTGGAATCTTCCGAGGGCATGGGAGGAACTTCAAGTTTTCAGGGTTCCGGAGAGCTTCTTGTTGATCTGGGAGGAAGTAGATGTACTGAGGTGTCAGATACGTTATAGAGTAGGTGTAGTTCCCGAGATTGAAGAGATATCGGCCGTATTTCCTCCAAAAGGGTCCTCCCAAGAAAGAGGAATACCTAGACTCAAAAAGGCCTATTACACTGCAACCAACAATGGCTACCTGAAAAGGGATTGCTTTTTTCAAAATCTGAACTTTGATAGTGCAGAATTTGCTAGATAACACTACAAACGACTCTCCGGCGCGCCGCCAAACTTTCAAGCGATTTCAGTCATGCGCCTTTAAAGTTGGGGTACTGTAGTTTCGTCCGTTTTTCAATGGTTTTTTCGTGGAATTCTGCTAGAAAAGCAACATATTTTAGTTACTCATACTGGTAAACAACAATTCTAGTTGAAATTCGGCTGAAAACTTGCCGAAAAACCGATAAAATCATCGAAAAATCGATGAAACTACAGTAACCCCGGCGTTAAAGGCGCGCATGACTGAAATCGCTTGAAAGTTTGACGGCGTGTTGTTCATCCCTTTCTACTCCCTACCAATGACATATTGATATAAGTCAAGACCTCCACAGCCACTATATCCCCAAGAACCCCCAATGAGAATCCTGCCATAGTTGGCAAGATCAAATATGGCGTCGTTAAGCCACTAGTAAAGAAATCAGTGATTGCCAGCCACATATGGAAGTTGAACATGCTCCACTTGACTGCATGCATCTTTTTTGGGGTCTTGAAGAGAATACAATAGGTTCCGAAGATGTGAAATGGGAGTTCAAGGATTGTCAAGGTATGAGAGGCAAGGGTTAGGAAGTGAGGAGTAGCGAAATAGGAGATGTCTGGGGAGCAGTTCATTTGAAGTGTAATCACGAAAAGAAGGGGGTAGGATATACATTTTCAATCAGTGCTTTTCACCTGTTCCTGTTCATTGGATTCTTGCTTCTCAGAATCAAATTAGCTTCCTGCAATAGGTAGGGATCGATGTTAGAATGATTCTTTGACTTTTCAAACTTTTGGAGCCGTCTGGCCTCTCTGAACCTTGACTTCCTGATCTTTCAATGACGTCAATTTCTCTTGGAAGATAGCATCTCCACATGTTTCTCACGCCCGGTTCATAATGGTCAAGTGTCCAATCCTAATCTTCCGGTCTCATTTGTAGCCGCGCGCACTGTTTTTCGTATTCTTGACCCAGAGTCTTCTTGATGTTATGTTATGCAAAACAGGGTCCAATCTGACAAGGAGAAAAGGGGAAAAGGGATCAGAAGAGTTGCAAAGAGATTTTGAAGGTTTCTAGACTAGTTGGCGTCTTCTACTTGAAGACTAAAAACGTCTGAAACAATAGCTCCTTGTAAAACGATCCTTGTAAAACATTGAAAAAACCCTCCTTAACCGTTTTGCCTTTTGTTTTTTAATCCATCCAACATCACTTCCATTTGCACCCGGTTCAAACTAGGTACAACGGCCAAGTGTCCAATTGATGTAATCTCTGCATAGTTCGCCGATTCCGATTTCTGCTGGATGTTTATGGAACCAATCTCCAATCTAGCATAGAATCAACACGCAGGAGGAGTCACAGAAGTCACAGTCTAAACACAAACCACGTAGAAATTAAGATAAGAAGATTTCATTTGAGAATGGAAATTGGAACAGGGGACCGAGTTATGATACAGCGTAATGGGTACTGACATCTCTAACCCTAGAGTTTTGTTCTGGTGCTGTGATTGAATCAGATTTTGATCCTTTCACACAAAACACGGACCAACAGTACTCTCGATAAGGCTTATGAATCATCAGCATTATCAGAGTAGACGCCAACCCATGCAGAGCAATTACAACAAAACACAAGTTGTTCAAAGCTTGATTGTGATATCTACTAGACACTGACAATCCAATGTAAGCTAACGGAATGATAAGGATGATCAATGGAGTGTAAGTTTGGATGTGCATGGCGTTGAGAAACTTTCGTTGAAGGTGCATGGAGTTTTGAGAGATTGTCACTTGTCTTCGGAGGAATCGAGACACGGAGCAAGAAAAGTAGACCCATTCCATAATGACGAAAACTGTGTAGCTAGCCACTGCAGTCAAGATGTAGGTAGTATCAATGGATAACACAAAGATAGGTTGCAATCGGATTGAAGGGGGGATGGAGGGGAGCATCTGAAACATTGGTATGGGAGGCTAGATTAGCTTTGGTTTATCACCTCTAGGACCCTGGTGACCGCTGAACTTTGCTCTGGAACATTGAGATATGGAGGAATGAAAAATAGCACTGTCATTATATAATTCGCGGTTAGAAATGGCACCCGGAAGTGACGCCATCTACCATTCTGAGGCTCTGAGAGCAAGAGAAAGTAGCGGTTCTCAAAGATACCCAGGATAGCGACACTGACAGCTGAAAAGAACAATTTGAGGACTCAAATATCTAGGAGAAGGTTCCTACTAGCAAACAAACAAACTATCAAGTAGATCTGCAATGCTGTGGGGACGCCTAGCTCCCTTAGAACTCCCAAAGGGAATCCGGCAATAGCGGGGAACAATGTAAACGGAGTTGTGAGAAAACTGACACTGAAATCCAGCAAAACACTCCAAATGTGTAAGTTTAGCATTGAAAACTTTACAGATTTCATGGAATCCGGGGTTTTTAACAGGATACAATAGGCTCCGAAGATATGGACAGGGATTTCCATGCATGTCATAAAGTGAAGGGAGTTTGAAACAAAGTCAGTGGTTTCTAGGTAGGAAAAGCTTGGGTACATGCTGACTAAGTCAAGTTTGGTCTGATATATAGGTGCTAAACGACCAATAACACGTTTTGCTTTGAGCTTGGTTCTCGGAGCCATTAGACGCGATCAAAGTACTCTTTTTGCTCTTTGCTCATATCACATTCAAATCTTTATCATTCAAGTTTCAAGAGGTTACAACAAAGTGAATTGAGTTCCTCCTAGACCCTACTATCGGGGAGGTCTTCCTAGAACTATCTTTCACACAAAACACCCCCAAACAAAACTCTCGATAAGGCTTATGAATCATTAGCATCGTCAAAGTAGACGCCAACCCATGCAACGCGATTACTAGAAAAACCAAGTTGTTCAAGGCTTGATTGTGATAAGAACTAGATACAGAGAACCCGATGTAAATCAAAGGAATGATAAGGATGATCAATGGAGTGTAGATTTGAACGTGCATGGCGTTGAGAAACTTTCTTTGGAGGTCTGTGGACTTTTGAGAGATGGTGACGCGTTTTCGGAGGTAATTCGAAAGAGTACAAGCAAAGTATACACATTCTAGAACAGCGAAAACTGTGAATCCAGCCACTGAGAAGAAGACATAAGTGATATCAATGGATAACACAAAGATAGGTTGCAAGCGGATTGAAGGGGGGATCGAGGGGAGCATCTGAAACATTGGTATGGGGGGCTAGATTAGCTTTGGTTGATTACCTCCAGGACCTCTAGGACCGCTGAACTTTGCTCCGGGATTTGTAGATATGGTGGGATGAAAAAAAGCACAGCGGCAACATAATTGGCAATGAAAAACGGCCACCGAAAGTTACGCCATTTACCATTCTGGGGCTCTGAGAGCAGAAGGAAATAGCGGTTCTCAAAGATACCAAGGATGGCAATCCCGACAGCTGAAATCAAGGTTTAGACATTACAAACTATAGGGGAGAGTCTTACTAGCAAATAAACAAACTATCAAGTAGATTTGAGCGGCTGTAGGTACATCGAACTCCCTTAGAACTCCCAATGGAAATCCAGCAATAGCGGGGAACAGAACAAACGGAGAAGTGAGTAAACTGACACTGAGATCCAGTAAAACACTCCAAATGTGTAAATTTAGCATTGAAAATTTCACAGATTTCATAGAATCCGGGGTTTTCAAGAGGATACAATAGATTCCAAAGATATGGATCGGGATCTCGACGCATGTCATAAAGTGGAGGGATCTTGAGAGAAAGTCGGGGGATTCCAGGTAGGTAAAGCTCATGGTTATAGCAAAACGCTGTTTGAGGTAACCAGTCACCAAAGTTTCTCCTATAATCTAACTCAATCCAATACCTGGCTGGAATCATGTGAAGTCAAAAGAGTCAAGAGACCAAGCACTAATAACATGTTTTTTGAGGACTTTTGACTTTTGGTGTTGTTTGGTTAGTGTCAATTAGTGTTATTCAAAGTGCGTTTAGTTGTTTTTTCCCTTGAAAATAGCATAGCTCGAATGCATTGTCTTCTTTGCTGTTGTCTCATGTTTGGCTAGAAAAAGTGATCACAGTGTTGATCACTTTTTCTAGCCAATGAATGAATGATGCAAGAAGGTTTCCGGATGGGTTTGCTGGAAGGGAAATTATGATTTTCCTGTCATTTTTTGTGTTTTCCATTGGTTTTACTGGTTTTTGACACAGTTTTTCTTCAGGGCATCCTGTCCAGTTTAGGACGAGACATGTGTTATCATTAGAGCGCAGTTGCATCATAAAACTGATCTTTGTGATCTTGTTTTGAACAGATTTTGATATGATCTTCCTCAAGTTCATATTTTCTTTGATACACAAGATCATTTGGTTTTTCTTTTCTATGTGTATTTCTATGTGGACACAAACTTTCATCTTGCTGCGTCTACTCCTTCTCTCTTTCTCTTTTGCCCCTGTTCTCTTGTTCTCACATGTTTGCCCAGTTTTCCTTGTCTTTCTCTCAATGTCCTTTACGTTTTCAAGACTCTTATACTAACTTATAATCATTGAACTAGATATGTTGGACAACTGTGAAACATGCGGCTATCCAGCTCATCAGAACCATTTTGGAGTGTTGACTTGTCAGGCATGGGCGTCGTTTTTTGGGTAAGCGAAAACTGTTTTCGAGTGTTTTCTCGATTCTGGTCACATTTTTTTAGTTTTTTGTGTTAAAATCAGATAGAAAAGAAGATTTGGAACATAATGATACTAAATTTGACCAAAATGAGTTAGTTTTTCATTGCGAATTAGACAAAAACCCATTTTTGAATTTTCTCGGCCAAAAACACAAAATCTGAAAATTTGCTATGAAAAACTCGACAATCCTGGACAAATTGACTATTTCCAGGTTTCAAATCCTATTTTCTATCCGTTTTTGTTGAGAAAACTCAAGAAAAACGGACCAGAAACGAGAAAACAGCAAAAAACCCAATACAGTACATAGTACCTTTGAGAAAACCAATCAACAACAAAACAATGCAATCTGTGAAGAGGAAGATCAAATCTGAAGCATCTGATCTGTTTGAGCCCTATAACTATGGAGAACCTGTGGGGAAAAAGGCTAGGTTACTTGTAAAAAGTGAGTTTTCTCAAATCAAATTTTCCTCTGACATCTGAACTTTAGAATCCAATAACCCAGGGATCCCAAAATCCATGTCTAGACTCCTTGGTCGACCTGCTTTTCTGCTATTCTCCAGTTCACTAGGATCAAATTACCAATCCCAAAAGCCAAACCTCAAAACCATCCTCCAGTTCCAACACCTCATTGCAAAAGTTGACAACATTCTGAAAACAGGGACGCAAAAACCATACAACAAGGAGATGTGTAGTCTAGAGAAGATTTCCATGGGATTTGAGGAGCTTTGTGGTAGAAAAAATGACCTAAAGTGCATTACCAATTTCACCAGGGACTTGAGGCTTTCATTCTTTGAACAAGAGTTTCTAACAGCTGCAAAATGGTTTGGACATTTTGACGAGTTCCGGAATCTTCCTGTTGGCATTCAGGTGAGTCAAACTCAACGTTCAACCCCTCTAAACATATCCATTTTCCAGTTAGACATTGTGAAAACCAGTTGGATGGTGTTTGGAAGATTGAATGGGTTGATAAGAACTGCAGAGTTTCGAAGGAATCAAGATTTCCCTAGTGATCAGGTGTTCCTGGTCTCCGCTGAAACCTACGTGGATTCAAAGACAACAGAGATTGATGTTTCCTGGTACACAGACCACAAAAGAGAGGAGGTAGAGAGCTTCATGAGCTGCTTCAACAACCCCAATTTCGACTTGGTTATCCGAGAACTCATTGCCCTTCGACCAACCAACACAGAACTCAACTTTATGCTCATGAATCTCTGCCTCCAGCAAGCCGAAAAGAAGCTCCCTGGATCCTATGCTGAAATCATTGACTATCTACAATCAGTGCTAGCAAACCAAATCCATAAGCACTACACAAAGCAATGGAAAATGCCGAATTACTCGGGGAGGTTGGCGAAAATGATGAAGATCAATAACCTGATGAAGAAGGATACTTGGGAGATGTCAGAGAAGATGCGACTTGCTGATTTGTTTGATATCTTTACTTTGGAGTTTTCCAATAAGGAATTGTTGTGGTAGTCTAGCCAATTCTAGTCAGTGAACCCTTCACCCCTTGTGTTTGCATTGTCGTGTCATGTTTCACCTGCGTCTCTTCTCTTATCATCTTTTCTGTACCTGTATGCTGTACACATAAACAATTTGAGATGCTTTTTGAACTATTCGGTGTCTTTTTCATCATTTTTATTGTCTACCGAATCCTTGAAATCCTCTATAACATTCTTGGTATCTATGTTTTCCGAAAACCAATCAACCTACATGAAAAAGCAGGAGCTTCTTGGGCAGGTACCCACTTTCTCTAAGCCTCTTTTTGATCTTGGGTATGTTTAGTGGTCACCGGATCCACAGACGGCATTGGAAAAGGTTACGCCTTTGAACTAGCTTCTCGTGGATTCAATGTCTTTCTGGTCTCCAGAACCCAGTCGAAACTTAACAAAACAAGCCAGGAGATCCTCCAGAAACACTCGGGCATTCAGGTCAAAACTGTGGCTTTTGACTTCAAGACCTCTTCTCCAGAGGATTACAAAGATCTGTTGGAAGTCTTGAACAAAGAGGACATAGGAATCTTGGTTAACAATGTCGGAATGTGTTATGATCATCCAGATGAGATGGCTAACGTGGATTTAGAGAGGTTACGGGATACAGTGGTAGTGGACACTTTGCCAGTGACTTTGGTAAGCCATTTCGATTGCAAAAAGAGAGAAAACACTTTCAGTTAACAACTGGAATCCTTCCTCAAATGCTCGCAAGAAACCGGGGAGTTATAGTGAACATTGGTTCATTTGCGGGAAGCATTTATGTTCCATTGGTTGCTGCGTATTCAGCTTGCAAGAAATATGTGGAATGGCTCACCTCCATTCTCCAGTTGGAATACCCCTTCACCCCAAACAAAAACATCATCTTTCAAAACATCACTCCTCTTCTAGTTGCCACTAACATGACAGAAATCACAGAAACCTCTCTTTTTACCCCGAGTCCCTTTGTTTTTGCAAAAAGCGCCCTGGACACTGTTGGTCTTACAGATGAAACCACAGGGTACTGGCCTCATCAGTTGCAATTTGAATTGGTTAGATTGGTTCCTGAAAAGGTGCTAGACTATTTTGTAATGGAGAGGAATAGGAGGAGTAGGGAGAGATTGATAGAGAAACATAGAAAGTGATAATGAGAATGTAGTCAGTTTTGTGCTCGGTTGTTTACAAGTTTCCAATTGATAAGAACTTTTCTGCCTTCCTCCATTTTTCTGCTGTATACAGTTCCACTGGTCACCATGTTCAAGTGGTCTTTTTCCAGTTCTCAAGTGTTTTGTCCTATGTTTTCCTTTATAAAACACTTGAAATCCACGTCATTCTTTTCTCTACCATGTTTACGTGATCTTACGTGTTCTCTATCTCATTTCTGGACCATTCCAATTGCGTTGAATCATTTCAAAATCAAAGTTCAGATGAGTTTCTATGTGGTCTTTGTTGTCACCCTTGTCATTGTCTACAATGTGATTCGATTCCTGGAAAGAATCCTCGGTGTTTATGTCTTTGCAAGACCAAAAGATTTACTCAAAGAAGCCGGTGCTAAATGGGCAGGTACCACTTTTTCTATGCCTCTGATCCTAACTTGTCATGTTCAGTGGTCACCGGATCCACAGACGGGATCGGAAAAGGATACGCCTTCGAACTAGCTGCCCGTGGATTCAATGTCTTCCTAGTCTCCAGAACCCAATCGAAACTTGACAAAACAAGCCAGGAGATCCTTCAAGAACACCCAGGCATCCAGGTCAAAACCGTGGCATTTGACTTTAAGACCTCTTCTCCTAAAGATTACAAAGATCTCCTGGAAGTCTTGAACAAAGAGGACATAGGAATCCTGGTTAACAATGTCGGAGTGTTTCATGATCATCCAGATGAGCTGCACAAGGTTGGAGTTGACTGGTTGGCGGATATGGTTGTTGTGGACACTTTGCCACCGACTTTGATGACAGCTGGAATCCTTCCGCAAATGCTCAAGAGAAACATGGGAATCATTGTGAACGTTGGCTCAACCGCTGGATCCATTCACTTGCCATTACTATCTGCTTATTCTGCATCGAAGAAGTATGTGGAATGGCTCACAGCAAATATCTCCAAGGAGTACAAAAACACCAACATCATCTTCCAAAACATTGCTCCACTTATGGTGGCTACCAAGATGGCCAAAATCAAGACTTCTTCTTTCTTCGTCCCGGATCCCTTTGAGTTCGCCAAATCTGCTTTGAACACTATTGGCTACGCGGCACAGACCACTGGATACATCACCCATCAACTGCAATACGAGGGAATCTGCTTGCTTCCTGAAGTGGTGTTGGATTGGATTGTGACGAAGAGGAATGTGGAGAGTAGAGAGGCGATTTTGGCAAGTAGAGCGAACAAGAAGAGGGAGTGATAAGTTCATGATGATAATTTGTATAATAAACATTTCTTTTCTTGGCACAAATCACAAATTGGGGGTCCGTATAGCAAAATCGGAAGTTTTGTGACATTCTCAAAGGGTAACAACTTTTGTAGCCAGGTCTAGCCATCTAGATAAGATAGCTTTGATATTTTTCGATTCATTCTTTCCTGTCTCTTTTCGTCTTGATTATGGGCCCAGAACTATTGAGTGTTGCCGGATTCCTTCTTCTCCTTTCGATTTTCTACAGGATCCTTGAAATCCTCTATAACATCTTCTATATCTATGTTTTGCCCAAGCCAATCAATCTACATGAAAAAGCAGGAGCTTCTTGGGCAGGTACCCCTTCACATCTCGTTTTTTTATTGTTTTGGGAATGTTTAGTGGTCACTGGATCCACAGACGGCATCGGAAAAGGTTACGCCTTCGAGCTAGCCTCCCGGGGATTCAATGTCTTTCTGGTCTCCAGAACCCAATCAAAACTTGACAAAACTCGTCAGGAGATCCTCCAGAAACACTCGGGCATCCAAGTCAAAACCAAGGCTTTTGACTTCAAGACCTCTTCTCCCAAAGATTACAGAAATCTCTTGGAAATTTTGAATCGAGTGGACATTGGGATCCTCATTAACAATGTTGGGATGTATTACGAGTACCCTATTGAGATGGACAAAGTTGGAATTGAATGGTTGAAGGATCTAGTGGTAGTGGACACATTGCCACCGACTTTGCTGACCGCTGGAATCCTTCCTCAAATGATTGCGAGGAACCGGGGAGTTGTAGTGAACATTGGGTCGATTGCAGGGAATCTACATGTTCCATTGCTAGCAGCTTATTCCGCTTCAAAGGCTAGTTTTTAGAACTCTATATCTGAAGGTGATATGTTCTAGAAATACGTGGAATGGCTCTCGTCAATCCTCCGCTTGGAATACTCAACTTTCAATGTTACCATTCAAACCATTGCTCCATTCTCAGTTGCCACTAACATGGCAGCTAGTTTTGACACCTCGTTTTTTGTCCCAGATGCTTTTACCTTTGCAAAATCGGCTCTAGACACTATAGGGCACACAAAAGAGACTACAGGGTACATTGGACATCAGATACAATTGGAAGTTGTTCGACTTCTTCCCGGATGGCTGGTGGATCAGATAGTGAGAAGGAGGAATGAGGAGAAGCAGAAGGTTATGATGGCTAATTTATTGAAAACAAAATAAATCAATTTGACACAACAACAGGAAACTGAGCACTTCTGTCCAATTTCGCTGTAAAGTATCTCTTCAAAAACGTCGGCTTATGCTTGAAAGCTGGATGCACCAGAAAGAAGATCCATGGAACTATAACCAAATCCATATCATTGCCAAAAGGTCGGATCAATGTAAGATACCGGGATACAGTTGGGGAGAACCCGAAGACTATCTGGAATCAACTGGTTTTTGGAACAGAGCCGAGTTTCCTAACTTACCATGAATGTGGCATTGGTAAAGTAGGAAAAGAGCATTGAGAGAGTTGTCAGGGTCAAAGATTTCTCGGATTTTTGAGCTTTGACACTTCCATTCTTCCCGTAATGCGGCATTTTGTGAAGCTTGCGATACAAAATGACGTTAGAAGTTAGGGTTAGAGAAAACCAGAAGGAGCCATTGAAAAGGACAAAGTAGTAGTTTTGAATCTAAAATTCTCAACTTTCTGGGTCTCTGCTATCCATTTCCAATACTGACGTTCATCCAAGATCCTTGAAAGTGTATGAAAATAGATCCAAATGGGAAAGGATCAGGGTAAGAGCGACAGACTCCCATGGCGGGGATCATGTGGAGTAGGAGGCAGGCAGAATACAGTAGGATCAGGGGGGCGACGATTTTCACGATTCTCTGGCTAATCTGAACAAAATCGAATGCATGAAGCAGCTTTTCAGATAGTGTGCAACAATACCTGATAAGTTTTATGGGGGTAGTAGACAGCGACAAGTCTCAAAATTGCAACTAAACTCGGGAAAGCGATAGAGAGATAGCTAAAGTAGACCAATCCACAGAAAACGACTTTCAACAGATGGCTAGGATCCTGATGGGCACACCAAGAGGTCAAAACTCCAGTAGCTGGGATTCGAAACACCGCATAATCGAATACCATGAAGAAGAAGGTCTAAAACGACTCATAGAGAACCCCAGAACTCCAATTGATCATAGCTCACCGACAACTGATGAAGAACAATGACAAATAGGACATGTGGATTGATAGTTTCATCCTTCTTCCCATACAAGTTCTTGAAGTACACTAGCAAAGTGTTTAGGATCACGTAAAACGTTGGAATCAGGTAGATCAGGGGGAGGAATGCAAGGACAAGAGGAGCCCAGCCATGCGGGATTTCCACGTTGAGAAATTCTGGGTTCTGGTTTACGAGGTCGTCGATGAGGAACATTAGTATTGGACAACGGGAAATGGAAGAAATAGCCGAGAAAGTGGACGGAGCAAATTTCCAAGCCAAAATAGCATTTAGAAAGGGAATTGGGTGGACAGCGAATGACATTACAAGGCTTATAATTATCGGGAGTCTGCCATTCCCTGCCTGGTAGTACTATGCACTTGGAGGCTTGCAGGTTTGCACGTTTCCAATCAACCAGAAACAGAAAGATGAATCACTGGAATCTCCTCAATGAAAAAATTCTTCAAAAACGCTGGCTTATGCTTGAAAGCAGGATGCACCAAAAAGAAGATCCAAGGCACTATAACCAAGTCCATATCGTTGCCGAAAGGACGTGTCAATGTATCTGAAATCAACTGGTTTTTGTGAAGGTCAGAGTTTCTTGTGTTACCATGAAGATGGCATTGGTAAAGTAGGAAAAGAGCATTGAAAGAGTTGTCAGGGTTAGAGATTTCTCGGATTTTAGAGCTCTGCCACTTCCATTCTTCCCGTAATGCGGCTTTTTGTGAAGCTTGCGATACAGAATGACGTTAGAAACAGGTTTGCACGTTTTCTGTTAATCAACCAGACAATGAATGATGAATCACTTGAACCGGTTCAACTTTGCTAATGAAAAAGTTCTTCAAAAACGCAGGCTTATGCTTGAAAGCTGGGTGCACCAAAAAGAAGATCCAAGGCACTATAACCAAGTCCATATCATTGCCGAAAGGTCTTATAAGGGTGAGGTATCTAGCGACAGTAGGAGACACTCCAAAGACAATCATGAAACTGGCGTTTGTGATGTAAGAGAAGAGCATTGAAAGGGTGGTTAGGGTCATGGAAAGCTCTGCTTTGTGGATTCGGGAGGAGCGACCGGCATGGAGGACCTTTCGGAGTTTTAGGTAGAGGATTCCGTTTGCAGAGAGGGTGAGGAGAAACCAGATGGAGCCGTTGAAAAAGACAAAGTAGTAGTTTTGGATCTAAAACATCATCTTATCTAAGTCGTTTTCAGTGCTTACTCACCTCCATCCAAGCCCCTACAAAGTGTATGTAGGCTGCTCCGAACTGAAATGGCGGTTGGTATGCACGACAAACCCCCAGTGCCGGAATCATGTGAAACAGAAGAGAAAACGGATAGACCAGAATCAATGGGACGACGATTTTCACAATTTTCCGACTGATCTTATACTGTTTATGCGGCTCGTAGACTGCAACTAGTCTCAGGATTGCTACGAGGAAGGGGAATGCCATGGAGAGATAGCCAAAGTAGATCAGCCCGCAGAAAATGCATTTGAGAAGATGGCTAGGGTCCTGATGGGCACACCAAGTAGTCAAAACCCCGGTAGCTGGGATTCGAAACACTGCATAGTCGAATACCATGTAGAAGAAGGTCTAAAACAACTTAAAAAGAGCTCCAATTGATCATAGCTCACCGACAACTGATGAAGGACAATGACAAACAGGACATGTGGATTGATAGTTTCATTCTTCGTCCCATAAAAGTTCTTGAAGTACACTAGCAGGGTGTTTAGGATCACGTAAAACGTTGGAATTAGGTAGATCAGGGGGACAAATGCAAGGAAAACTGGAGTCCGACCATGCGGGATCTCAACTTCCATGTACGTTGGGTTGAGATTCACAATGTCGTCCACTTTGAACATTTTTGCACTAACTTTTTCGGTGCGGAGAGAGAAAAACAGAAGAAGTGAAAGCAAAAGCACTCCAATTCCGAAGCGACCATGTGATCACTCATCATAGATAAGTGATAGTTGTCGAAAGTCTACCACTAATAACACCTATTTATACTCCACACATCTAAACAGCCATTATGTCCTGCACGTTGATCAAACATTTCTAGTTTTGTGGAGCCACGGTACTACTGATATCAGCCACTCTACTGGATTGATATGGAAGGTCAGATGGGCACAAAAGCACTTTGAATATTCTCCGGAATGTAAGGGATAATAGAGTGTCTACATTCCTCTTGTTGCAACACAAATAGGTAATCTGGATTGTGATAGGGGTGAAGAACGAGTCAGTGATAACAGCCAAATAGAGAAAAACTAACAAAGGATACTCGGCATCCCCGGAAACACATAAAATGAAGGTTGGAATGAAGAACTGCAAGTTTTTGTTTTCTTCATTCCATGGAACGCTTCCTCGATTGACTCACAATTCTCATAGCCACAATTTCTAATGTTTGGAACAAGACATATTTTTCTGGCTTATTGAGAGCCGATGAAGCTAGATGAGAGAATTTACGAATACTTATCATTAAGGGAATGTAGAGCAACGCGGCTGCAATCAGAAGCAAGTTGAGGATAGCGTAAACTATCTGAAAGCACATAGATGTCTGTGAAGATCAGTACACTTTAAAAACACTCACAAACTTGTAAAAAAGGTGCAGCCTATATTTCGTCTTGCTTTCATTCTCTCTAGATGTTGCTCCTTTTATACCCCACCAATAAGATAAAGCACTCTTCGATAACGATGCAATGTACAAAAATGCAATGAAGATGATCCAAACTCTTTTAGAAGGAGTTACAAAACGTTCAGCTTTTGGCACAAAGTAGATTAGAAATCTCTGCACTGCCAGTAGAATCAAGAGTATGTATTGCACTTCGGTTATAGCATTCAGGAGAAGAAAGTCGATCCCAAGGAAAATGGCACTTATCATAGAGTAATAGAATACTTGACTTGTTCCAAAATAGAGAAATGACCAACCGAAACATATGAAACTAGCCATCAGTATGAAGCTTGCAATTACAGAATCACAAAAGTGGTTGGTTATTGGGAATACAGCAGTCTGAACTTTCGAAAAATGGACTCAAAACAAGTATTCCTTTTTTACCTGCTCATCGCGTTGTCGATTCACCCGGTTGACATGCAAGTACACTGGGAACAAGATGAATGATAAAAGAAATAGGGGTACAGTAGTGGCTTTGCAAAAGTACAGGGAACCTGTAGTTATGAAAGAGGGAATCGCATAGTCGGAAGTGTTGGACATTTGTGTGTTAGAAAGTGTTGAGCACAAAAAGGAGTATGTTGGATTTAGCTCTTGAATTCTAAACTTTGTGCTTTGTTTCACCTGTTCCAGAATGCTTTCTTACCTCCTTTCCTTCTTTGTAAACTTTGCAGAAAGTCTATTTCTATCTCCCCTGCTACAAACTACTCCACTCTTTGAATGTTTTCTGGTCGCCAAGACAAGCATCTTTCTGAACCCACTGGCCTCCCCCATTTCTGCGTCTCTTCTCTTTTCCTAATGTATCGCATTTGTCAGCATTTCTCGCTGTTTTGTCATCATCCTGTGGCTCTTTAGAAAGATATAAATCCACCAACTGAACCTCAATTCAAATATCATTTGCCTACTATGCCCCGCTTCACCGACAAAGTCGCTATTATCACTGGATCCTCCTTTGGGATTGGAAGAGAGACTGCTCTTCTTTTTGCGAAGGAAGGTGCAAGTGTTACTGTGACTGGAAGGAATCCCCAGCGCCTCCAGGACACTAAGCAAGCTCTTCTTGGTGCGGGAATCCCTGAATCTCAGTTTCTCATCATTCCCGCTGATATTACCTCTTCTGAAAGTCAAGATCTCCTCATTTCCAAGACGATTGAGAAGTTCGGAAAGCTCAACATCCTCGTTAACAATGCCGGAGCCTCTATCCCAGATTCCGAGGGCCGGAAGGGTATCTTGCAAGGCCTTGATACCTATGACAAGGACATGGAGCTCAATGTCAAAAGTGTCATCGCCCTTACTCAAAAATGCAGGGATCACCTTATAGCAACGAAAGGAGAAATCGTCAATGTTTCGAGTATAGTGGCTCTTCCAGCTGCCGTGAGTTCCCATCATCCTTTTGAACCTTCAAATCTTCGTTTCAGTACACCGGAATCCCGTACTACTCTGTCGCAAAGGCCGCATTGGACCAGTACAGTAGAGCCAGTGCGATCAGCTTGATCGCCGATGGAGTACGAGTGAATTCTGTGAACCCGGGATTCGTAGCCACCGGGTTTCATGAAGTGGAGTGCAATGCGCCAGAGGGAGCTGGGAAAGCGTTCTACGAGTCAGTTGGCAAAGAACCCTCCGTTATCCCTTGTGGATTCGCTGGTCGAGCAACAGACATTGCAAATGTGATTGCTTACTTGGCGGATCGAACTGTATCTGCCTATATCGTCGGGCAGAACATTGTGGCGGATGGAGGAACAACTTTGGTGCTTGGGGTTCATGGGCATTTCAATCGTCTGGAAAAAGAAGCGCAGAGGATATAAATGCAGTGTTTTTTTCTGAATGAAGCCTATCCATCCTATTTGAAAGTTGTTTTGCTCGTTCTGACTTATAACAAAGGATATTCAGCATGTTTTCACTGTTGAGCATAGAAATCGATTTGGGAAAACATCCATTCATGGTTCACAGCATAAAACAGATCTGTGAATAACAGAAACAACCACTTTTCAATGAAGCTCTTCCTACTCATCTCGATGTTTTTCATGGCTTGTCAGCTTTTTGTTGGAATGGAGGTACGATTTCAGATGTTTCAGAAGTTTTAAACTTTCCGTGTTTTCAGAGTCTTCCATCAGTTGAAGATGCTATATCAAGTGATGAGAACTTTGCAGCTCCTCTTTCGAACGTGTTGAAAAATGTTTTTGAAATTCCAAATAGAATATTCTCATTCATTAGGACAAAAATACCATGATGCTAATAAACCAGAATGAAGGACTTTTGTTAGTTGTCACAACGCTGTGAAACAAGTTGTCATCAATGTATTCCATCAAACTTCTCATAGCTCCTATTTTGAGTTGTAGATTCTTCGTTACACGGTTGAATAAGAAATCATTGGGGCAGAAGACTGGGTATACTCGGAATCAGAATGTACATTCTGACATTCTGATTATGATCAACTTCCTCTTTTCCCAATGCCGATTCCTTGTCCCCCAGAAGCTCCGTTTTACTACACTACTATCCTTAATTGTATCGCTTTGATTAGTGGCCCTGTAAACTTATTGGTGTTGTATCTAGTGCTATTCAAATCCCCGGGACTTTCAAAGTACAAGTATGGCCTGTGCTGTGTACAGCTCACCACATTCCTCACAGAACTACAGCAATCTATAGTGGCTCCTGGGTACTATTTCTTCCCATTGCTAGCTGGGTTCAATACCTCAAGAATCTTTGGGGATGTTTTACGAGCACATTCGTATATGACAATGTGGACGTTTTTCTTGACTTCTCAAGTTCCAGCAATCACTTGGTGCTTTGTCTATCGGCATAATTCGGCGGTGAATATGAGTCAGCGGGAAGACAAGTACAAAACCTTCAAAGTCCTTGTTTTCGGGATTAGTCTCTTGTTTCCAATTGCAGTAACATTCTCTTTCTATATGTCGGAACTAAGTACGCAGCAAGCCTTAGCGTTCATCAATCAGGTACCCAGAGGCCTCTAGATCCTGTAAAACATGAAAAGTGAGCTAGAAGTATCCGCAATGTGCATATTGGCTCAATTCCTCAAAATTTGCAATCTATGACTGGAACACGAACATATGGATTGCAGTTTGTGGTTTAGGAGCAATTGGCTTCGTTTGTTTCTTTCGTACTAGACACTGATACAAGTATCTAGCAGCTGGAACGATATCTCTTTGAAACAGTTATGCAACATAACTCTGGATTAGGACGGGCTAATGAGAAAGTTTTGTGTTGGGACTTTCCTACTGGTGTTACTGATTCCATTGGTTGTTTTTCTTTTTTGAAAAATTTGAACGTCTTGAAGTGGAAAGAGCATTCATACCCCGAGTGCAGAATGATGGTAGATTGACCGTATCTCAACGACGGATGGACATTTTTCAATATTTTCAAGTTTTGCGGTCTCCCCTGCAGGAGACCTTCCAAAATTTATAGCTAACGCCAACTTTCGTTGGGTTTGAGCACGGGTTTACCTCAAACTTGGGTAATTAAACCGGCCTGGCGGCCGTGTCTCGTACGGCGCACGCACCCGACGCCAAGAAAGGACGGCGAGGTTTTGCTCGCGCAACCGGGAATACACATAAACAGTATGCCCCGCCTCCCCCGCCACACAAACCACGACTAGTGTCGGAAACCGGGAGATGTCCGTACACTGGGAATAGTATAGTCCGGAGGAACTAGCCAAAACCGGTTCAATTACCCACTGGGTCACTCGTATAGGGTGGCCCAGTGGTAGGCGCAACACTGGGCCACTCGTGTAGGGTGGCTCAGTGCTAGGTAAGAATTAGAAGGCCTAGAAATTTAGAAGGCCTAGAAATT
>LR538072.1:0-59076 GCA_900883565.2 Caenorhabditis panamensis | reverse complement strand
TGGGAAGGCGAGGGGGCCTGGGAAGGCGCGGGGGCCTGGGAAGGCGCGGGGGCCTGGGAAGGCGCGGGGGGGATCAGGTGAGCAGAACTTATAACCTATCTTAGCATTCAGCCCCTTCAGCTCTTTCCAACGTGTTGAAGTTTGTTCCTTACAACACAGAGTATTCTCAACTTATCCAGTACTTGAAATCGCATGATCTTGTCCTACAGTTTGAGGCGGATATAAATAAAGCTAACATGTCGTAAAAATCCAATAAACCCTTGGCCTTGTTTCTACTTTTTCAATTCCAAAACTCTCATTCCCATCACTAGGAAACGTGCTTTTCAAATGCTTTCCAAAGATCGGATCGCTACATCAAACCAAACCACTTCCGAAAACTCGTTTAGTGACGAGAAACCTATATTTACCTGACGTTGGCACATGTTGTCTGCTAGCCAATGCCAAATGTCCAAAGTATGGACAACAAGTACTAGTTCAAAAAGTCGAGCATGCCGATTCCTTGTCCCTCGGAAGCTCCATTTTACTATACTGCTATCCTTCATTGTATTGCCATTATCAGTGCTCCTGTGAACCTTCTAGCTTTGTATCTAGTGTTGTATCGATCTCCAGGTATTTCAAAGTACAAGTATGGCATTCTTTACTTGCAGGTAACTTTGCAAGCGTTCTATGAGTATGGTCAAAACTTTTTTAGCTAGCCACATTCTTCACAGAGCTTCAACAATCCATAGTCTGTCCCGGGTACTATTTCTTCCCATTACTCGCCGGCTTCAATACATCCACAATCTTCGGGGATATTGTACGGGGTCATATTCTAATGACCATGTGGACATTTTTCCTCGCTTCTGAACTTCCAGCGATCACTTGGTGTTTTATTTACAGGCATAATTCAGCAGTGAACATGAATACAGTAAGTTAGGACTTTTGTTGACAGGTTTTGTTGACAAAAAGGTCTGTTTCAGCGGGAAAAGAAGTCGAGATTCTTCAAAAACTTGGCTTTTGGCGTTTGTCAAGTGTTTCCATTTGCAGTGTCGTTTTCCTTTTATATGTCAGAGATTACTCCACAGCAAGCCTTAGCGTTTATTAATCAGGTACCCAAAAGCCTCCAGAGCCTGTAAAACATGACAAGTAATCTAGAAGTACCCTCAATGTGCATATTGGCTCACTTCCCACAAATTTTCAATCTACGACTGGAATACCAACATGTGGATTGCGTATTGTGGTCTAGGAGCATTGGGCTTCATCTGTTTCTTTGTGATGTAATCTAAGAGTTCTGGACCCTAAAATTCAAACCTAATCCCTTTCTAGCTTTGGTGTAGCCCTCGGCGCCCACACCATGTACCTCCTGCACAAACTTCGAACCCTCATGTCCCAAGCAACTTACCGTATGCACCGAACCGCCCTTATCAGTCTAACCCTTCAAGTTATCATTCCATCCATTTCCTACATCCTTCCACTATACATCTGCCTCTATGTAGTGGTAAAGGAGCTTGTAGACCGGCAGGAATTCGCCACTAACTCTACAATCCTTATTGCTTGTCATTCTTTGAGTGGATCTTTAGTGATGATTCTTGCAAATCCGAGGTATCGGAAGATCATTAGAGGGTTTGTTTGTGGGTCTAGAAGGTGAGCGATCTATTTTTAACAGTGCAGTGCAGTGATAAGAAATGTTTTCAGTACTCAAACTATCAACAGCTCAATTACGGCTAATGAGCCGTCAGGTACAAATACTCGTAGAAGAACAAGAAGTGTGATTTGAATGATGAATAAACTTTGTTAGAACTGAAAGAACAAGCACAAGTATCAGAGTACGTCACAACAAATCAAATCATGACATTTTGACGAGGGGGTCTATTTACGACAAGTCTTGTATGCAGTTTTGAAATGTGTAGTTTGAGCCTCAAACTTTGAGGTTGACCTGATTTTCGTGTGATCTGAATAAAGAATCACAAAGTCAAGTTTATATCACATCATACAAAGTCAAACAAACAGGTGAAAAAAGGAATCAAGAGAAGGAATGAGAGGGGGAGTAAGTATTCAGTACGAAAGTCTTAGATCCTTCGTTCTATCATAGAAACAAGCTGAATGGTCAAGATCAGCCAGGCAGAACTCGACTTCCTCCTCTCTCTCCTCACCAATTCCACCTATGACGAGCTAACCATCATTGGATCTTCCTGTCAACACATCCACAAACCCCGTTTGACTAATGAGGAGTATTCCTGGATCCTACACTCCATCACGTTCACTTCACTGTTGTTTAACCTATTCTCAATGTATACTATTCTAACACAGACAAGTGTTAGTATGGGAAGGTTTAGATGGTGTTTGTTAAACCTGCAGATCTGGACTGCTATAACTGATTGGATGATCGCTGGCTTCTCCGTCCCTCGTTTCGCATTACCTCTTATCGCTGGAAGAGCACTTGGCTTGTTTACAAGCCTTGGAATGAGTATACCCATGCAGATATACATTGGGTTTGGATGTTTTGGAGCAATGGTTGCCAGCACTGCTGTTCTCTTTTTCTATCGTCATCAAGTCATCGTTGGCGCTGATCACTATTTGAAGCTCAAGAGAAGCACTTTGTTCTTGATACTCGCGGGGAACTACTTGTTATACACGAACATGTCGCTTACAGTTCTGGCTACCGGACCAGATAATCAGCTGAACACGAAACTGGAGTTATTGAGAGTAGAGAGATGCCCTCCAAAAGACATCCTGCACCCTGATTTCTATGTGGGGTTGGTTAGCCATGACCTCCTGCCATTTGGCATTTTCCTTCTTGGTTTTGTGGGGTCCGAGTGTGGGTTTCTGTCACTTCACAGCTCCTGGATCCTTTTCTTTTCTACGCTACGAGCCAACTTCTCAAGGAGAACTAGAATTCTTCAAATCAAGTTCCTAGTTGCTCTACTGCTTCAGGTGAGAGGACCTACAAAGCAGGTGATTTCTAACTTTCATTTTAGATCGCTATACCAACGGCGTTATGTTATTTCCCGATATTCTACGCCCTTATCACTATTGTCCTAGATCATCATTGGCAGTGTAAGCTTGAAAGAAGCTCAATTCTCTCAGCAGTGAACAGTTTTCAGTCGCCAACGACATTTGTGTCTTTGTATGTTCCACCCATGGTACTGTATCCTCAATTTGCGTCCTACTGCTTTACGATTGCTATCGGGACTATCTGTTTTATCTCATCAAATGTGTGTTCTGTTGTTGTTGTGGAAGACCACGACCACATCATGTTGGAGAGAACATCATCTCGCCGAGTCGCAGTGATAACACGCAGAATTCTATACATCGTCCTTATATCACTTGAAAAAAGGTTTCCCAATGAAATATTTATTCCCAATAATACAAAAAAGTTTAACGAGCACTTGGAATCGATGGAATCATCGATTGGATTTGATTAGGGTCGACTGGAAGGCCGCCAAGAGAACCGGTAATGGCTTCAAGGAGTGCGGTAACCACTGAAAGGTTGATCAAGGCAAAGAGAGCGGCCAGTGCATCCCCAGTATCTGGTACGGCGGGAACTTCTGGAACTTCGGGGACTTCTGGGGTTCCTGGTACGGCTGGAATTCCTGGAACTCCTGGAACTCCTGGGACTCCGGGGACGGCTGGGACTCCTGGAAGAGGGAGTTCAGGGAGGGCTGGTACTCCTGGTACGGCTGGAATTCCTGGGACTCCGGGGACTCCTGGGAGTCCTGGAAGAGTTGGGAGGTCTGGAAGAGGGAGATCAGGGAGGGCTGGGACTCCTGGAAGTCCTGGAACTCCTGGGAGACTTGGAACACCTGGGAGACCCGGAAGACTTGGGACTCCCGGGATTCCTAGGGCACTTGGGTCGATTGGAAGAGCCGAGACCTGGAAGAAAATATATCACAAAAGTTTGTTTTCTACAACTTACCAAGGCATTACCAGCCAAAGCCAGGAGAGCAGAAACAAGAAGGAATTGCATGTTTAGGATGCGTGCTCTTCACTGATCCAGGGTCCATTTTATACAGGGATTGTGATGTTTGAAATGTTTTTATTATTCATTTTGGAATCTACATGTTCACAGTGGGAGTTGTGTTTTGACAGTCCCCTCACAATGGTCCTAAAGCTCTTTGTTACTATTCAAATCACCATTCAAAACTACATGTTTTGCATCGGATACAGGAAGTCGGACAGTGATCGACCATGTTCATGTTTTCCAGTGCCCAGTTCATTGCGAAGTTAACAGTTTTATCCTAACAACAGGAGGTACCCAGGTAAGAAAAACGAATTGAGATAACGAAAACAAAGATGAGATACCATTTCGAGAAGTTAGCGTCTGAAGAAGCTCTTGATCGCAATCCAGACGCGGAGGCATCTCCCACTGTTCTCAAGCTGCTTCTGTTTGTACTGGTCTTTTTCTTTCTTCTCCTTTGCGTAGACCTTGGCGGCTGCCAGCAATCTCCTAAAATTTCAAATCTCTTTCAAACAGGCAGATCTAAAAACTCACTTCTCAAACTCCCTCCAATCGGTCACCTCCTTTTCATACTTGGCCATTTCCTCCAACTTGAGACGGAGCTCCTTGGCATTCTTGTTGTTCGACATGGTTTTCATGAGCTTCTCGAACTTCTTCATAACCTCTCTGCTCGGTTTCGGCGGTGGTGTTCCGAGGCTTCTGATAAAGAAGACGGCGGTTTTGTCCTTGCCTGATCCGGCATTCACGAGGAGATGGAACACTTTCTCGAGGTTCTCATCCGCGAGCTGCACGTTTCCCTGAGCGAGTTCGACGTCCGGAACTGTAAAATGAGTGGTTTCTGTGGGAAAATGGGACAGAAAACACTGAAAAACTTACAGTACTTCCACATTTCAGAGTTTTCCGGGAGCTGATAGTCAGACATAGTTAGCTGAAAAGATCAATAGTATTTGGGGAAAAGAGTTATGTACGTGGCAACAAGACATACATTTGCACTTTTCAAATGATATGGAGTGGTATGCTAATCAATGAGAACACACATACACATCTATTACAATTGGCCTAAACCCCCCGAAATCCTTCGAAAACCGGGGAACCCTGAAGAAAACCTGCGATACAACAAACGAGGAATGTTCTACAAGTCTAAAACAGTGAAAATCTGATTGAAAACAATGAAAAATAGGCCCAGGGCTTTTCGAAATTCGAACAGCACAGATTCGCGGGGCGGTGTTCCTGCGCAAACACCATACACGGGTCAGCAGGGACCCATGGCGCACTGTTTGCACTGATAGGGAAGGTGTTTTGTATAGGAAAAGGAGTTTATTTTTCATTTCATATCACAAATCAACGAGATCACAATTGGATTATCCCTCGATGTCCAGATCACTTGAAAAAGTTCTTGACCTTCCTCTTGAACACATTCCATGGATGGCTAAGCCGCTCGTTTTCCATCCTTGCGTACACTTTTCTAGCGGCTTCTGCTCTTCTGAAATAAAGGAAATTAAGAACTTTTGAATGTTTTCCGAACTCTAATTCCAATTCTATGTTATCTGATTGTTAGCCTACAGTTCACTTTTCAATAAGAAAGTAATACAGTAAATTATGTGTCCCTGTTTTCAAACTCTCATAACTTTGCTCAAAATGGTCCGTTTGAGCTCATCTTTGAAGGAATGTTAGTTGAAGGGAATAATAATGTGTTATTAATTTTTGAGAATAATACTTTCAATCACCGATAAACCACGTTATCAGAAACTTCGAGATCCAAAAAAATGGGGGTAACTTTTTTTCCTCGAAGTTTTTGATAACGTGGCTTATCAGTGATTGGAAGTATTATTCTCAAAAATTGATAACACATAATTGATAACTTCAACTAACATTCCTCCAAAGATGAGCTCAAACGGACCATTTTGAGCAAAGTTATGACAGTTTGAAAACAAGGAAACATTATTTCTATGGAATGACTCTTGCACATTGTCTCTACCCTACTGGAAACACAAATCGTAGCTTGTTACTCATGAAAAGTCCCTCCAAAGGCTCATTCATCGGAAAATTATGTTTTGTAATAGTAGACAGGCTAATAGGCAACGATCAGGTTTCATTTTCATCAATTTCTCGCTAAAAACTTTCAATGTTTCTACTTTTTTCTAGATCCCTCTTTTTCAAGATCATTCTAACTCACAATTCATACTCCCTCCACTCCATCATCTCCTGATTCACACTCGCCAGTTGCTCCAATTGCAGCCTCAACTCTTTCGGATTGGTATTCGTGCTCAAAAGGTCAATGAGCACTGCAAACTTCACATCGTTCTCTTCAGACATCTCGGGTTTCTTCGGAGCTTTTCCGATGGCATTTGTGCAAAGTTTCACTAACTTATCGTCGCTTGAACTGTCAGTGATGAGTTGGAGAGGAGTGGAGTCGCCGGTGGGTGGGATGATTGTGTTTGGCTCGGAGGGGTTGTCACCATTGAGTAGTTTTTGAAGTTCATCGGATAGTTTTTGGATTTGTTCATCATCCAGGCCTGAATAGAAGAGCTCAAAGTTCCACAATTCAAAACGAGGACTCACCAAACATGTACTCGCTCTTTTTCTCTTCAACGGGCACTGGGATGAGTTCTTGTTGACTTGGGGATGATGTCATCTTTCTAGAAAATCAAATTTAAGATAAGACAATAGAAAACACGTTAACATGATTAGATATAAAGCAAAAACAAAGAGCAGCTGCTTTTATAAAGCTTTGTTTCTATGGGAACAAGCAGCAAAAAGACGAAAACGAAAGCAAAATACGAATGCAGCCCCGAGTCTCCCACACACACACATTTCCGCCAGTGTCTTTTCCTCTTTTCCGTCTCTCTGTCCGCCGAAATCGAGGAGAAAAAGAAGGGAAATGTTGTGAAATTGGTCAGCAAACCCGGGCAAACACCCACTCACACATATGTGTCACTGGCCTGGGAAGAGGACAGAAAACAAAACGGAACGAGAGAAATTGGGTGAAAAATGGATATATTTGAAGGGTTTATTCAACGGGTTTAGTCGTTAATCTTTGCCAAAGATAAACTTGTTTGAAAGTCCAAGATTCACGGTTCCTCTTCCAAAGTATCCCATGCGACTGCAGTTCTGCACAAATCTTCATGCTCTGTGATTCCAATATGACGAATAGAAAGATCGAGGAGAATCACATGAAAATCTAAAGAACATCAACATTCCTAAAAACATTCATAAAGTTTCAATTTACTCACTAATCAAGCGTTCCCTTATCTCCGGATCAAGGTCTCGGTTCTGCATGAACAGAACATCCACAATTGCTTTTCGGCTTTTCTCGGTGCATATTCCAACATCTCCACGGAGATTGTAATAAGGAGTTGTGGCAACTACTGGATCATCTGCTTCAACGGCGATTGTCAAGGCAACAGCGAGTAAGAGTAGGATGTTCATGTTGGTGGCGACCGCTAAAAGTGATCGACCGCTTAAAAGCCAAGCTCGTAGAAACATTCAAAACATGTTTTCTTCCTGGATAAAACACAGTGTCAAAATATGTTTTCAACTAGGAGCTTTCAATTGGAATCACTTCCTGTCTGATCAAAACACATATTTGCAAACATCCCGATATCACTGTATAAAACATAATTGCAACTTTGAAAAATATCATTCCGACATCCGTTCTGACTTTCAGAATGAAGTTCCTGCTGCTCGTTGCTGTTGTTTTTGCCGTTCTGTGTGGAACTGTTGAGGTGAGGAAATTACAATCTTCCAGAATAAGACACAACGTTTTAGAGTCAAAATTTTCTTTGCGATCTTCTCCAAGGGCTACTCGTCAATGTTGCAACTAATGAACTATCACCAACATTAAACTCCTTGATAGGAATTTGTACTCCAAAATTGCCAAGTGGTAATCAAAACGCATGAATAACTGATTCGGAATAAATTTTTTCATTGGGAACTGTTTTTTTTTTGATGTCTGCTACCATAACGATGCTTTTCAACATACTTTTCAACATGTATCAATCATATTGACAGTGAAAATGAGATCATGGAAACAAACTTGGCATAACAAGTTGTTTTTAAAAACAACCCAGAAGTTCCAATAAAAACGGTCCCCAACAACTCAAAACCTATGTTTCAACTAAGAAGCTCATTCTCTTCATTGCTCTGATTCTGTGCCTTCATAAGTATGGAAGTGTCCAGGCCCAAATCTCTCTTCCAAACTCAAACCCATTGGATTAGCTTCGTGATATACCAGCTGTTGTCTACAATGCTCTGATACTCGCTGAAAAAGAAACTAGTCAGTAATCTTTGCTTTTCCTGTATTTGAGGATAATATCTTCAGATAAGACACTCAACGAATTCAATCAGCTTATTCGCAACTTGACAAAAGCAGCTCAAATTGAAGTAAACCTCGGAAATATTGGATAACAGTGTTCTGATGTGAACTTCGATGTTTTCAAAAATGAATTTTGTCATTGGGAAAACACCTCGATTGCCTCTTTTCCACTTTGCGCTCTGGCAACAGATCTCGACTTTCCCTCTTCCTTATTGGGGCTCATTTTAGAGGATCACATATCTGAAGAACATCGACATTCATAACAAATTTCAATTCATGCACTAAACAAGCGTTCCCTTTTCTCCGGATCAAAGTTTCGGTTTTGCATAAACATCTGCACTTCCTCTCGAAGTTCAAGAATAGCTGCCACAATTGCTTATCGGCTTTTTTCGGTACATATTGCAACATCTCCACGGAGATTGTAATAAGGAGTTGTGGCAACTACTAGATCATCAGCTTCAACGGCGATTGTCAAGGCGACAGCGAGCAAGAGTAGGATGTTCATGTCGGTGTTCGTGGTGTTGACTGCCGAAAAGCTCGTAGAAACTTTCAAAACATGTTTTCTTCCTGGATGTAAATACAGTGTGTAATTTGTTTTCAACTAGAAGCTTTTAATAAAAATCACTTCCTGTCTGATCAGAACACAGCTTCGAGAACATACACTGTATAAAACATGAATGCAACCTGAAAACACATCATTCCGACATCCGCTCTGACTTCGAGGATGAAGTTCCTTCTGCTTGTTGCTTTGCTTCTAGCTGTCCAGCTTTCTGAAGCTGCCGAGGTTAGTGAAGAGCAGTGCTCAGAAATAGCACAGTATGTTTCAGGCTCAGGATTTTCTTTGCGATTTGATAAAAGGTCTACTTGGTGCTGTTCCAGATCGGCTATCACCCATATTAACTTCCTTCATAGGCATTTGTAATTCAAGCTCGCCGAGTGTTCAAAACGTTTGAATAACTGATTCGAAATGAAAGTTGACATATTGGAAACTTTTTTCTAATTCTGTTGACTCTAACAGTTTTTACAGTAACCAAGAGATATATGTATAGAAAGCTCATAGAAGCATTCAAAGCATGTTTTCTTCCTGAAAAAAACACAATGTTTCGAAACAGTTTATTCGCAATTTGAAAAAGCAGTCCGCTTGGGAAGTAAACATCGAAAATCTTGGATATCAGTGTTTTGATGTGAACTTTACAAATGAATTTATACGCCACATTGAGCTCTCGCAACTGCTGTTGATTCGTCTTCCTTTTTATTGGTTAGGCAATTGGTTAGGCTAAAACAACGCAGCTTTGCCATGTACTCTGAAAACGTTCATTTGCCTTTAAAGAATGTTGCCAATGTTACTTACGAAAGATAGCATTCCGATAATCAATGATAATCAGCATATTTGGAAAGGGGTCTACAGCTGGATACATTGCAATAGACACAGTAAGCATTCTGCCAAGTAGCTCGAAAGAGCAGTTTGCGAAACAAGTTAGGAAGAGGACACTTGCTGGAATGTGCATTAGAGCCAAAGGGATCACTGTTTGAAACGCCAGTGCATTGAAGAGTTGTCTTTGGATTGACCGGAACTTTTTAGACTTTGTAGAAAGATCTGTGAAGCCCTTGATCTCTTTGTAGCACTTATAGCCAAAAAAGAACATGACAAATGAGGAAATCAGCATGATCATGGTCACTAGAAACGTCCCAATCATATTCCACCAATTCATCACTTCCAGGCCATCCGGGCCTTTTGGGTAGAAGTAAAAACCAATGTAGTAGTCTTTTTCAATGTTTACAGTGGAGTATTTGACCATGTTATCCCTAAACTAACCTTTATACGACTCTTTTTTGATAAGGGAATACTTTATCCACTTATCCATAAACTCATTGGGTCCCAGGAACACTTGACAAATTGCAGACCACACGAGACCAAAGGCAATGGGGACTAGAAACCAGACCAGTAATCGAGGAGACTTGTCAGTGGTCCAGGTGGAGTTTCTAAGCGAAAAAATAGACTTTGTGTTGGGTAAAACTCACCCAATGACTACTAGATAGCGAAAGACAAAGTGCACTGCAAAAATTGCCATGGACATTCCAAAAGAGACACAGTAAAGGACTGAACTTTTGGTAGGTTTTAGTGGTAATGTCAAGAGCTTACTATCAAAATAAGGAATCAGAGAAGGTGATAGCATGGTAGTGTCAGAATCGATGATAACGAGGTACGCAGAGCCATGAGTAAAGAGTTGCTGAAAAAGGTCCTGGGGTCTCTGGAATCTTAGAGGCCCTTTCTTACGGGAACAATCAACACATCATCCACTGCATAGATGATCTCAAACACTGAAATATACACCATGAGGTACTTATACGCCCCGAACTTTTTTGGGGACTTGTGAAGGATCAGATGGAGTAGGAACATGTTGGTGATCGCTGCTATAACAGCTAGACCGCGTTGTAGGGAGTCTTCGATTTCTTCCCAACTTGACATTGGGGAAGATGACGATAATGAAGCAGAGATAACTTGTAGAAAACACGGAAGTCTGGTATGATCATCTGAACATGTGTAATTTCCGGTACAGTGTGTTTTTGTCGGTTTTCCGGTCTGAGAAGCAGAACAGAGGTAGTAACATTATTCTAGACACCAGCGGTGGGTGCGCAGAAACGGAGAGCGAAAGTTCGGCCACCAAAACTCGGCCACGGCCGCCAGTGGTAAAAGCGCTGTCACGTTCTGAAGTTTATCTCGAGAACCAGAAAAGATACAAAAAAGTTTTCAACTAGAAAATTGTAAAGCAGAATATTTGCTCCAAATCTGTATATGTTACACATTACGTACAGGCAAATTGCTAACACAGTTAAGGGTCAAAAAGAGCCTACTTTCAGACCTTTGACAGTGGTAGCAATTTGCGTGTACGTAAAGTGATACATATACAGATTAGAAGCAAATTATCTGCTCTACAATTTTTTAGTTGAAAACTTTTTTGTATCTCTTCTGGTTCTCGAGATAAACTTCAAAACATAACAACGCTTTTACCACTGGCGGCCGTGGCCGAGTTTTGCTGGCCGAACTTTTGCCCTCCGTTTTTCCACCAATTCTTTAAAAGATATTCCGTTCTCTCTTTATTATGACCAGTTATGAGAAAATAAAATGAACCGATCTGCATTAAAACAAGAGTTCCTATCCTTTACTTCTCTTCTTCTTCTCTTCTTTGTTAGCCTTTGCAGCTTTCTTGAACGGTGTCGTCTTCTTCTCCGCACTCTTCTTCTGTTCCGCATTTTTCCTCTGTTCCAAGCCCTTCTTCACCATCATATCCTTCTGCTTCTTGGCCTTCAAAAACACATCCAATGGAGCATCTATTGGAACGAGTTCATTCGATGGCGTGTTCATCAGGGGAATAGTCTGCGTGGTGTTGGCGCCTCTCGTCGATTCGTCGATGCTTTTTGTCGACTCTAAAACTCTAAATGAAGAAGATAAAGCCCTAAATCCAGTTCTCCTCTTCTTTTCCAAAACCACCTCGCACTCTCGAGTAGAGTCATGACTGATTTTAACGACCGCTATTACCCAATGCTTCTTATCAATGACGTTGTCTTGCTATACCTAATTTTCCTCAGCAAACAGTTTCTCATCAAAGGATGTAATTTCCGGGACCCTCACCATAAAAAGCCCTCTCATTTCATTGATAAACGTCATTCCCTTCATCACCCAAATGCACCGACTCCTTCTCCTTCTACTCCTGCCTCTTCTCACAAGTTCCCAGCTAGTTTGTCCTAACGGATTCACTCTGACAAATGGAAACAAGTGTTTGCAGTTGATAACTTACAGTTTGAAGCATGCAGAAGCCGAGACGGCTTGTAAATACCTTGGGGGAACTCTGGCGAATGTCAATAATGCCATTGTAAGTCAAAAACACGGTACCAAAGGCCTAGACGTACTGTATTTCTTTAGGACAACCGCGCCGTTTCCCAACTAGCTGCTAGCGCCGGTGTCTCAAACATCTGGCTTGGCCTCTTCTGCTTCGATAACTCCGCTTCAAGCTGTTTTTGGGATAACGCTTCTGGAAACGCCGGGAACTACAGTCAGTTTGTCGCAGGGCATCCACAAATCGACGGGGGCTTTGGGAAATGTGTTTACTTGACAACTAGCAATGGACAGTGGGTCAGTGCAAAGTGTGAAGTGGTTGGATTTCCGTTTGTTTGTGAGATCCCACCTACTTATAATGGTGAGTTCCTGGAAGATAAAACCCTGCAAACTGGTCCTTTAGATACCTGCACCCACAACTACGCCGGAAACTGCTACTTCCCATCGCAAGATTTCGCAAAGAAGTCTCAAAATCTAACCTACTCAGACGCCCAAGCCTACTGCAAATCCATGTCCTCCAATCTAGTCTCAATTCACACAAAAATGGAGCTCGATTACATCAAAACCATCTACAGAGACTCTTCCACCTATGTCTCTCAAATTTTCCTGGGAGCCAAGGCGTCTCTTCCCCAGGTTTTCAACTGGAACGACGGATCTAAATGGGACCTTGACTACACTAATCCGTTGAATAAGACACAGTCGAATTGCATGGTTATGGACACCCAGGGAGCGGGGCTTTGGAGTCAGGTTAACTGCCAAACTGTCAACTTCTTTTTGTGTAAGAGACCTGCTGGATCAAGTTCTTCCAGAGCTCAGGAAGAGCTTCAAAAGCCTCAAACCCTTCAGAAACTTACAATGGACGTCTCTGACTTCTCCAATTGCAACGCGACTTCCCTATGGGCTCCTGGAATCTTCACCTCCCCCAATTACCCCAGCAACTACCCAATAACCTACTGCACTTATAACCTAAAAACTCTAGGTCCCTATAATCTAGCCATCTACTTTACTGATCGCAACACAGTTTTTAGCAGTTTGAATGTCTATGATGAGAGTGGAAACGCTATCATGACTTCTAGATATCAGAATGTTGTTATTGCTCCTAACAACATTGCTACTGTTGTGTTTAGCTGGACTGGTTCTGGGTATTCGGATAGAGGTTTTGATGCTACGTTTTTGGCGATTTGATTTGAGTTTTGGTTTCTTTCTTGTCTTTTTTGCAATGAATATTGATCTCTAACTGTCTTTTTCACCTGTCCTTCTCTGAAAGGGGGAAGAGGAAGGGTGTCTCAAAGTGAGTCTACTTTCAGACCTCGGATTGTGTTAGCAAATTGCGTGTACAAAAAGTGATACATAGACAGGTTGAAAGAAAATTTTCTGCTTTACAATTTTGTAGTTGAAAACTTTTTTGTATCTCTTCTGGTTCTCGAGATAAACTTCAAAACGTGACAGCGCCCGCTTTTACCACTGGCGGCCGTGGCCGAGTTTTGGTGGCCGAACTTTCGCTAGACACCAATACTCTAGAAGATATGCCGTTCTCTCTTTATTATGACCAGTTATGAAAGAATAAAATGGACCGATCAGCATTAAAACGAGAGTTCCTATCCTTTACTTCTCTTCTTCTTCTCTTCTTTGTTAGCGTTTTTAACTGACTTTGCAGCTTTCTTGAACGGTGTCGTCTTCTTCTCCGCACTCTTCTTCTGTTCCGCATTTTTCCTTTGTTCCAAACTCTTCTTCACCATCATATCCTTCTGCTTCTTGGCCTTCAAAAACACATCCAACGGAGCATCAATTGGAACGAGTTCATTCGACGGCGTGTTCATCAGGGGAATAGTCTGCGTGGTGTTGGCGCCTCTCGTCGATTCGTCGATGCCTTTCGTCGATGCGTCCGCTCCGGTTCCTGTCACGCGTCTTGAAGCACTGGTTGTTGTCGTTCTGGCTTTCGTCGACTCATCTCCCGTGGTGGTACCTCTCGTCGACTCATCCCTAGCTCTCAGCGAAGCGATTTGGTCATCGTACATTTGATTGTCTCTTATCAGCATTCCCACCTCATCATCATCTTCATCTTCATCCGACTTTCGTATCTTTACTACCTTTATTGGCTTGTACACCGGCTTTCTGACATCGTAGCAGTGAAGAGCCTTCTCGTCCTTGTCGCCTTTTTTGTGCAGTTGTGTAATCACTTTGATCTCATTCTCTTCTTTGGTGTGTTGTTCCTTCAACCACTGCTGTTCCGCTTTTTGACTGTGATCGAGGTAGTCGACGAAGCGGTAGGAGGCCTTGTACACGTGGGTTTTCTTGGTTCTAAAGCAATCTTATTAAAAACCGAGAAAAAGGCGTTCAGACTCACTTGAAACGACGATCCGCATACCAGAAAAAGAACAAAATAAGCAAAGTAACCGAAGTGTTGAGGATACACGCGGCATAGGGAATCGGGACGGGAAGCTCGCAGCGTTGTCCAGTGTGCCAAATGTCACAAATGCACTCGATCGATTGCAGACCAGTGTTTGGATCCAGGATGGTACATTCGCCGTGCTGGTTGCATGTGTCTTCTTTACAAGACTCTCTGAAAATTTAGATATTGGACTTTGAATTTGAGTTGTTGACTTACAACGTGGGTTCTGGCCAGGAACCCGGCATAGTGGAGAAAGAAAGCAATAAGAGAGAAACCAACTGATACAGAGTGTTGATAAGGTTGCCACGTTGTTACTTGTTACACGATGCACTTGGAAGTCATCTTGTTCACGCGGTCACGTTTTTTTTGTACTGTTCGTTTTTGACGTGAACAAAAGTTCTAGACTCCCCCTTTATCTCAAAAAAGTTCCAGATTCTTAGAATCCGCTAGAAAAACATGTCATTATCCTTCAGCCCTATTCTTCAATTCTTCAAGTCCGTTACACTCATTCTTCTCCCCACTTTGTGACTCGAATTCAGGCCTCACCAACTAGCGCACAACGGATCAGTCAGAACAGGTGGTTCTTCTAGATTGCCTTCTCTCACAAACTCCATTCCCTCTTCTCACCTTCTTCTTATTTATTCTGTTATCATTCCCATTCCAAACAACATGTCTTGCCCAACTCACACATTCTTCCATTCTGCCACCTTTCACTCTATTGTGTCCCATGCCTTATCACTGATTACTATCCCTGTAAACTGTTATGGAATCTACCTCATTCTTTTCAAGAGTGACAAAACCCTCCGAAATGCTAAATGGGTCATGCTAAACTCCCAGATTTGGAGTACCATTTGCAATTTGTTACTTACAAACCTCTTGACTCCATTTGTAATCTTCCCTGTTGCGGGGGGTTATCCATTGGGTCTTTTGACCTATCTAAAAGTCCAAACCATCTATCAAATGATCCTAGGAGTCGGGGCCATTGCTCGTGAGTCTTGGAGCCTTAGGACCGGTCAAAATGCACATTTCAGAAGTCGGTGCCTCAATGGTAATCATATTCGAAAACCAACAAAACCACCTGGTCACAAATGGAATCAAGTTGAAGACAAAAACATCGAGAAGGGTGTTTGTGTTGATGAATCATATTGCGGGGTTCACGTTCTTTGTTCCGACGTTTTTCCGGATTCCAGATCAAGAAAAAGCCCGGCAAGAGGTGTTGGGGGTAAGTTTCAAACTCCATTCTCACTGTGTGTCACCTGTTTTTCCAGTGGTTCACCTGTCCACCACCAGAATACTTCACCTTCCCAATCTTCATCCTCGCCGATGATCCCCTATTCATCAGTGCCTTGTTGTTCTCCATTTTGATGTTTTACGTGGTCCAAGCTGTCTTTTTCATCTCTCACTGCTCTTATCACCTCGTCTATCACACGCGAAAACTGTCAACTAAAACGAAGAAGCTCCAGAGGAAATTTTTCATCTCTGTTTGCGTTCAAATCTTCCTTCCGTTTTCTATCATTGGAGTTCCAGTGGGGTATTACGCGTTTTCATTGTCTACCGGGTATTATAATCAAGGTGCCAGCTAATCAGTTAGTCCATAAACACTCTGAGTTTCAGTCCTCAACAATCTATCAATCGTAATGATGAGTTTGCACGGATTCCTAGCAACCATTGCAACTATCTTGATCTATGATAACATGCGAAAAGAAGCTTTCTTGTGTTGTGAAAAGAATAACGAGGTGGCAAGTACTTATCAGTCTTCATAAACATCATAAACATTCAAATTATAAAACCTCCACCTTCCAAAGCCCTCTAAACTGATCGAAATGTTCGTGTTGTGACTGCACAGAATGATTCTTGTGGTTTTGATGAGCGAGGGATGCCGGGGCGGATTCAATCTTGAACAGTTTTTGAAGCTTTTGTTTCTTAGCTGGGTTGAAGAATATGAAGAACCAGGGGAATAAGGCGCAGTCCAGGTTCCAGAACTGAAAACTGACCGGTTTAAGGGACGCTTTTGTTGACTTACCACATTCAGTACAAAGTAGAACGGTGGAATGTCTTCTGGCTCTGTTAGCATGTAGGACACCGAGTAGAAAAGGACTACAATGAACTTGAAAACGAGGCCACATGCAGACGCAGGAAGGAAGCATTTTATCATGGAAACAGAAGTAGAAAGTTCGAAGCGGTTTTCCAATGGGACCACTCCAATGGTGTTGACAAAGACGACAGGGGTGTAGTAGACCAGTTTGCATTCGATCTGAAGTCATGTTTTTGCCCTTTTCTCGGGGTCAAACTCACAATCAAATTGATCACCATAACAGTACAAACTGCCCCGAGGGCTAGTGATTTTCTGTAGTCCTCATCTAAAAGAAGAATGGGATGACATTTTGAAAGTTTTCTAGATAACACATACAATGCGCCCATTCCGTGTAAACAACGCCCAAGGAAATGGAGACACAAATAGAGGCGTAAAAGTAGATCTTTGAAGCTCTACCACGGGATCTCATTGGTCGGAAGGCGAGAATTAGTCTGTCTGGAAATGGGTGTTGTTTTTGGGGTGTTTTCCTCACAGTAAGTTTGCAGCTCACCAAAGTTAATGAGCATATGAAAAATGACCACTACAAACTCTGCAAAGTTATGTAACACCAGAGGAATCATCCTGGCCTCTTTGCACTGCTCCCTTTCGAACATTGTCCCGTATTTCAGACAAATAACAGTCATAGCCATAAAGGTGATTAGTATTGTCTGATAGCTAAGAGACAAGAAAAATAGATAAACCCTCCCGTAAAAGTAAATCTTCTTGTCCAAAACTATATACTTCATGAACACGTTTTGAGAGAACAAGCCGAAGAAAACGAGGATGACATGGAAGATAAAGAGGTAGATCCAGAAGTCAGAATAGCCTTCCATTTCGGAAGATGACGGGAGAATGGACGACAGCTTGGCTTTCTGAGTTTTGCGGTCTGAGCAGACAAAAAGGGATGGTCGACAAAAAGAAGCAGAGGATGGTCTGATGGGCAGATGGATCTGTCTTTGAAATCTTTGAAAGATAGCGACGAACCATAGTTGTTTGAAATTTGCAGTATTGAAAAGGGCGCTCTAATGAAATGATGCGCTGTTTGGAGTTTCAGTAATCACGGCTAGCGACATATCGCTTCATTTTTTCGGTTGTACGAAAACTCAAAACTGCACGAGATTACTTCAAAGATCTTCTTTCCTTTCGCTTTTGAACATGAGATTCAAACTTCGCTAGTTCATCCCGGGTTACCCATTGGGTCTTTTGACCTACCTAAAAGTCCAAACCATCTATCAAATGATCCTAAGAGTTGGAACAATCGCCCGTAAGTTTTGGATCTTTGGATCTTTTTAAACTAGCCAATTTCAGAGGTCGGTGCCTCAATGGTAATCATATTCAAAAACCAACAAAACCACCTGGTCACAAATGGAATCAAGTTGAAGACGAAAACATCGAGAAGGGTGTTTGTCTTCATAAACATATTGCGGGGTTCACGTTCTTTGTTCCGACGTTTTTCCGGATTCCAGATCAAGAGAAAGCCCGGCAAGAGGTGTTAGGGGTGAGTTCAACTTTCAAACTCCATTGTGACCCCTCAAACTTCAGTGGTTCACGTGTCCCCCACCAGAATACTTCACCTTCCCAATCTTCATCCTCGCCGATGATCCCCTATTCATCAGTGTCTTGTTGTTCTCCATTTTGACGTTTTACGTGGTCCAAGCTGTCTTTTTTATCACTCACTGCTCTTATCACCTCGTCTCTCACATTGTCAACCAAGACCAAGAAGTTTCAACGATAGTTTTTCATCTCTGTTTGAGTTCGGATCTAGAGTTCCAATGAGGTATTACTCGTTTTCTTTGTCTACCATTACAACTATCCTGATCTATGATAACACGCGTAAGAAACAAGTTCATATACACATATCAATCTTCATTCAGTACCATTTCAAACCTCCACCTTCCAAACCCCCTTAAACTGATCAAAGTGTTCCTGTTGCACCTGCACGGAATTCGTCTTCTGGTACTTATCCTGTGAAACTGGCACTGATTCTAACTTTAGAAACTTCCTAAGCTTCTGTTTCTTGGATGGATGGAAGAGGATGAAGAACCAGGGGAATAAGGCGCAGTCCAGGTTCCAGAACTGAAAACTGAGTGAATTGAGGGACCCCTTTGTTGACTTACCACATTTAGGACAAAGTAGTACGGGGGAAGGTCGGAGGGGTCTGATAGTGTGTAGGATAGCGAGTAGAATAGAACCACGATGAATTTGAGGACGAGGCCGCATGCAGATGCAGGAAGGAAGCATTTTATCATGGTGACAGAAGTAGAGAGTTCAAAGCGACGCTCCAAAGGAACTACTCCAATAGTGTTGACAAAAACGACGCTGGTGTAGTAGAAGAGTTTGGATTCGATCAACAAGTTCAACACATTCACCATGCAAACTGCCCCGAAAGCAATTGACTTTCTGTAGTCTTCATCTGAAATCAAGATGTCAAATCTAAATTTGAAGAAGTCAGAAGACACATACGATGAGCCCATTGCATGTAGACAGCGCTCGAGGCAAAGGAGACAATAATAGATGCGTAAAAGTACACTTTTGAGGCTCTACCCCGTGATCGCATTGGTCGGAAGGCTAGAATGAGTCTGTCTGAAAAAGTGTTCTTTGGTCTTGTGCTAAGCTGACGGTAATAAGAACGTTACCCAGATTGATAAGCATATGAAAAATGACCGCTGTAAACTCGCCAAAATTATGTAGCTTCAGAGGAATCATCCTAGCCTCACTGCACTCTGCCACTTCAAACATTGACCCATAGTTCAAGCAGATAGATGTCATGGCCAAGAAAGTGATCAGCATTAACTGATAGCCAAATGACAAGAAGAATAGATAAACCCTCCCGTAAAAGTAGATCTTCTGGTCCCAAACTGTAGTTCTCATGAACACGTTTTGAGAGAACAAGCCAAAGAAGCAGAGGAGGACTTGGAAGATGAAGAAGTAGACCCAGAAGTCAGAGTAGCCTTGCATTTTGCAGTGGGAATGAATGATGGCTTTATTCTTCAGATTCTGACTACTGAAACAAAAGGGGTGTCGTTGCTCTATGTCACATGGAAATGTGAAGATGTGATGTTCTAAATGCGTCAGTGAATGCGCGGTCTGATGAGCAAAGTATACTTACATCAACAAAAGTTGGTCTGTTTTGAACTCTGTGCTGAAGATCTAGATCAAAACTAGACAATAGAGGAACATTCTAACTCATTCGTTCTAACTCATTCTTCTTCTGTTACAACTTCATTGTACAGATCGAATCCAAACACTTCTACTACACCAGTGTGGTCTTCGTCAACACCATTGGAGTGGTCTCTCTAGAGCGTCGCTTTGAACTCTCCACCTCTGTCACCATGATAAAATGCTTCCTCCCTGCATCGTTATGTGGTCTTGTTCTCAAATTCATTGTAGTCCTGTTCTACTCGCTATCCTACACATTATCAGACCCCTCTGACCTTCCCCCGTACTACTTTGTGTTGAATGTGGTAACTGAAGATGGTCCTTTCCGTAATCTGGTCATTTTTCAGTTCTTGAACCTGGACTGCGCCTTATTCCCCTGGTTCTTCATTCTCTTTCATCCATCCAAGAAACAGAAGCTCAGGAAGTTTCTAAAGTTAGAATCAGCACCAATTTCATAGGACAAGAAGACATGTTGTTCTGGATCTTTTGAATCTGATCTTTCGATTCCACGTTTGCTCTGTTTTTTGGAACGCAGCTACAATTCAATTGACTCTCATGAAGTTTTCCGATCAAACCACAAGTTCTATAGCCTTTGGATGTTTTCTAGTTACTAGTTATTCAGAATCACTTTGCAAGAGTTCTCACAAATTCTTCAAACTCAATTTTTGATCGCTCACTTTACCTGTTCCTAGAATTCATGTAAAGAGCAGAGTTTCTGCCAGTTTCACCTGTCATTCTAGTGTATTCTGGCTCCTTTCAAAGCTCATTTCGCTTCAGAGCTCCAAATGGAACCCGTGAACTGGTCCTTTCTCCTATTCCTATCCTACTCACTCATTATCAGCGGCCTCATCTCCAACTTGACACTGATAAAACTCGTGGTTTGCAAAGCGAGATTTGATGTGTATTGTCGAATCGGGCTAACCGTTATCTCCTCTTGTATCATTGTCTACTTGCTGTCTTATGGAGTTCAAGTTTACATCTGTCTTAGGGAGTATGGTACAATGTTCAATGTCCCTATCTGCCTCGAGAATGGGTACCATAAAGTTGCAATGTTCTTCTATACCCTCTCTGCGATCACGTTTTTCTTCTGCCAGGATGCTTTTACTATTGAAAGGATCATCTCCATCAGATTTCCTAAGTTTCATGACTCCAAAAAGTTCACCTGGATCTTCACTACCTCTCTAGTACTAATCGTCTCTCTTTCCCTCACATTGACCTACTTCCACACCAAAGAAAACCCCAACTTCAATCTATTCTACGGTCTCACCACCCAAGTCCTTGTATTCTCCAACCTCCCCCTAATGCTCTATGCTCAACGAATCAGCCGGTTAATGTACCGAGCTGACGTGTCGAGTTACGACTTGACACGAAAACATCAGCTGTTCAACTCTTACGAAATAACCCGGAGCTTTGTGTTCGCGTTACTCATCAATTATGGGTTTCAAGCGTTTGTGGTGGTGCTGACAGTGATGTTCAAAAAGTGGCACTTCTTTTTCTTGGAGGATGAAGGGTTTCAGATGGAGTTTGTGGTTCAAATAGTGAGTTACACAAAATCGGTTTTTCTGTTTTCTCGATTCTGGTCCAATTTTCTTGAATTTTCTTGGTCAAAACGGATAGAAAATAGGATTTGAAACCTAGAAACAGTAAATTTGACCAAAATCGACTAGTTTTTCATGAAAAATTTTCAGATTTTGCGTTCTTGGCGGAAAAAATGAAAAAATGAGTTTTTGGGTAATTCGAAATGAAAAACAGACTAACTTTAGTCAAATTTGGTATTGTTATGTTCCAAATTTCCTTCTCTATTTGATTTTAACACAAAAAACACAAGAAAATCGGTCCAGGATCGAGAAAACACCAAAAAACCGTATTCGTGGCACTTGGCGGATCTCGCCAAGAACTCGGTTTTTTGCCGTTTTCTCGTTTATGGCTCAATTTTCTAAAATTTGCTTTATAAAAATAAATGGCGAATAGGATTTGAAGCCTAGAAACAGTCAATTTGAACAGAATCGGCTAGTTTTTCAATGCAAAATTTCCGATTTTGTGTGTTAGGCGAGAAATTGCAAAAATGGGTTTTTGTGTATTTCGCACTGAAAAACTAACTAATTCTGGTAAAATTGACTATCTTTATGTTTTAAATTTCATTCTCTATCTGACTTTGACACTGAAACGCAGAAAAAATCGGTCAAGAATCGAGAAAACCCCAAAAAACAGATTTCGTTTCAAGACCCGCCGAGTGCCACTTCCCGAAGTAGTCGGTTTTTGGCTGTTTTCTCATTTCTGATTCAATTTCCTTGAATATTTTTTGACAAAAACAAATAGGAAACATGATTTGAAACCTAGAAACAGTAAATTTGACACGAATTGTCGAGTTTTTCATAGAAAATTTTCAGATTTTGTGTTTTTAGCCGAAAAAATGCAAAAATGGGTTTTTGTATAATTCGCAATAAAAAACTCACTAATTTCAGTCAAATTAAGTATATTTAAGTTTCCAATTTTCTTCTCTATCTGATTTCAACACAAAAAAACAAAAAAATCAGTCCGGAATTGAGAAAACACCAAAAAACAGATTTCGTGGCGAGACCCAGTTTTTTCAGTTCTGGAACATAAACCACACTGTATATCCTTGGTCTGTGATCTTATTTCATCGAGGACAAAGAGGCAATGTTTTGAGATCGGTAAGTCTTCGATCTTCATGATCCTTGGCTCAAAAACTACTAAAACAAGTGAAATTTATGTTTCCAATATTTCTCCAATTTCAATCTCAAAACTAGTATTGTAAAGTACACAATTTCAACGATGTCTGCTGTTTTTTTCAGCTCCTTCCCTGCTTCGTCTCGCCATCCGCAACTCGATTAACGAGCCTCCACGACGGAAAACAAATCGTCACAAATCCAACCCAGAACGACTATTTTCAACAGATGAAAGTCGCGTGGACCGAACAGAAATTCTGATTTTTGTCGTTGCTATGTGTCATTTGTGTTCACTTCTTCGTTTCCTGTTTTTTTTTCGTTGGCTTCTCAGAATAAATGAGTAAATTACTGGGTGCGGTATAGCAAGGGAAAATTGGGAATTTCCCACCAGCATTCTTTCCGTTCGTTTTTCGATTCGATTCGATTCCAAAGACAAACAAGGTTTTGAGGAATTGCGGAGCTCCTGGAGCTCTGGTTTTCGAGTTTGAGATTGAGATTCTGAGTTTCAATTCAACTCAACTCCCTGAGCTCATTAGCTTCTATTGTTCTTGATCTAGTACACTCAAAATGTCAAGTTTGTCATTGATCCAAAATTCAATGTTTCACGGTCGATTTGAAGGGGTTCCCGGTGCTTTTCAGAAGATCCAAATAGCGTCAGAACACGATCTAAACTTCTTCTATCAATCTTGATCAAAATCTGAAAAATTTCGGAAATTTTTTTTTTTTCGATTTTTTCCAAAAAAATTTTTTTTCAAAAAAAAATTTTTCCCAGAATCTTTTAGATTTTTATTAGGACTGATAAAACAAGTTTAGATCTTTATCTAGCACTATTTGGATTTTCGAGAAACCACCGGGAACCCCTTCAAACTGGTCCTCAAACATTGGATTTTGGGCTGTTTCGAGACTTTGAGGGTCCAAAAGTGCTTTTAGAAAGCGCTTTTAGCAAAAATAAACTTCAGATTCATATTCAGCATGTTGAAATCTATCCATTGACATCAAAAACAGTGCAAATAGGCTAGATAAAAAAAACTGACTTTCATAGTTCCACTTCTGGAATATTGGAAGTGAAAGTTTTTGTCCTTCTTTTTTGTGCGTCTTTATCATTTATTTTCCCTCTTTTTCAAGCAAGAATTCTGCTCTCTGAACTCTTTAAACCTTTTCAAAATGTTGAAACCTTCCATAATCACCACTTCCGCCTCATTGAAGCACCTGGCCTCATTGACCGCACCTCCTTTCAGACACGCTTTGATCTCGGTTACTCACTTTCAGAGATCAGTAGAGAGTTCTGTTTCAATCTTATTACACCTAGAAACGCATTTCCAGATTTACTATCAAATGATTTGGTACTTCCTGCTAACCTTGCACTTCCTTGTCGAGATCATAGGAATCATTTCGCACGTTATCTTTTTGAAATTCATGGTTATCCGTGGAGTCATGGATGGATATGCAAGGTAATAAGTCAAGATTCTCATAAACTACGATTGAAACTTCAGGTTCAACCTCGGTGTCATCTCCCTATCAATGATAGCTATGCTTGTATCCTATTTAGCTGAAACTTTGGTGTGTCTGTCAATTGGTACAGTGTTTGAAGATGCTCAATGTGCACAACTGGATGCAAAGTTCTATCTGACATGCATTCATAGGCATTCGGAGATGCTATCTTTGACCTCCCTTCTGTTTTTCACAATTGAACGGGTTTTATCGATACAGTTTTCCAAGTTGCATAGCTCCAAAGTTTTTCAAACTTCCTTCATTTTGATTTTCATCTTTGCAAATGCATTTTCAGCGACTTACACCTATTCAGTAATGCTTTACGGTATGTAACTTTCATTCAATAGAAAAAGTCAAAGTTTCAGAAGAATCCACAGGTCTCTTTTGGTACATGGTGCTCCAAATTGTGATTCTAGCAAACTTTCCGGTGAGTCCCAAATCCTACTGGATTTTTCAATGTGACATCATTCAGTTCGTGTATTACGCAAAGAGAAAAAGCAAGTCAAAGTATACCGCTCAAGTGACAACGTATTCGTTGAAGAGGAAGCATAATGTGAGTCATTGTGGAGCCTCCTGACCTTATCACCTTTTTTAGCTGTATAACTATTATGAAATCGCAAGGAGCTTTGTGTTCTCCATAGGCATCTATCTATGCGCCCAACTAACAGTTTTCACATTGCTATGGCTCTATCTAGCCCAAGTTTTATTTCCAGGAGAGTTCCATAAACTACTTTTTATCAATGTTCTGGTAAAAATTGAATTACATATTGTACTTTTCTGTATCACTCAGTTCCAGATCTGGAACACAAACCTATCCGCGTTTCCCTGGATCGTCATGCTCATTCATAGAAGTCAAAGAGAGCGGATTTATCGGATTTGGATGCATGTAAGTTTGTCTAGACTGGATAGACCTTATTCTTCTTACTTTCATTTTTTCAGATGTTTCCCAACAACAAATACCACCCGGAACAAGCCGGTCCACCAGAGAGCAAGATTCGTGGAATGAACGGGAAAGAGTTGGTGACAGCGCCAACGCAGACGGATTATTTCAATCAGCTACAGAAAGCATGGGAATGATAGCTTTTGAATAAATCCTTCCTGAGAATGAAAATCAATGTTGTTTGATGTTTTCCAAATGAAAAAGTCAAGTTTTCACCTGCAGGACAACGCCTTTGAACTCCCCTGCATTCTAGTCTCGCAGAATCAAAACCCTTGACTCTACGACTTTCTTACGTCCAAATATAGAATCTTTGTGTTTTTCGACCTGTTTAGACACTACGCATAACATAGACAGATGTTTTTAACACAAAATTCTTCAATTTTTCATTCAACTTCCTTCTTTTTAGCCTCAAAACCTGATTAACCTATGCAACTCTTCAACGACTTCATCCAATACCTCGACACTCATCGCCACTGCTTCCTATTCTGTTATCCTCAAGAAAACCTTCCGGAGCTTTACGACACTTTCAAATACCATGAAAACACCTATTTCAAAGCCTACAAAATCACACTTTGGGTCATTGGAGGACTAACAAACATCATTGTCCCTATCACCATTTTCATTCTGTTGAACTATGGAAAGAATCTAGCGAAGACGTATAGGAATATGATGGCTTTCAACACGTTTTTACCTGCTCTTTTGACGAATCACATTTGCTTTATCGCTCAACCTTATGCAATTGGTCCGAACTTCATTATCTATAGCTTGGGACCCTTTACCTCTACTCCTTACTGGACTCTAGTGCTAATGGGGATTGTGGTGTTGATCGCTGCTCCATTGACATTTCTCTTGTTTTCTCAGTTATCCTATCACGCCTTCATCATAATCAAACCCCAGAGTGCTTTGAAGATGTTTTGGATCAATTTGACCTGGTATTCCACAGCGATTTGCTCTTTAGGGTTCAACATGATCATGTTGTTCCTAGCCATCGATCGTCAACACTACCGATTGGAAAATGAGATTTTGGAAGTTGACCCAAGGTTTCGATACATTCTAGACAAATATGCACCTTATATAATCAACATGAATACGGCAACTATCCCGATGAACATCTTGTTGGGGGAAGCAATCTATGCAATTGTGTTTTGCACGATCTTACTGGCATGGGCGGCTTATAGGTGAGCTAGGGGAGATTGAGGATAACTCGAGAACCAGAAGAGATGGTAAAAACTTGTCAACTACAAAGTTATAGCCCAAAAACAGAGCTATATTTTGTTAGTTGACAATTTTTCAATAGCCAATCTGGATCTTGAGATATTACCGCAGCAAAGTGGCACTCTTCGGGTCTTGCCACGAAATCTGTTTTTTTGGTGTTTTCTCGATTCTGGACCGATTGTTTTGTTTGTTTGTGTCAAAATCAAATAGAAAAGAAATTTTGAAACATGAAGACACTCAATTTGACCAGAATTGCTTAGTTTTTCATTGCGAATTACACAAAAACCCATTTTTACATTTTCTCGGTCAAAAAACAAAATCTGAAAATTTGCTACTAAATCCTTGACAAATTTGGATCAAATTGACTATTTCTAGGTTTCAAATTCTATTTTCTATTCGTATTCATTAAGAAAATTAAAGAAAATTGGACCAGAAACGAGAAAACAGCAAAAAACCGACTTCGTGGCGAGACCCGCCGAGTGCCACTTCGCGCGACCACAGTGGTTTTTTGGTGTTTTCTCAATTCTAGTCCAATTTTCTGTTTTGTTTGTGTTAAAATAAGATAGAAAAGATAATTTGAAACATAGTAAAACTTCATTCGATCAAAAAAAATTAGTTAGTTTTTCATTGCGAATTACATAAAAACCCGTTTTTGCATTTTCTCGGCCTAAAACACAAAGTCTGAAAATTTGCTATGAAAAACTCGACGATTCTGGTCAAATTGACCATTTCTAGATTTCAAATCTTATTTTCTTTCCGTTTTTTTAAAGAAAATTTGAGAAATTTGGTCTGGAAACGAGTAAACAGCGAAAAACCGGTTTCGTGGCGAGACCTATCGAGTGTCACTTCGCGTGACCGCAGTAGTAAAGGAGATTGAGGATATCTCGAGAACCAAAAGAGGTATTGAAAAGTTGACAACTACAAAGTTAGAGCCCGAAAAAAGAGCTATATTTTGTTAGTTAACAACTTTTTCATAGCTAAACTGGATCTCGAGATATAGCCTGTCAAACTTGATACCAAAGTGACTTTTCAGAATCTTGCGTTCCTACTGCAAAAACCGCACGCTCCTCTCCGTTCGTCTCACCACCGCCCAACGCAACATTATCTACACTCTCCTCATTTACGGAATCACCTATCATGCACTCCTCGGCTTCCCCTCAGTCGCAGCCGGTTTCGTAATGCTCCTCGGAGCCCCCATCAGCCATTTCCCCTTCGCTGCCCTCTATTTCACCTCTTCTTCAATTGTAGCCATCGTTTTCTGTGGAATCAACTTGGCTACAGTAACTCCTTATCGCAGGGCTTTACGGCAGTTTTTGTTCAAGTGGTTTCCAAATTTCGTTCGATCTATAAGTACAAGCGCGACAATTTCCGAGAACCATGCAGCAGTTGCACCTGCCGCAATTGCGGTTTCTTTGTTTACAGGGGAAAGAGCAAGGTTGCAGGCTCAGAATCCAAGGAACTAGTCTCTAATTAGTATTTGAACAACTTGAAATAAAGCTGTTTATTATGGTTAAGACCAAGAATGATTCAACTCATCAAAATACTCATTTTGAGATTGCGAAATTGTTAGTCGATGTCCGTCTAACTTCCTTATACCGCCTTGTGGAAGTTGTAGCTTGAAGGGCGCTATTTTGCAGATTTTTGTCTTGATTTTCTTACTCCCATATAAAAATAATATGGGGAATAAGGTGGCGTTAAGATTCATTACCTGAAAGTTTATGTTAGAGTCCTGATTCCTGAATCCTGAATCTAAAAGCAGAAGAACTTACCATGTTCAAAAGTGAGAAATACTCAAAGAGAAAGCTCTCAAGAACATAACCAAAAAGTGTGGGCCATGCTGTGATGCAAATGAACAGGCTGATTACTGTAGTTACAAATGTGGCGGGTAGAGCGCTTTTGCAGAGCTCGTAGCTTTCGGCGAGCTGGAAACATGGATTGGAGGAGTGTATCTCAACAACCAGTAGAGATAGAGAGAAGTTGTCAACTACAAAGTTGTTCCTCATAAAATTTTTCACAACTTTGTAGTTGACAACTTTTTCCTATTTCTCATGATTCTTGAGTTATAGCCTATTACCGCGGTCATGCGAAGTGGGACTCGACAGGTCTCGCCACGAAATCTGTTTTTCGGTGTTTTCTTGATTCTGGACCGATTTTCTTGTTTTTTTGTGCTAAAATCAAGTAGAGAAACAAATTTTAAACATGAGGATACTAGATTTGACGGAATTTAGTTAGTTTTTCATTGCGAATTACCCGTTTTTCGCCAATACCACAAAATCTTAAAATTTTCTATGCAAAACTCCAAAGTTCTGGTCAAATTGACTACTTCTAAGTTTCAAATTCTATTTTCTATCCGTTTTTATTAAAAAACTTTGAGAAAACTGGACCAGAAATGAGAAAACAGCAAAAAACCGACTACTGTGAGAAGTGGCACTCGGCGGGTCTCGCCACGAAATCAGTTTTTTGGTGTTTTCTCGATTCTGGACCGATTTTCTTGTTTTTTTCTGTTAAAATCAAATAGAAAAATGGATTTTAAACATAATAATAGTTGATTTCACCAAAATTAGTCAGTTTTTTCTTGCAAGTTACCCATTTTTGCATTTTCTCGGCCAAAAACACAAAATCTTAAAATTTCCTATGAAAAACTCGAAAGTTCTGGTCAAATTGACTATTGCTAGGTTTCAAATTTTATTTTCTATCCATTTTCACCAAAAAACTTCAAGAAATCTGGACCAAAAACGAGAAAACAGCAAAAAACCGACTTCGTGGGGGGACCCACCGAGTGCCACTTTGAGTGGCCAGTGTAGTTTATCACGTGTATCTCGAGATCCATAAAAGATAGCAAAAAGTTGTCAACTACAAAGTTGTTCCTTATAAAATTTTAAACAACTTTGTAGTTGACAACTTTTTTCTATCTCTTATGGTTCTTGAGATATAGGGAATATAACCTACCATGTATCTCTTGGACAATGAGATCAATCCCAATGTCTCATAGTACTTCTCCTTTGCGGCACATGCAAGATACATTACTAACTGAAATTTGACATTATCATTTCAATATTACAGTTTCTTATTTACCATAAAACTAATCACAAAGACCCCTGTCACCAAAGAAAGCGCAAGAAGTATTGAAACAGTGGTTCGAACTTTCACCATCAAGTACATATAAGTCCCGAGAGCCATTATATGAATGGAGATTAGGGCTAGAAACCATAGTTTGTAGATTTCAGATGATCGAAAGCTTGGGAAAAACACAGACGCATAACGCTCTGAACCTTATTGTCATTGTTATGGAGCACTTTCATGGTTTAGGGGAAACTGACCAAAAACCAAGATGAAAATTCCGTCGCCAATAGAAAACTCGCCGTAGGAATGAAAATAGAGCATGAGGAAATGAGCTTCTGTTTGTCCACAAGGCCCCGTGTCAAAATAAGAGCCATAAGTTAGACACATGGTTATAGAAATGACATTTGAAGCTATCATAACAGTCATTCCAGAGGAGATGATGAATGTGGAGATTCTGAAGGATTCGGTTTTTTACTGTTTTCTCGATTGTGGTCTAATTTTCCTGAGTTTTTTTGATGAAAACGGATAGAAAATGAAATTTGCAAATCAGAAATAGTCAATTTAGCTAGAATCGTCTAGTTTTTCAGAGAGAATTTTCAGATTTTGTGTTTTAGGCCGAGAAAATGCAAAAATGGGTTTTGTTACAATTCGCAATGAAAAACTAACCAATTTTGGTACAATCAAGTATCTTTATGTTTCAAATCTTTTTCTCTATTCGATTTTGACAAAAAACAACGAGAAAATCGGTCCAGAATCGAGAAAACACCAAAAAACAGATTTCGTGGCAGGACCCGCAGTAGGTTTTTTACTGTTTTCTCGACTCTGGTCCAATTTTTTAAAATTTTCTTGATGAAAACAGATAGAAAACAAGATTTGAAACCTAGAATGAGTCAATCTGACCAGAATCATCGAGTTTTGATCGCAAGTTTTCAGATTTTGTGTTTTTGGCAGAAAAAATGAAAAATGGGTTTTTGTGTAATTCGCAATGAAAATCTGACTAATTCTGGTCAAATCAAGTTTTTGTATGTTTCAAATTTTCTTCTCTATCTGATATTGACACAAAAACACAAGAAAATCGGTTCAGAATCGAGAAAACACCAAAAAACCGATTTCATGGCGAGACCCGCTGAGTGGCACTTCGAGTGACTGCGATAGTTTTTTGCTGTTTTCTCGTTTCTAGTCCATTTTTCTCAGATTTTTTTGATGAAAAGGGATAAAAAGAAGGATTTGAAACCTAGAAACAGTCAATTTGACTAGAATCGTCGAGTTTTTCATAGCAAATTTTCAGATTTTGTGTTTTTGGCAGAAAAAATGCAAAAATGGGTTTTGTTGAAATTCGCAATGAAAAACTAACCAATTTTGCTCAAATCAAGTATCTTCATGTTTCAAATCCTCTTTTCTATCTGATTTTAACACAAGAAAACAAGAAAATCGATCCGGAATAGAGAAAACGCCAAAAATTTGATTTCGTAAAAGTTCTGCTTACCTACAATACCCATCATAGGCCTTGCTAAAAACCACCAATTTGAAAAACGCCATGTTTGCAGTTAGCCCGATAGAAGCGATCAGAAAGTTCAGAACCATCACGAAATCCCAAAGGACTAGCATTTTTGAGCTCTAGATTTGAGAGTCTAGAACTAGAATACAAAATTCTTTCCTTGAATAATGGGCTAGATATCTATCTTGTTTTGGCCAGCCAATAGGGTCACCTGAAAAACGAGAATGTGATTATGCTTGGAAAGGAAATGAGATGGAGAAAATGATCATAGTTTTAACAAAAAGAGAGTGGTGTTGAAGTAGCCTTGCAGACTGAAAACCTATCATCAGTAAGTAAGGTACAATTATGCCAAAATATAGCTTGATGGTATCGCATCAGAAATCATGAATTTGTCATGGATCTAAGTTTAGGATCAACAAAAAGGTCTCTACCCCTCCCCCGCTATTCAGTGGTATTTACATGAATGAGCAAGTCAAACACCAAGTTCCCATAAAGCTAAAAAACGGACAGAACACCAATATCCTATCAACCGTGACCTACCCTAAGCCATGTGACTAAAAGAGATCTTTGTGAGAAAGCTAAAAAACATCTGGAAATTCATTTCAATTTCCGTCTAATGCAGTCTAAATTGCCGCTTTCTAGAGTGAGTAGTCTGACTGATAAGACCAACAAGTGACAGCCCCCGCCTCAAGACTAAACTTAGTCATCGAAATCTAGTTAGAAACACACATGTTTCTGCAGAAAACATGAATATGTGTGTGGTTTTTGAGGAGTTCCGGGTCTGGCGAGAAACCTGATTAGCTCGGTGATAAGGTGATAGAAAAGAAGAGAAACAGAATGTTATTTGAATCTCAAAATAGGCACAGAACTTTTATTGAGCCTCCTTATTACCACGGCCATTCGAAGTGACACTCGGCGGGTCTTGCCACGAAATCTGTTTTTCGGTGTTTTCTCGATTTTGGACCGATTTTTTTGTTTTTTTCTGTAGAAATCAGATGGAGAAGAGAATTTGAAACATAAAGATACTTGATTTGATCAAAATTAGTTAGTTTTTCATTGCAAATTTTAACAAAACCCATTTTTGCATTTCTCGGCTAAAAACACAAAATCTTAAAATTTGCGATGAAAAACTTGACAATTCCGGTCAAATTGACTATTTCTAGGTTTCGAATTTCATTTCCTATCTGTTTTCAATAAGAAAACTTGAAAAATTCGGACCAGAACCGAAAAAATAGCAAAAAACCGACAACTGCGGGAAGTGGCACTCGGTGGGTCTCGCCAGGAAGTCTGTTTTTTGGTGTTTTCTCGATTCTGGATCGATTTTTTTGGATTTTTGTGTTGAAATCAAATAGAAAAAGAGATTTGAAACATAGAGATACTTAATTTGACCAAAATTAGTTAGTTTTTTATTTGAAATTTTAACAAAACCCATTTTTCATTTTTTCTCCAAAACACAAATTCTGAAAATTTGCAATGAAAAACTCGACAATTCTGATCAAATCGACTATTTCTAGGTTCCAAATTCTATTTCTTATCCGTTTTTATCAAGAAAATTTGAGAAAATTGGACCAGAAACGAGAAAACTGCCAAAAACCGACTTCGTTGCGAGACCCGCCGAGTGCCACTTTGCGTGACCACAGTATAAGATCGCTTTTTTTAGAAAGCCAATTGGTTTTTGCTTTCTGGATATTATGCCTGTCTCCACGTTTTCCAGGTTATGCACTCCTGACCTTGAGAAATGAGAAAAGAACACAAAACAAGTGTGACGTATGAAGATAGGCAAAATGCACCTGATAAGTGAATAGGCCTTGTGATAAGAAGTACTGTAGATCATACAAATTGAAGATGTCGTTTATTATCACCTCTAGATAGTGTTATTATTCAATTTTACAAACTCCAACTTGACATTTCTCTCCGGACACTTTCCGGCTCCAAATGGCGATTGATCCTCAACTTTTGGCAATCTTCCATGAGCCCGAACGTCGTATCGAAGGATCAAGTTTCCTACCATCTGAAAAACCATGTTTTCTTGTCTAAAACAAATTGAAAACCAACCAGGTACAACTCTGCTCTCGCCAGGTTCTCCCCAACGCAAGATCTTTTCCCAATCCCGAAAGGAATCACTTGATTTATCAACTTCTCATCTTTCATGAATCTCTCAGGATTGAAGGCTTCTGGATCCTCAAAGATACAATCGTGACAATGAATTGCACTGAGTTGAGCAGTGACAAGAGCCCCGGCGTCCATAGGAAAGCCAGAAACATTGGAGGATTCGTGGTTGTACCGCCAAAGATTCAAGTTGATGATGGAGGCGTGGCGTTGGATTTCGGCAATGGTGGCGATGAGGAAAGGGGTTTGATTTCGGTCTTTTAGGGATAGAGATCTAGATCCATTGTCTGTGACCTTCAAAAGCTCTCTTCGAATCTGGATTTGGACCTGGGGGTTCCGAACGAGGTGGTGAAAGCCCGAGACCAAAGTTTTCGAAGTAGTGTCCTGACCGGCAATCCAAAGATCATAGAGCAATTGCTTCAATGCTGGGATCGTATATGCCTTTGGATCTGAATTTCTTATCATCCTAGAGATATAAGCATCAGCAAGGTCCTGTGGATTCTCGGAATCTATCAAATAACTTCCAGCCTCCACTTCCTTGATCCGTTGTACTGCCTCCTTTGAAACATACTCTCTAGCAGCTCCCTTTGCATTCATAATAGTGTCATACCGATTGGAAAGGTGTTTTGACAACCAAACAGGTGCAATCAAGTCGAAAGCGGTCAGGGAGTCATTACCGTAATCCAGTAAAGACTTGATCTTCAAGAACTCTGATTTCCCTTCTTTATCAAACCGCTTTCCAATGAGGATACTATTGATGACACTTCCAACAGTAAGATCGAAGAACTCAGAGGAGTTTGCAATGGTTATCCCATCAATGGAGTTCTTGTCAAGCTCCTCTTTACACCGTTCATTAAACTCCTCCATAATGCGCTGCTCCATAAGATCCTTTCCAACTCCCATGTTTCGTAGGGTGGTGTGAGTGAACTTGCGCATCTCCTGCCAGTGTTCTCCATTGGAATTGATGAGTCCGAGGCCTTCTGGAAGTTATAGACTTTAATATCAAGATGAGGATTTCAGCCTAGCTTACTAGCAACATAGATGAAGATTGGGGGCAGGAACCGATCAGCATACTTGTTTCCATTTTTGATGAAGGTTTCTTGAATGGCGTCTTGGTCCACCAGACTGATATGGGGTTTAGATCCAAACCATAATGTGAAAATGTCGCCGTATTCCTTCAAAATTGAAGATATGGGGCAATCTACAGTAATCCTTTTGTCTTACAAACCTTCCGAAAGTGATTTAACATTGGAACAGTTCCCTTGAGTTTCCATGACCAGTAGGCAATCTGATGGAAGTTTCCGATAATCGGAAGAGGAAATGGACCCGGTGGAACCTTGCCAAGCCTACGGTAGAAATTCACCAGATACCAAACGATAAGAGTCACAAACAGGATCAGAATCATTGTGTTCCTTGTATCTCTCTTGGTTGATCGGATCGGCTTATAAATGATGATTGGGGAGGTCGCAAAAGATGATAAACGATGCAGAGAGTGTGTGTACTTGGTCACTTGCTACACTCTCTCTGAGATTCTGCAAAAGTGTTTGGATGCACTTTTTGCGTGCGTGCGCAATCTGCGTGATCTTTGGAGGTCTTGCCTTGTACTTCGGAACACCCGTTTTCCAAATTGGCCCCATATTCCTATTCCAATCACTGAGACGTTGACACATCACTCGACATCACACGGTGGATGTCTAATGAGCCATTCTTGTTTTCGCCCCAAATCCAAGATCGGGAGATCAATAAAACGCCTGACAAGAGCAACTTCATTAGAATAGAATAATGCGTCAAACAGCAACTGGCACGTTCTCCTTATCTAGAGCCTGTGATTGATACATATCAATCAGAGTTTTGAAGAAGAGAAGAAGTTCGATAAGATTCAATTTTTCAAGGATTACATGGAGAAAAGGGGCGGGGACGAAGGAAAGGAGAAATTGAAGGGTTTTGAGACCTGCTTGGAATCTTGTGAATGAGAGTAGAGCCTGTGAGATCACGATGCCGTTGTTCGATGTGTCCTTGTATGGCGGATCCTCCACGATATACTTGATTCCATAGTATACCACGGTATTGGCCTAAATCAATGAAACACGTACAATGTTTTAGAGTGTATATCTTACCAGCAACACTTCAACAGACACCAGGACATTATAAAACATTGTAGTAGCACGAAAATCCTTGATTGAACAGACGCAGGTAACAAGGAAGTAGCCTTGATAGACCTTATAGGAGTCGAGATTCGATTTGAGTGTGAAGAAGACCAGATCCGCTAACAGCAAGACAAGGTGGATGTTGAAGATGGTGAAGAATTGGCGTTTAGCAATCCCGAAGATCTCTCCAATGATCAGAGAAAGGAGCATAAAGATCAACCGGCATTGCTGGTTTGGGCGGAAGGTCTTGGTAAAGTTTTTGAGGTAGACGACGTTGAAAAGACCCATAGTGACGCTATCAGAATGATGAAAATCGTGGATGTCGCTCCCTTTATATAGGGGACATATACCTAACTAGCCTCTAGTCGATGTCCCCTGAGACTATCCCCAGTTTCCCCATGACAACCCGAGGTAATGACGCACGACACAGAGCTACTTAGTACCAGGTTTATTCTGCATTGTGTGATTATAATGAACATTATAACGTGGTCTTAAAAACCAATCTTCCTTAAATAACACCTTGGGCTCCTTGCGAAATGGGACCTGGTCCAACTTTTCCCATGCAATCGGTTCCGCGTAGATCAGCTCTCGCTTGTGCTGTTTTTCCTTTCTCCAGATCATCAGTTTCTTGTTTTCTTGATGGCGAAGGGTCATGCAGGGGTATCCAATGATTATGTTCTTCGGGAATGCGTCTCCGAGTCTTTCCCGGGCTGCCTGGACTTCGGATCTTTTGTAGAGATAGGTGGATTGGTCGTGATGGAAGAGGATGAAGACGAAGAGGATGGGCTCCAACAAGGAAAGGTGCTCGGAGATCAAGAAAGCAATTGGGGATGTTGAGAAGAAAAGGATGATCAGTTGAATGAGTTTTGACGCCAAGCGAAGCCCGGAAAACACCATCATGCAGTAGGAGGTGTGCTTGAGCTCCCATGTTGGGATCTGGTTGGCAAACGTGTTCTCAGGGTAACTCTTCCAAGCTTCTACGAGAAGGGCACTGGATTTGTAGAAGTGTTTGAACATCTGAAACATATAATCTTTGGGAATACACCCTCTTCTTCTGATGTTACCATAAAGATCCCAGCTCCTATTGCCAATTCTAGAACTTTGGTGAGCCAGGCGAGACCATGAACTTCAAGGAACGATGGGAAGAGGCTGAAGAAGATGCCGAAAACACAAGCAGCGCCAATTCCAATGCCGTAGTGAAGCATATGGTGAAGATAGGGGATCTTGGTGAAGAGATAGATGTCTGCAGCCAGAAAGAGCTGTGCAAACTCCAGGAAAATGTTCAGAGTCGCCTTGTATAGCTCCAAGGTCATCAGAAAGACCTCGGGGACCTTCCACCAAATCATAAGCATCTTTGCTCCAGTGAAAACCAAAACGACGATTGCCAATTGACTCAGAATCACACTCATAGCGGCGAAGAGCCATTTCTGATAGACACGAAAGTAGTTGGTTTTGAAGATGATGTGAAGGAAGACTCGGAGGTAGTAGAATCCGAAAAAGGTGGTGAGGATGTGGGAGAGGTAGACAAAGGGGAGAAGCGACATGGTGGGCTTATGGGGACTGAAGGATTTGGGATTTGTGGTGGGGTGGTGGGCGTAATTAGGTCCTAAGCCCCTGGTCTCGAGTTTCAAGGCTCCATGACAACGGGTAATCCGGTCCCGCCCCTCCTCGGGACTTGGTCCTATGATTCACAGAGCTTTGGATTATCTTTATTAGAAACACATATCACATTAGACAGTGACCAAATGAACCGGAACTTATACAAACTCCACCTCCACGTCCATCGGCTTCTGGTTCTTCCAATGCACCATCTTCCAGTTGCACTTGATCTCTCCAACCTCCTCCGAAACAGGCTGCTTCCTCACTTGCTCCCAAAGAATTCCATCTTCCAGATCACCATCATCGTGTTTTTTGCCTTCGTCATCCAAAAAGACTGTCAGCGGCTCTTGGTATTCTTGCAAACTGATCATTGGATATCCGATCCAAGTGTTTGAATCCAGCTGTGACTTGGCTTTGTTGAAATCGGCGCCCAGGAATTGGTAGGCGCACTTTTTGAAACAGGAAAAAAAACGAGTGAAGCAGTAGAATTCGCAGAAGACAACGCATTGAGATGCCATGAAAAAGTAGGGGTAGGGGAACGGGAACACGGGATTGAGCAGAGCAAAGATCACAGCTAGCGATGCTACGAAGACCATTTGCAAGAAGGTGAAAAACCAGATATGGGAGTTGCTCTCTTCAAACTCCATGTACTGGACTTGATCGTTGATTGGGTCTCCATTTGTGTGGCTATCGAGACAACGTTCAAACATGATGGAGAAGAGAGGCAACCCGAGCTGAAACATATTGATGTTAACCTTATGAATCTCTCAAAACTTTTTTCTTACCAGCAAAAAACAGATGTCAATGATGACGTGTATGCAGATCATTTGTATTTCAGTGAAGAACAATGGGATGGTGATTGCAAAGAAGGCTGCGTACATCGCCTGCATTGCGATGAAGGGAGAGAGCGAGAAAGTGCGTAGAGGTCCAGAAGAAAGAATGCAAAAGGTCTCAGCAGCCAGGAACATCTGAGCACTCTGGATCACTAGGTAGCAGGTGTGTGCAGGTGGCGCCAAGATATCCACAAACTCCGAAGTCGTTGTGTTAGTCTCATTCATAGTCTCGAACCATAAGACACGGGAAGAGACTCTAACCTGACTGCAGATCACAGAGACGATCATGGCTCCAGTCAACACGCCGTAGATCCCGCGATGGTAGCTGCTGAAGAAGTTGGTGAAGGAGGCCTTCAGCATGAAGTTGTAAAGGCGATGGAGGATCCAGAAGCTGACCGCGAAGTAGAAGAGGTAAGGGATGGAGAGGAGGGAAACGCGTACGAATACAAGAGGTAACATGGTGATACAGGGAGCCTGCGAACTGAGCTTCGGATACCTCGTTTTATACCCCGAATCTTGTAAGTCCCTAGGGTGTCTGAGGATGGGGCGGAGCCTAGAGTCTGAAAGCGCTAATGAGCAAGGATCAACAGAACAAGCTTTATTCAGAAATCAGACCACAAGAGCGTCAATTGCCACCGTAGTATCCTGCGAGAAGTTCTCGCCGAACGGATCCCTCTCCATCGGATAGTCGTCCAATCGATTCCAGTTGATCGGCTCCACGTACATCACCTTTCCAACTCCAAGAATGTCCGTCTTCCAGATGATCATCCTCACGTCCGGACGCATTATGCTCATTGTGGGGAACTCGAAGCGGAGATCATTCGGGTAGTTCGCACCAAAGAAGGCTTTGAATCTTGCAATCTCTTCGGTGTAGAAGCGACGGCAGGATTGCTTGTGGTCCAGGAGGATGAACACGAAGAAGAAGGGCTCTAGGACAGTCAAAACTTGCACGCAGAGAAAGGCGATTGGGGAGAAGAACGTCCAGGTCAAGACAGCTTGGGTGAACTGTAGAGCTAAGCGGCAGCAGGTGAACTTTCTCATGAGCCAAGCGGTAGTGCGGTGCTCCTCGATTTTGTGGATCTCCTCGATCGGTGCTTGTCTTGCATTTGCCTCATCTACCAATTTGGGGGCAGCCAGGAGAGCGCGCCAGTAGTTCTGAAGATTACCTAGGTTGAAAGTTTTCTTGCCCTTCTTTTCAACTCACAATGATGTTTCCAGTGGCCAGGAGTAGGATGCAAATGGCAGCGAGTCGAGTGGAGAGGATGGGGAGGAGCATGGCGAAGATGATGGAGGAGGCGATGAAGGTGGAGAACAGGAAGCGATACCAACGGGCGCTGTGCGAGAAGGGGACCACGGCGATGGAGGAGATTTCTGGAATGATACAAACATTGCAGTCATGTCCCCTCTCTTTCAGCTTACCCCAGTAGAGAAGGACCTCTGCAAATTCGAGGAGAAGATTGTAGGTTTGCTTAGTGGCCTTGATAACCTTCAGCAGCACCTTTTTCCCATCTGAGAACTGATTGGCGACAGCAAGCGAGCTGAAGACCACGATCCCTATCATCAGTAAGGTGATCACGGTGAGGATACGGCGTTGGCAAGGACGGAAGTATCTTGAGAACGCAACCAGCTTCAATAGGTAGAGTAGGAAGATGAAGGCGGTGATGGAGAACGCGCAATGGATCAGAGGAAAGAAGACGTGCACCATGACTGAGGTAGGAGCTCAGAATGACTGCTAACGGCAGCATAAAACTCCGAGCTAAAAGTCCCAAGGGCGGGGTGCTACATAGCAACAGGGAGACGCGATCACATGAGTTCATTAGGAGGATTATCTCTGTTTACCACTAGCCACCGAAATCACTAAATCAGGCGACCAAAGGACCAAAATCAAGACAAAGAGCAGGAGATCACACGTTTAACGATCCTTTGATCATAAGTACCAAAAGTGCGATTTGGAAAGATGCTAAATTGTTGCAAACTGAACATGAAAAGAAGAAGAGCGTTTCGGGTACCAGAACCGAAACGCCAGCGTTCGTCTTGGAGTGTTCTTGGCCCAAAAGTAAAAAACGTTTATTTCGAAACACAGTAACTTATCCTGCACGTCTTCCCAACTCCTCCCAATCAATCGGTTCCCTATACTGCATCACCATCCCATCTGCGGCTCTCCGAATGATAAGCTTCGGTTTCTGGTCCCAAATGTACATCATCGGGTACTCAATCTCCAGATTCCTAGGAAATAGGTAACCAAGATGAAGACGATCTTCAGCGACTCCTCGGGCCAAAGTTCCATAGCTAGATTTCCCGGTGAACATGAAAATGTAGACGAACTTCATGGCATCCAAAAGAACAAAGAACTCGGTTAGCAAGAAGAAATCTTCGGAAATATAGATCCAGTATAACAGGTTTTGAGCAAATTGAGAGTATAGACGGTGTTTGGAAAACTCTTTCAAGGCGTGACCCATGTCCTTAAAGTCGATTGTTCGTGTGGCTTCTTCCACAGTTGGAATGTCCCATTGCGGTCGATCTTCTAGCTCGAAATGACCCAATTGGTACAGGACATCTATCTGCAAGTCTTTTCAAAGGTCTTACGGTCTTTTTGAAGCCTTCAAAGAGTTTAGACTCACCGCAATATAGTTGAAAAGTGTCAACGCAAAAGTTAGACCTGCCACCAATCCCCGTCCAACTAGAAACTTCCCCAAAACACGAAGAATCGCCGGGAAAATGAACATGGCAAGGGTGTAATTGTGGAATCTTTGAATGTTCAATCTTGTACGAAGTTTCCGATGGATTAGATTGTCTAAAAGGTCATTGATATTGATCGCTATTTCTGATGGCTTACCTGTAGTAAGAAGCACTTGAAGAAGTTCAATATCCAGATTGAAAAACTGTTGTTGAAACGGAGGAGCCTTGGCCAAAACTTTCATGTCTCGAAATCCCGGGACGATTTCCAAGTTCCCATATGCATATTTTCCAACAGAAACCGTGCTAAACAGCATTGAAACACAAATTGAAATGGCTAATCCAGTGATTAGACAACGTTGGTAATGGCGGTAGTAATTTGTGAAAGAAGCCAAATACAAGAATGCACATAGGCAAACAAAGGTGCTAAAGGTAGCACCTAAGTTGAAGAAGAAGAAAGGGATTTTGGAGATCATTTTGAAGCAATGTTGCTTTGAAATGAGTTGAGATGTGTTGTGTGAAATGAGATGTGGATTTGGAAAGAGAGGGGCCCGGGATGCCATGGCAACCCAACCTGATCCTATAATTAGGTATCTCTCTGTTGCGGAGCTTTGAAGATTAATTCGTCGGTTTCCCAGCTTCTTATTGCATTGCAGGGCGTTCCCGGAATGTTCTGGAAAAGTTCGTGCAGGTGTTTTGTGCATTTTGAGTTGAATATTTTGAAAAAAAATAGTTGCTAGTAGGTTTGCGAAGTTTGTTTCTATCAGTTTTCAACAAAAAAACCCCGAAAAATCGCTCTAGAACCAAGAAAAATAGCAGAAAAACTGAATTCGCGGCGAGACCCGCTGACGAAAAGTGTGCTGCGCCTTTAAAGTGGAGGGGTACTGTAGATGAACATTTTTCGGTCGTTTTTCCCGGTTTTTTCTGCAAAAAACTGAAAAATTGTGCTGAAAACGAATGAAAATAGCTTTCGCATGTCTTTTTCTATCAGTTTCTATCAAAAAAGTGTGCGAAAACCCGTCAAAAACCAAAAAAAAAACCCCAAAAACCAAATTTCGCGACGAGACCCATCGACAAAAAACGTGCTGCGCCTTTAAAGTCGGGGTACTGTAATTATTTACTTTTCGCCCGTTTTTCTTCGATTTTTCGACAAATTCTCGCAGAATTTTGATGGAAAAACATCAAAATACTCTTTATTTTCAATATGATTAGATCACCCGGCTTATACGACATGATGAGACAGACAAAAAAAAACAGAATGGGAACAGAAAAAAGGGAAAACCCGTCGTGGAAAGTTGAGAGGTGGTTTGAATCTCGCAATCAAAGAAGAAGAATCTCGATAATGATAAGGAAATTGATTAGAAAAGACAAGAAAGAAACGGAGAATGCACCAATTTTGTCAGGAAAGCTTGATATTTTGATATCGGGCCAAGGAAACAGGAAAACGGAGGCAAGAAGAGGCTATAAACTATTTCTGCTGGAGGCAATCGGTGTTTGGGTGGTCTTGGTAGCGTTGAAGAGGATTCGCGAGTTCAGGACGGAATGGAGGACTGAAGAATCGGAAGCGGCGACACGGACGAGTGGGGTTTTGTTGATCTCGCAGAGTTGACGGTCTCTGGAATGAAAATTTGACAAGTTTTGAACATTTTGGGGTATATCTGACAATTTCTACGCTGAAACTATGAAAATTGAGCTAACTTCGATGTTTTTCACGGAATTTTGACTTTTTTTTGATGAAAAAAAATTTTTTTTTTTTGGTTTTTTGGGCGAAATAGTGGAAATTTTCGTTAAAACATATTCAATATACGTTTTGCATTTCATTTTCTATCAGTTTCTCTCAAAAAGTGCATGAAAATCTGCTCAAAATCCAGAAAACTATAATTGATTTTCGCGGCGAGACCCGTGAACAAAAAACGTGCTGCGCCTTTAAAGTTGGAGTACTGTAGTTTGTCAATTTTTGCTGTTTTTCGGCTCTTTTTCGCTGAATTTTTTAATTTTGAGCCAAAAACTGGAAGATTGAATTAGAATCAATGTTTTTCAGAAAAATTTCGCATGTTTTTAATGAAAAAATGTTCAAATTTGAATGTTTTTTTTACAAAATTTTATCACAAACTGAAATTTTTTTCAGTTTTTGGGCGAAAAAAAAATTTTAGTTGAAAAACATTGAATATACGTTTTGCATGTCATTTTCTATCAATTTTCATCGAAAAGTGCATGAAAATCTGCTCAAAATCCAGAAAACTCTGAAAAAATTGATTTTCGCTGCGAGACCCGTGGACAAAAAACGTGTTGCGCCTTTAAAGTTGGGGTACTGTAATTTATCAGTTTTTGCTTTGTTTTGCTTTTTTTTCGGCAACTTTTCGCTGAAATTTTGTAAAAACTGGAAGATTGTGTTAGCATCAATGTTGTTCAGGAAAATTTCGCATGTTTTTGATGAAAAAAAGTTCAAAGTCGAGTGTTTTTTCACAAAATTTCATCGGAAACTGAACATTTTTTGGTTTTTTGTGCAAAATAGTGAAATTTTTTGTTAAAACACATTGAATATACGTTTCGCATGTCATTTTTTATCAGTTTCAATTAAAAAAGTGCAAAAAAATCGGTCCAAGTCCGAGAAAAACCAAAGAAAACTGATTTTCGCCGCGAGACCCATGGACAAAAAACGTGATGCGCCTTTAAAGTTGGGGTACTGTAGTTTATCAATTTTGCTTGTTTTTGCTCTTTTTTTCGGCAAATTTTCGCGAAATTTTGCAATTTTTAGGGGAAAAAACTTGAAAATTGGATTAATTGGAACTCACCTCGAATCTCCCCATCCTCCATTCTCCTTCGACGGTTTCAAGGATCTTCTGGAGGTATCTGTGACTGAAAGACTGCTCGGGAAAAGAAGATCCTTGTGTGTTCGAAAGAGTTCCTGCGTCGATTGTAGGGCTTTATGAGCTTCACAACGATGCGTGTGCACTCCACAATCTCCGATATGTATCACTCTGGGGCTTTTCGTGAAGATCACTCGAAACCTTTGCGGTAAGCACTTCGCCGAGACTTGCATCAGCGACCAATCCCAATTATAGTCATCCCATCGACAGAACATGTCCGAGCATCCTTTGATCTTTTGCCAGGTGGCTTTTTGGAGCGCCATTCCCATGTTGTGTTTGCTGCTGTACCAGGGATGAACACCAAGACGGGCAATATCTTGGCCGTATTTGCTGGTGGATTTCAGGTAGAATCCAAGCGAAATGATCTCACAATTGGCGCAAAACTTTGGGCGATTGTAGACAATGATATCGAGTACGTGAAGCGCATCGGGGGCGAGCATATGGTCCTCTTCTAGTAGGAGAACCCACGGATCCGCCATTTGAAACTTTTCCACGATTCCATCGAACACAAAATTCATCTTCCACCACCAATGATGCTTGATTTGAGTCAATTGAGCCACTCGATAGTTTCCATACTTGTCAGGACTGCTCCAATTCGTACAATTCGCCTCTTGTGCTCGATCTCGCTTCATTTTCTCCGCGCAATCCGTCGGAGATTGTCCCGGGTAGACTGTAGGGAAGAGTTGCATGTTGTACGGGTAGAAGATTTGGTAGACGCGGGCGAATGTGATGTTTCGGATCATTTCATTGATAATCGCCACATTGATATCGTGCGAAAAAACCAGGAGGGTGTCCTCGATGCCTTTGGTGTTTTTCATGGATTCGATGAGGTATTGAAGGTAGACTGGACGATCGTGGACTTGGATCACTAAAACCGTTTTGACACTGCTCAAATCGCCGAATTTCCCGATATTGAGGATGTCGAAATTCTCGTTGAGCTCACTGACCGATTCGACGATCTCGGCGCCTGTGAGGTAGTCTCCGTGGGTTGCTGCAAGAAAAAAACATTGGATTTTCGTTTTTCTATCAGTTTTTATCAGAAAAGTCTGAAAAATTTGCTCCAAAACCAAGAAAACATCAAAAAACCCAATTTCGCGGCGAGACCCACCGACAAAAAGTAGGCTGCGCCTTTTAAGTTGGGGTACTGTATTTTATCATTTTTCGCTTGGTTTTTTGGCGATTTTTCGACGAAAATTCTGTGAAAAGACATTCAATATTTGTTTTTCATGTCATTTTCTATCTGTTTCCATCAAAAAGTGCAAAAAAATCGATTTAAAACCGCGAAAACAGCAACAATTTTTGATTTCGCGGCGAGACCCGTCGACAAAAAATGCGTTGCGCCTTTAAAGTCGGGGTACTGTAATTTATCAATTTTGCTCGTTTTTCGTCGTTTTTTCTCGGTTTTTCGACGAATTTTTGCTTAAATTTTGCAAAAAAAGTTTAAACTAACCCTTGAACTCCCATCCACTCAAATCTGGTTTATCAGGGGTTGCAACTCTCGTCGAATCGTTCTTCAGCAGCTCCGCAACATCCTTGTTGAGTCCCGCCCACTCATCTTTGGACCATCCCGAGTTTCTAGCGATTAGAGGCACTCCGTCACGTATTCGTTGCTCTTCGGCGGGTGCTTTGAGGAAGATGACGATGAAACCGAACTGGAAAGTGGGGGTTTTGAGGGAGGAAGCGATTTGGGGTGCTTTTATCGAGTTTTTCTGGTGAAAAACTAGTTTGAACCGCGGTAGGTAACAATTTCCTAATTATTCTAACAGTTATTCTGATAAAAATTGCAAAAAAAAATTTTTTTTGAAAAAAAATGTTTTTTTTGGAATTTTTTTTTTGAAAAATTTAGGAATTAAATTCAAAACTAATGCGAATGCGCTTTACGAGCAATTTCAACAAAATTTTCCTTAAAATCGGTTTGAAAACCACCAAAATCGAGAAAAAATTCATTTTCGTGGCGAGACTAAAATTCTAAAAAAAAATGTTTTTTTTTTCAATTTTTTCTTCTGTTTTTTATGTTAAACTGGTAGAAATAGCGTTTCAGCACCAGTTCGGATCTAATTTCACAGTTATTAAATGGAAATTTAAAAAATATTTTAAAACAAAAAATTTTCTAGAATTTTTTTTCAAAATTTCCAAAAAAAAATTTGAAATTTTTTTTTTAGAAATTGTATTCAGAATCGCTAAAACGGGCCCCAGTAGCCCGTTTTTATCTATTTTTGTTTAAAAAATCAAGAAATTTGACCCAAAAACCGTCAAAAAAATTTGCGGCGAGATTGAGAATTTCGAAAATTTTTTTTATTTATTTAAAAAATTTTTTTTTTTTAAATTTCAGAAACTCTAGTCAAAATTGATGTAAATAGTCCACAAATGCACGTTTGTTTTTAATCAATTCAGTTTAAAAAATCGGAAAATTTCATTAGAAACCGTAAAAATCTAAAAAAAATTGACGAAATTCAAAATTTCGAAAAAAAAATTTTTTTTTCAACATTTTTTTTCTTTTTTCTTAATTTTTTCCAATTTTAAAAAACTGACCAAACAACACCCAATCACGACATTGGCTATTCGATGCATCCGTCGATAGACCATCATATCAGCCGGACGACAAGAACTGTCGTCCGATGGATCGACCGTTCGAGGCCGAGTGGAATCTGCAAAAAGCGTTGAATTTTCGTCCGAAACTCTCAGAATCTCGCTAAATCGTCAGTTTTCCGGGAAAGTCTCAAGAAACATAGAAAACACACATTTAATTGGTCGAGAAAAACGGAAAAAGAGACAATTGGGTCAATTTGTGTGAAGAGGAAGAGAAACGAGTGGTTAGTCGGCGGTTGATCGGAGAACTGAACAGAGAACATGTTTCCGGTTTTGCTGTGTCTATTTTTGCAGTTTTTGAGCTGTTTTTGAGCTCTGTTCCTTGAAAAATAGACATCAATTACGAAAAAAACGACATTTTCACATTTTTTGCGTCGCGATGTTTTATTCACGGAATGGTCGATGAGGGGAACAGGAATTCGAGATGATCAGGGATAGAAAAGCAGAAAATAACAAAAAAATTATAATTTTAGACGCTAATTGTTATTAAAATTATGTGTTTTCGCGGCGAGACCCATTTTCGGAAAATTGACGAAAATGAGCGAAATTTTTGTGGTTTTGAGGTGTTTTTTGCGATTTTTACGATAAACCTGGTTAAAACTTATGATTTTCAAGTTAAAAAGCTGAAAATTTTGAAAATTAGATGAAAATTGAGAAAAATTGACTCAAAACTGATAAGAGCGAGCATGGGCGTTATCAGTGAAAAACAACGTATTTTCTTTCTGATAAGGTAAAAATTATCAATTCTAAATTAGAAACCCAAGAAATGCTCTTTTTCAAAAAATTCTAGGCGCGAAATCAGAAAAAAAAAACGAAAAAAAATTTTTGAGAAACAATTTTTTTTCGAAAAATCTTCCAAAATCAGTCAAATTTTTTGGTTTTGAGCTTGAAAAATCGCAAATTCTTATATTTCTCAGTTTTTATGATCAAATCAACGCAAAACTAATCAGAAACCCCGAAAAAACCGGCTAATTCATCGGATAATTTTCAAATTCTCCCGGTGGCCTAGGATTTTTGGCCTTGGATTTTCCTAGGCCACCGCTTGGCAGCGAGCCAAAAAGCGTCTCGGAGCAACAAAACAGAGCAAAACTAGGGAAATTTGGAACATTGGTCGAACAAAGACTAGAAAAACGTCAGAATTCAGAGATTTCGATGTGTTTTTTTTCGAGAAATCTGCGATTTTTGGACGATTCACGGTCGATTTGCCGAATCTCGGTGAAACCATAACCAGACCGAGTATAATACAAATCGGCTAATCCGTTCCGCAAAAAACGACGCGAATTCCACTTGAAGCGGAAGAAATCGACGGAAAAGGGCGGTTCGCGAAGAATGTGTCGATGTAAATGTGAAAGAAGAAGATGGAGAAGAGGGGAAGCGTGAAGGCGTTGTTTTCCTCTTTTCAAAGAGTTTTTTACGAAAAAACTCGAGAAACAATGTTTTCTCAAAGGGAAATGCCAAAAAAGGACAATTAAAAGCAATTTTCAAGGTCTTTTAGACATCGTCGACCCGACGGGCAGATGCGGAAGACGAAAAAACGGGGCAGCTGGCGATATCGACCTTCTCGTAAATCGACGCTTGTTTGTAAACTATCGAAGCGAGAGATCCGACGGATTTGAGACGCGCAGATGGTTTGGGAGGAGAATCACGGCTGATTGATTACCCATTTGCTTTTGGGTGGGGGAATTGGAGCTTGGCTGGGAGGAGATGGAGACGCAGGTGGAGAAGTATCATTTTCGAGAGCGCCTGGAGCTATAGGGCTTATCAGTTTATCAGAAATCAGCTGCCTGATGTGTTAGATGACGTTTTTGAACGAAATTGTGGGAAAAAACCGAGAAAAATGAGCAAAATTGATAAACTACCGTACCCCAACTTTAAAGGCGCAGCACGTTTTTTGTTGACGGGTCTCGCCGCGAAAATGGGGTTTTGGAGTTTTTTTCTGGTTTTTGAAGGTGTTTTATGAACTTTTTTGATTGAAACTTATAGAAAAACACAAGCGGAACAAGTTTTGAACATTTCGCACAAAAATTTCTGAAAATCGAGAAAAAACAGAGAGAAAGCGATAAGCCACAGAAATTACTTTTGAAAACTTGACGAAAATTTCGGAAATACTAAAATTTGTCAAAGTAAACTAGGTGCAAACCAAAATCTAAAGCTTTCGACGCCTTTTCCCTTACCCCTATTGTTCAACAGCTTCAACTTTCCCCAGGGAAAAGTATAGAATCTGAGATTTCGCCGCCGCCACCATGTTTTCATTGTTTTCCATGTTTTCTTTAGCGCCACTGGCAGATTTTGAAGATTTATGAGGGTGTTCGGAACGGAAAATTGATGGAACTTGCGAAAAACTGACAAAAAATGAAAAATGCCGGCAGAAAAAGTTTTTGGGCGGAATTTTGGCAAGTTCGGCGATATTTTTGAGGAAAAACACTCTGCAAAGCGGTAATGATGCTCGGCGAAATGAAAAATGATAAGAAATCAACTGAAATTGGCTGAAAAAGAGAAAATGGCGAGAAACAAGTCGACGAACAGTTATTCTTGAGTGTGCGCCTTTAAACTTTCATTACTGTAGTCGAATTTGAAAAATGAGTGGTTTTCGCTGAATTCTGGAGAAAATCTAGAGAGAAAAGACGAAAATCTATGTTGAAAAGCAAGAAAAACTTTGAAATGCATGAGAAATCCAATAAAAAGTGAGAAAATTCACAGAAAATTGAAGGAAAACAGAGATTTTGACAAATCGCTGCGAGACCCGAGAACAAAATGAGGCATGCGCCTTTAAAGCTACAGTAACTTTTCATTCTATTTTTGATGGAATTTCGAGTTTTTCACCGTTTTTCCGCTGTAAATCACTGAAAGCTTGTGGAAAAAAATAAAAATGTAGTGTTTTCACAAGGTTTTCTATCCAGCTTCATCAAGATGAAGTTAAATACAAGAAAATCGGAGAGAAGCCGAGTTCCACCGACAGATCAAAGGGATAGATAAGATCAGAAGCCTTTAGATGAATGTGAGATTAATATCGCCTTCACAAGTCTGAAATTTCTCTTTCAAACAGCTCAAAAGCGCATTTGAAACCTTCAAAAAGCATTTGACAACTGAAAGGTTTCCGCGACCTTCTAGCCTTTCTACACGAAAAACCGAAGGGAAACTTGACAACTTTCGTCGCAAAAGTAAAAGTGTGTCTCTCGGCGAAAAACTTTGGCAAAAACGCGGCCCTTCACCCCGTTCAAATAGGCTCAATTTACGTAAACTCGGCACCCGTCGCCGCCTTCTTTCGTCTCACACCGAATATGTATGCAAATTCGGGTGGAAATTCGTGAATTGGCAAAGCGAGAAATGGCGGATTAGAAGAAGAAGAAGACAGGGACAGATGCGATATGTATATAGCAAGCTGGACTAGAGAAAAAGGGAAGAAGAAGCGAACATGTGTAATAATAAAATGGTGTGGTGGGAGGGGGGGGGATGGAGCTGAGCTCGAGCTCTATGGCTCTATGGGGTATAGGAAATTGGAAAAATAATAATATGAGGAGTGGGTGGGTTTTATTATGGTTTTTCTTACGGTTTTTTATCCCATTGACGGCAGAAAAATTTGGCTCGGTGGGTTTCGCAATGAACTCGGTTTTTCGGCAATTTTTCTAGATGTTTGTATGGAAAATTGATAGAAAAAATGATAGAAAACCTTGTCGCAACAATTGGAACTGAAAATTTGACTTTTGTCGGAAAATTTTCGAAAAAAAAAATCGAAAAAAAAAATTTTTTCGAAATTTTTTTTTCAAGTTTCTGGAACTTTTGATAGATTTTCGCACAGTTTTTGAGAGAAAAACAACAAAGTTAGTATAAAAGCCTAACTGCAAAAAACTTGAGTTAAAAATTTGAGTTTTCGTTGAAAAAGTTTCGGAAAAAAAATTCGAAAAAAACATTTTTTTCGAAAATTTTTTTTTCAAAAAGATTTTTTTCAACTTTTTCAACAAAATGTCCCTATTTTGGGGGGAACAAACTGAAAACTATTAAAAACAAATTTCTAAATCTTTATTTTTGTTAAAAACTCAGTTTTTCCCAAAATTGACAACTTTGAGGGGTCTCGCCGTGAACTCGGTTTTTCGATGGTTTTTGACGGATTTTCACTTGGTTTTTTGACTAAAAACAATGCAAATAGAGTTGGAAAACTTATTTGAAACAATTTAAAGCTAGAAAACACTTTTTTTTACGAAAAAATCCCAAAAAAAATTTCCAAAAAAATAATTTTTTGTTCGAAAATTTTTTTTTCACTTTTTTTTGACAAAATTTCCCTATTTTTCGCTTATAATGAAATTGAAAAAAATGAAAATAAGTTTTCCAACCTTTTTTCTTCAAAAACCTATTCTAAAACTATCCAAACCCCTCAAAAACGTCCCGAAAACCCAACTTTTTGCACGACCTACCAAAATCCACCTCTTCTAACATTTGATGAAAGTGAGCTATAAACAATGTGACTCTCCACGTCCAGGTCCCCCCATAGGTGTCATATTACATGAGAATCAACAAAACAAAGCGCAATGTTTAGTTTTGTAACAAAACCAAACCAACCGACCGACCGGAACTTTTTTGTTCCATAGAACCTACATAGAAATGACTCATTTTGTGTAATCAAAGTTTTTCATCTCATCTAACAATGTTGCCAGTGAAATTTCTTTGCTAACTAACTAGAAAGGGCCTAAATAACGAGTTACTCACTACTCTTCTTGGCAAAAGATAATTGAATAAGAAAATGGGCAAAAAGAGAAACAGAGACATTAGCGAAGAAGGGGGGTTGGATAATGAGTACGTGTTTTTCGTCTCCTTCTTCGTTTTCTTTTTAGGCAGCAAAAACGGAAGGAAGTGTTGCAAAATGAAACATTTATGAAGCACTTTTGCACGTCACAATGGCCAAGTCTAGCTCTCACTATCAGGTGTTGAAAAATCAAAAGCGAACTAACTGAAAAATGGAAAATAGTCATTGCGCTAATTGGAAAATTACAAAGAATCTAGTGAAAATGGCGAAAAACAAATCGGCGAACTGTTATTTTGAGTGTGCGTCTTTAAACTTTTACTACTGTAGTCGAATTTGAAAAATGAGTTGTTTTCGCTGAATTTGACAGGAAATCTAACAGAAAAAGACGAAAATCTATGTCAAAAAGCAAGGAAAACTCTGAAATGCATGAGAAATCCAATAAAAAGTGAGAAAATTCGCGGAAAATCGGAAGAAAACACGTATTTTGACAAATCGCTGCGAGACCCGAGGACAAAATGAGGCATGCGCCTTTAAAGCTACAGTAACTTTTCATTCAATTTTTGATGGAATTTCGAGTTTTTCATCGTTTTTTCGCTGTAAATTACCGGAAAACTGCAGAAAAATAGGAAAATGATTCATTTTGTCTCTAAAATATTGTGTTCTGCAAGATTTTTCGAATTTGAAAAATGAGTTGTTTTAGCTGAATTTTGGAGAAAATCTGGAGAGAAAAGACAAAAATGTTTGTCAAAGAGCAAGAAAAACTTTGAAATGCATGAGAAATCTAATAAAAAGTGAGAAAATTCGAAGAAAATTGAAGGAAAACAAGGATTTTGACAAATCGCTGCGAGACCCGAGTACAAAATGAGGCATGCGCCTTTAAAGCTACAGTAACTTTTTATTCAATTTTTGATGGAATTTCGAGTTTTTCACCTTTTTTTCGCTGTAAATCTCGAAAGAAATGCAGAAAAATAGGAAAATGATTCATTTTGTCTCTAAAATGTTGTGTTCTGCAAGATTTTTCGAATTTGAAAAATGAGTTGTTTTCGCTGAATTTTGGAGAAAATCTGGAGAGAAAAGACAAAAACGTATGTCAAAAAGCAAGAAAAACTTCGAAATGCATGAGAAATTCAATAAAAAGTGAGAAAATTCACGGAAAATCGGAAGAAAACAAGGATTTTGAGAAATCGCTGCGAGACCCGAGGACAAAATGAGGCATGCGCCTTTGAACGTTGGGTTACGGTATTTTATTTCGATTTTCGAGTTTTTCACCGCTTTTTCGTACAAAAAAAGGCTCAGGTGTTGAAAAATAGAGAGCGAACTAACTGAAAAATGAAAAATAGTCATTGCGCCATAGGAGCGATCAGGAGAGAAGGAGAGAACCAGTTCTTCCCGGCCCGAGGCAAAGTAAAGACCGACCAGAAATCATTGTAAACACACAAATACACATTCGAGTACTTCATGAATCGTTTATTTTATGAGAAAGAGACCTAGGGAGCTTTCTACGGGCACACATCTGGAGGCCGAGCACAAAGAGCCGCGTTACTCAGACCCTGTTCCTGTTGACCGGTCTCGCAGTTCGTTGAGTACATTTTGCCGTTGTTCGGGTTAGTGGTATTGGTTCCGACTAGGATTCCAACGCAGCCGAGGGGTACTGTGCTGTTTCTGAAAACAAGACTTCTAGATCCAGGTGATGCCTAGAAGACTTACACAGCCGGTTGGCCATCAGCAAACAAACTAGGATTCGCATCAACAATCTTCTGGTACTGAACACTGGACTCTTGCCAGGTGTACGCCTTGAAAATCGAGCAATCCTCCTGATCATTGTACGCCATACAAATAGTACGCCGCTTGAGCGCAATCGTCACTAGAATTTGCTCCGACCAACTCGTGCTATAGTTCACTGTGTTCTGCGCCATGCCCACTACCGTGTTGTACTCGGTGACATTCTCGATTCCGGAGAGATATGCGCCGGGGCTTTGGGATTGGCAGAGGGCGTCGGATTGGTTGTAGGTCATGTTGTAGCCGTTGACGATTTTGAGGCAGACACGACGGGTGCTGGAGCGTTGGATTAGGGTCCAGCCGGTGGCGCAGATTAGGGAGGAGTTGAGGCAGAGTTCTGGAAGATTGGATTAAAGTTGATAAGAGGTTTGGGGAGTTACTGGTGGTGGTAGGAGGTAGGGTGGTTGCAGTGGTGGTGGTGGTGGGTGCAGTGGTTGTAGCAGGAGTCGTGGTGGCTACAGTAGTACTGATCTTGGTGGTAGTAGGTACTGTAGTTGTAGCAGGAGTCGTTGTAGCGACCGTGGTGCTCAATTTGGTGGTAGTAGGCACCGTCGTTGTAGCAGGAGTCGTTGTAGCGACCGTGGTGCTCAATTTGGTGGTCGTTGGAACCGTGGTTGTTGCTGGGGTGGTTGTAGGTACACTAGTACTCAATTTGGTCGTGCTGAGTACTGTAGTGGTAGTTGGAACAATCGTTGTGGCTACTGTAGTACTGATCTTGGTGGTGGGCACTGTAGTGGTAGTTGGAATCGTCGTGGTGGCCACCGTCGTACTCAATTTGGTCGTACTAGGTACTGTACTAGTCAGCAAAGTAGTCAGCAACGTTGTCAGCTTCGTGGTACTCACTCCAGTGGTAGTTGGAACCGTTGTCTTCGTAGTAGTACTTGAACACTGTCCCTTTCCACAAACCAACATCCTTGCCGGAGTTCCATTACTCGAAGTGGCATCTGTGCAATTCATCGAATATACCAAGTCTTCAGCCACCCTCGAGATGTTCCGATAGACCAGAATACCAGCACACCCTCTAACAGCTGTTGGGGATGTTTCAACGCCTCCAGGATTGAAGTGTTGATTGAAGAGGGTGTTAGAAGTTTGACCGAGGCCATCCATCCAAATGAATCCTTGTGGCAATTGGCATTGCGGGGTTCCTGTTCCATTGTTATCAGTACAACCTGATGTTCTTTGAGCTCCAATGATCATCATTGCCTTCTCATATGGCCCTGCTCCCATTCCAGTAACAACATCGGATTGGGTGTAAGCCTGACCAATGATGTAGTTGTACTCATCATTGGAATCAGGGCCAGTGAGAACTGCATTGTACTGACTTGTACAGTAGTTGCTGGCTTCTGTGTAGCTGCTGGTGTCCTTGTAGAAGAGGTGGATGCAGAAGATCTGTCCGCCTCGGACTGTCTTGAACCATCCCTCTTCACAGTCTCCAGAGCAAACTGCTGGGCCCTTGGAGGTAGTAGTGCCTTGAGTTGTACTGGCTTTGGCGGTACTGGTGAGCAATGTGGATAGAGAGGTGATCTTTGTGGTGGCCATGGTGGTGCTTGCTTTGGCGGTGCTTGTGGCAGCTGCTGTCGAAGTTCCGGGAGCAGTACTGGTTGCTACAGATGTCTTCGTTGTTTGAACTGTGGTAGTGGGAGCAGCTGTGCTGGTAGCTACTGTGGTACTTGCTTTGGCTGTTGAGGTAGCAATACTGGTACTGGTCGCAATAGATGTCTTTGCTGTACTGGATGCAACTGTCGTCGAAGCCTTGGTTGTTGTGGCAGAGCAAGATCCCTGTCCACAAACCACCATTCTTGACGGTGTTCCAGTACTGGATGTTCCATCATCACAACTGATAGAGTAGACCTTGTCGAGAGATTTCTGGGTGCTGTCAGTGAGGACCAGGATACCAACACAAGCACGGACTGTGGCATTTGATCTGGAAGTTTATACAGTTCAATTCGACTCTAGGATTGAAGATCTTACGTCTCAACTCCTCTGCTACCCATGTTCTGGTTGAAGAGCGTGTTGGATGTTCCGCCGAGTCCATCAGTCCATTCAAATCCCTACAAAATAAGGTTCAAATTCAGTTTTTCAAGGTCAACTCACTCTCGGCAACTGACACTCCGGAATGGTTCCACTATTCGTAGTACACTCCGCTGTCCTCTTCGCTCCAATCATCATCATTCCCTCAGTAAACGGAGCGTTTCCATTGAGGACATCCGAGTAGTTGTAAGCTTGTCTGATGATCTCATCATACTCCGGATTACTGTCTGGACCAGTCAAGAATCCATTCTGTTGGTTTTGACAGTAGGTGCTGGCATCCGTGTAACTTGATGTGGTGTGGAAGAACAACCTCATGCATAGCGTCTGTCCACCTCTAGCAGTCTTGAACCATCCTGGATAGCAACCATTGGAGCAAACTGGGACAGTACTGGTTGCCGAAACCGTAGTGAGTTTGGTAGTGGATGGAGCAACAGTGGATGTGAGCTTTGTCGTAGACGTGGCTGCAGCAGTTGTTGTTGGAGCAGCAGTACTGGTTGCCAATGTGGTGCTAGCTTTGGCGGTGCTTGTGGCAGTTGTTGTTGAAGTTCCAGGAGCAGTACTGGTTGCCACAGACGTCTTTGTAGTTTGAACTGTGGTAGTCGGAGCAGCAGTGCTGGTAGCAATGGATGTCTTTGCTGTACTGGTTGCAGCTGTTGTTGAAGCCTTGGTTGTTGTAGCAGAGCAAGATCCTTGTCCACACACCACCATTCTTGACGGCGTTCCAGTGCTGGATGTTCCATCATCACAACTGATTGAGTAGACCTTGTCGAGAGACTTCTGGGTGCTGTCAGTGAGGACCAGGATACCAACGCAAGCACGGACTGTGGTGTTTGATCTAAAAAGAAGGAGATTGGTGTGACACTAAAGTTTAGAATCTCACGTTTCAACTCCTCTGCTACCCATGTTCTGATTGAAGAGAGTGTTTGATGTTCCACCGAGTCCATCCGTCCATTCAAACCCCTACAAAATAACGTTCAGATCTAGGTTTTCAAGGTCCACTCACTCTCGGCAACTGGCACTCAGGAATCGTTCCACTATTCGTGGTACACTCTGATGTTCTCTTCGCTCCAATCATCATCATTCCCTCAGTAAACGGAGCGTTTCCATTGATGACATCAGTGTAGTTGTAGGCTTGTCTGATGATCTCATTATATTCCGGATTGCTGTCTGGACCAGTCAAGAATCCATTCTGTTGAGTTTGACAGTAGGTGCTGGCGTCAGTGTAGCTCGATGTGGTGTGGAAGAAGAGCCTCATGCAAAGTGTCTGTCCCCCTCTAGCAGTCTTGAACCATCCAGGATAGCAGTCATTGGAGCAAACTGGGACTGTGGTGGTTGCCGAAGCCGTAGTGAGTTTGGTAGTGGTTGGAGCAACAGTGGATGTGAGCTTTGTCGTAGACGTGGCTGCAGCCGTTGTTGTTGGAGAAGCGGTACTGGTTGCCAATGTGGTGCTTGCTTTGGCAGTGCTAGTGGAAGCTGCTGTTGAAGTTGTGGGAGCAGTACTGGTTGCCACAGATGTCTTTGTTGTTTGAACGGTAGTAGTCGGTGCAGCAGTACTGGTAGCAATGGATGTCTTTGCTGTACTGGTTGCAGCTGTAGTTGAAGCTTTGGTGGTTGTGGCAGAGCAAGATCCCTGTCCACAAACTACCATTCTTGACGGGGTTCCAGTGCTGGATGTTCCATCATCACAACTGATCGAGTAGACCTTGTCGAGAGATTTCTGGGTGCTGTCAGTGAGGACCAGGATACCAACGCAAGCACGGACTGTGGTGTTTGATCTGAAAGCTTATACAGTTCAAATCGACCCTAGGATTGAAGATCTTACGTTTCAACTCCTCTGCTACCCATGTTCTGATTGAAGAGCGTGTTGGAAGTACCTCCCAATCCATCCGTCCATTCAAATCCCTACAAAATAACGTTCAGATCTAGGTTTTCAAGGTCCACTCACTCTCGGCAACTGGCACTCAGGAATCGTTCCACTATTCGTGGTACACTCTGATGTTCTCTTCGCTCCAATCATCATCATTCCCTCAGTAAATGGAGCGTTTCCATTGATGACATCAGTGTAATTGTAGGCTTGTCTGATAATCTCATCATACTCCGGATTGCTATCCGGACCAGTCAAGAAACCATTCTGTTGAGTCTGACAGTAGTTGCTGGCATCCGTGTAGCTCAGGGTGTTGTGGAAGAACAGCCTCATACAAAGTGTCTGCCCACCTCTAGCAGTCTTGAACCATCCAGGATAACAGTCATTGGAGCAAACTGGAACAGTGGTGGTTCCTTGTGAAGTTGTTGGTGGTTTGCTAGTCAAAGTAGCAGCAGCTGTAGATGTCTTCACGGTGGTTTGGATTGTGGATGTTGGAGCAGCAGTACTGGTTGCTAATGTGGTACTTGGCTTGGTGGTGCTGGTAGAAGCAGCTGTTGAGGTTGCGGGAGCAGTACTGGTTGCCACAGATGTTTTTGTTGTTTGAACTGTGGTAGTCGGAGCAGCAGTACTGGTCGCCAATGTGGTACTCGCTTTGGCTGTTGAGGTAGCAATACTTGTGCTGGTAGCAATGGATGTCTTTGCTGTACTGGTCGCAACTGTCGTTGAAGCCTTGGTAGATGTAGCCGAGCAAGATCCTTGTCCACACACTACCATTCTTGACGGGGTTCCAGTGCTGGATGTTCCATCATCACAACTGATTGAGTAGACCTTGTCCAGAGACTTCTGGGTACTGTCAGTGAGGACCAGGATACCAACGCAAGCTCGAACTGTGGTGTTTGACCTAAAATGTAAGAGATCAGTGCGACACTGAAGTTTAGAATCTCACGTCTCTACTCCTCTGCTACCCATGTTCTGATTGAAGAGTGTATTAGATGTTCCTCCCAAACCATCCGTCCATTCAAATCCCTAAAAAAGAAAGTTTAGAATCAGGTTTTCAAGGTCCACTAACTCTCGGCAACTGACACTCTGGAATGGTTCCACTATTCGTTGTGCACTCTGCTGTTCTCTTCGCTCCAATCATCATCATTCCTTCAGTAAACGGAGCATTTCCATTGATGACATCCGAGTAGTTGTAGGCTTGTCTGATGATCTCATCATACTCTGGATTGCTGTCGGGGCCAGTCAAGAATCCATTCTGTTGGGTTTGACAGTAATTGCTGGCATCTGTGTAGCTCAGGGTGTTGTGGAAGAACAACCTCATGCAAAGGGTTTGTCCACCTCTGGCAGTCTTGAACCATCCAGGATAGCAGTCATTGGAGCAAATTGCGGCTGTATTGGTTGCAGAAGCCGTGGTGAGTTTGGTGGTTGTTGGAGCAACAGTCGATGTCAGTTTTGTAGTAGAAACAGCTGCAGTGGTAGTTGGAATCACTCCTCCAGATGGCTTGGAAGTTGTTCCAACGGAGGTGGCTTGAGTTGTTGTAAGAATGGTAGTAGTAACGGCAGGTGTGGTGGTCAGAACCGTAGTCTTCTTCGTGGTAACAGTAGAAGTTCCCTCGGTGCCCGGACAGATTCCAGGCTGTCCGCAAACCACCAGTTTCTTCACTGTACCATCAGGAGAGGTGATTTCATCACAACTGAAACCCAGGGTGATAAAGAACAAGAGAGTGAGAGAACCGACTAACTTCAAAGAATAAACTAGATCCAAGGCTTTTTGAGTTTGATTTGTGTAAACCAAGATACCCGCGCAGGCCTGAGGATCGTCTTCGGATCTGGAACATCAAAGATCAGGATTCATTGACACGGAATAGGGGGATCTTACGTGGTAACACCTCCAGGATTGAAGTACATGTTGAAGAGAGCATTGGAGGTTCCAGTGACACCATCCAACCATTGCCAACCCTATAGATTCTCTATTATGATCTATTTCTTTGTCCTCCCCCCTGCTATCCCCACTCACATTCGGCAATGCACACTGAGGGTTTCCTGTTCCTGGATCCGTTGTACACGCTGCTGTCCTTTGAGCTCCAATCATCATCCAAACCTTGTCATACCCTCCCCGTTCAAATCCTTCCAAGATATCCTGCTGCACAGCTGTCTGTCCAATCACATAGTTATACTCATCTTGACTATTCGGTCCAGAAAGCACAGATCCCCAACTGTTCACACAGTAGTCACTGGCCTCTTGGTAGTACTTTGTCCATTTGAAGAAGGCGTGTATGCACCAGACTTGTCCGTTTCTGCTGGTTTGGTACCATCCGGATCTGCAGACTTTCACTGGACAATCGGTTGTGGTTGTGAGCGATGTAGTCGTTGAAGAAGGAGGAGTTGACGTGGCAAGTTCTGTTGTCGTTGGAGCAGGAGTACTACTTGGAGTAGGAGTGGTTCCAGCAGCACACTGTCCCTGCTTTCCACAAACCACCATTCTCGATTGAGTTCCGTTACTGTTAGTTCCATCCAAGCAACTGATTGAGTAGACCTTGTCATTGGCCATCTGGCTCACATCCCGATACACCAGGATACCAGCACAAGCCCTAACGTTAGTTGGCGATGTCTCTACACCATTGGGGTTGAAGAACTGATTGAAGAGAGTGTTAGAGGTGTCACCGAGACCGTCTTGCCAGATGAAACCTCTTGGAAGTTGACACTCTGGAATCGTTCCAGAATCAGTGGTGCATTCTGGGGTTCTCTTGGCTCCAATGAGGATCAGGGCTTGTTCGTAAGGTGACATTCCATTGACTACATCCGTCTGGGTGTAGGATTGATTGATGATGTAGTTGTACTCATCCACACTATCAGGGCCAGTAAGGAAAGCGCCGTGCTCGTTGTAACAGTAGTCTGAGGCATCGTTGTAGCTGGAGGTGTCGTGGTAGAAGAGCTGAAACACAATGATCAGACGACGTTCGACGACTTGAGACTTACATGAAGACAAAGTGTCGCTTGTGGGTTCCCGTTTCCTCTTCTCGTCGTGAACCAGCCCTCGTCACACACAGTTGTTGAGCATGGAGCGGTAGTCGTTTGGACTGTTGTGGTTGGAGCTGTGGAAGTAGAAGCCATTGTTGTTGTTGCATCGTCATCGTCACCACTAGACTTTGTTGAAGTTTTGAATGTGGTGGTGCTTGGAGCCTTAGAGGAGGTTGGCTCTTCAGTTGTGGTAGGAGCATCAGAC
>LR538071.1:161760-213233 GCA_900883565.2 Caenorhabditis panamensis | reverse complement strand
GGGGGGGGGGGGGGGCCTTGTGCCACCCCCAGGACTCGAACCTGGGGATATCTGGGGGCCTATTGACTCCCAGTCAACCCTCTTATCCGCTAGGCTAAGAGGGCGCACGACTGGACCTGTACAACAGGCCCTTATATATATGTGCCTCCTGGGAAGTCGTGAAGGGGATCAATAAGGTGTGCTATTGGTTAGAACGTTCAAAAGGGAACCGCCGCTGGAATTAGGGCCCGCGAGGTGTCGGCTGCACGAATGTCAACGGATAAGAGGTTTTCCGGGGAAAAGGGTGGGGGATTCTAGACCGATTCTGGGCTAATTTCCTTGAATTTTTTGATAAAAAAAGAAAAGGAGAAAAAAGTTTATGAGTCTAGAAATAGCCCATTTGACCGAAATAAAAATTGTAGCTGCAAGCGGACAAAAGCGTCAAGTTGGTGGTTGTGATGTCTGGAAAACCGGACAACTTTGTCGCCGGAGCCGACCGCAGCAGTCGAAGCACTTGCCAAGGGCGGACAAAAACAGTTCCATCGCATCGAGAAAAGCCAGAAACCGATTGTCGCGGCGATTATGGGAAGTTGCATAGGTGGAACTGTTTGGTTCCTTCAACCAAAATGTTTGGTACCCTCAGCCGAACTGTTTCTTTTATCAGTACTTATTGCAAACGAAACAATCATGATATACATAAACAATGAGAGTTATTCATCGGGAAATCTCGTGTGCCATACTAAAAAAGCGAAGAAACTCTCTTTGAAGATTCTTGGCGTTTTCTTGACTTTCAGTTCGGTTACCAACCGTCCATATCTTTTCGGATCCTCTTCCCGGATCTTCCCAGATTCTTTTGGCTCTTGCTGAATCCTTCCCGCTCCTCCTGGATCTTCTTGGCTCCTTGGACTCTCGCAATGCATTGAATGTGACGCGCATTTGTACCAGACAAATGGAGAGAAAAAAAACAAGCAATAAACCTTACACTGAAATTTATTCCATCTACGTTTACATAAGTGAAATTACATAATAAATTACTCAAATAATTTAAATTACAATCAAAAAACGACAAAAGTCAAAGGAAAAAGGCTTTTTGTTGAGACTATTCACCTGGGCGTAAAAACTCCGAGGAGCTCTCCGTTCCATTGGTGAACCAAAATTTCAAATCTATTGCTTTGCGAATACAATGAAAGCGTTTCATGTTGGGTGGGGTGAGGGAGACGACGGGAAAAGGACATTATGCAGGAAGGAATGTAGCAAAAAGCAATATATAATTAGGTTTTTAATAGAAAAAGGCGTTTTTGTTGAATAAATTACAAATGCACACTAGGAAATCGGGATTTGGGAAGAAGGTAAGTGATTATAAGACACAAAATCAAGGTTTCAATCGGTAGAGTGTAATGGCACTGTGCTCCTAGTCCGGTTTGAGGGGGGAGTGGATTAGAATTGGTCCGCCAGTAGGTCAACCAGTGTCTGGACGACGGTGTCCTTGCTTGAGCGAATTGTCAGACGGTACATCTGGAAAATGAACGTTTTGTATGATGATCTAACTTGTCTTGCGGCTAGAAGGCTTTAAAATTTAATGAAAAGGATTCAAAAACCCCAAAAATTTTGCCACTTTTTCAAGTTTCTCCTCCGCGAATTGCGCCATGAGATATTTCGTCGATTCGACTTTTCGCAACTCAAACTGTCCAGCCTTTTCTCGACCCGAAAGCTCAACTTTCACTTTAAACATCTGTCTTGAAGTGACCGGAGCACGGGAAAACTAGTGTTCTGATCGAATCGGCAACAAAAAAAATGATGAAGCTAGATATTCGGGGTTGCGAAACGTCGGGTGGACCCTTAAAACTAATAGTAAAACGCACCTTGGCCTGCTTGTTGGGCTCCAATCGGATCAAAGTTCCAATTTGCTGAGTTTGCGTGTGGATAATTCCAGCACACACGTAGTTGTCGGGGTTCGGGTCGACTTCCGTGAGCAGATTCGCTCCGAATCCTTTCAATTTCGTCTCAATGTTGGCAGTCTCCATGGGACTCTGCGCGTTGAAGATCTTCTGAGCTTCTTGAGAGGCGGCGCCGAGCGACTTCCATCTTGTGAAGAACTGCTCCGATGTCATGTTCGTCGGCTCGAAGAACTTGCTGATGAACACAGGCAGGTAGAAGTTCTTGTCAAAGTTTTGAATGGCACCGGCGCGGTCACTGAAAGGAAAAATATACGTTTTGCACAAACAGAAAAGAAACTCACGTGAAAGTGAACTTGATGTTCATGATCGGCATTTTCTGGAACTCTTGAACACACACAAAGTTGATCAGTTGCTGGACTTGGGTTCCGGCGGCGACCACTGGCTCCACTGGTTTTGCTTGAGCTTGGAGTTGCACAGCCAGTGCTCCCGGACAAGTGACGATTGGGGTGAAGCGGTTGAACGGCTGCGAGGTCTTGTTGCCGTAGAACATTCCGAGTCGTCCCAAATTGTTGCGAGTCTCCAACTTGCATCCAATCTGGATGTAGTCGTCTTCCCACAAAATGGCATTGCTCTTGGTGACAAACTTCCGGTAGTCCTCTTTGTTGGCAATCTCAACTTCGTCTCCTGGAGCGGTGAGTCCAGTGCCAGTGTTGTTGCCGAAGACGTCAGCAAGAGAAGCGGCCGTGTCGTTGACAGTGTCAAAGTCCACCAGCGATGTCGATCCTTCGCTCATCACAGCCGACGGCTTGGATCTCTTCTCCTTCTCCTCGCGCTCAATCTCTTCCAACTGCGGCTTACTCTTCTTCAACTTGGCCAGCAAGCTGCTCTCCTTCTCTGGGAACGCCGGCATCACTTCGAGGATCTGAAAACAACACCGATATTGGACAAACTCAAAGTTTGGTAACTAACCGTAGCTAGCACATCGTTCGACGCCAGTTTGGTCATCTGAAGGTACTCGATCGACCGTTGTTGCAGCTCGGCATCCGGATTCCGCAGATTGTGGTCGGTTTGGAAGACTTGTTGCACAAGTGGCTTCACTTCGGGGAACAGATTGCAGAACTTGATGTATGTGGTGAGGAGAAGACATCTCGTTGTAATGCTGCACAGATGGAACTTGGAGTGGAGCAGTTCAAACTGGATCTTGGCAGTTGAGCGCTCATCCCCAGCGATGAAGTTTCCAAACTCTCCAAGAATGTATCCTCCGACTTTCACCATGTTCTCGTGACAAGCTGGGCGTTGGAGAGCTTCGAAGACCGTCTTGGCTGCATATCCTTGAACGTCTTCACGGTTGACAACAATCTAAACGACAAAACGTTAGGCTCGGTCAACTGTCGGTCGTTTTCTTACCTGGATGACGCGATACCAGACCTCCTCACTGACGTAGTCTCCAGCGATGCGGATGAGCTTCAGGATGACGTCGACGTACCAGGTGTAGTCGGTAGCGTACTTCTCGGCAAGAATAGCCACTTTGAGAACCATTTCTTCCCGGATTGAGTAGTCGGCAGTCTCAAGGTAAGCCAACATCTCGGCGACGATCTGGTTGGCATTGGAGCGATCACACATGGCGTAGAGCAGGTCGACAGCTCGTTGACGGACAGACACGTCTCTCTCCGTCTTCAAACTGTTGATGATGGTGTCCTGATGCTTCTTGACGGCGTCGTGCGAGAACTCGGATGTAGCCAGAAGACACATGGACTCCAGGGCGAGGTATCTCAAGTTGGTTTCTCTGTGCGAGAGGAATGTTCCGAGTTGATTGCAAGCACGCACAAGAAGCTGTGGCTCCGAGTCCATGTGGATGATTAGAGCGATTGCCTCAAACAACACCGCATTCTTGGCGTTTGAGTGCTGAACCTTCTTTGACTTTGGAGCATCCTGAGCCTTGTTCAAGATGCCTTCCAGACATTCGAGGAGACGAGCCTTGTTCGACGGATCATCTGGTGGTGGGTAGTTCTGGAGGAGACGCAGCAGCTTGACGCAGAGCCATGGAGCCGGGACAAAGTAGTAGGTGTAGTCTTGCAAGTCCGTGTAAGTGGCGGTGACAATTCTGCTCAAGCGGGAAATGGCAAGTGGCACTGCTCCCTTGTACTCCTCTGGCCATCTCTTGGACAGAGCCTCAATGAGCGACGCAGCCGAAGTGACAACACCCTGAAAATAGAGAAAGATAATGAGATTATTGGGAAAATTGCATTGTTTCTGGATTTTTTGGTTTGTTTCGTCCTAATTTTCAACCCAGTCTTACTATTTTTCACTGTTCTCGGAGCTGAGTGAACCGTTTGAACAGCTTCTTTGCAAAATGTTCATCGAGTATCAAAACTGCCTAGTATCAACATAATCTTTTGGAACTTGTTTTCTGCACTAAAGCGCTAAGTGATGGCTCGAAATGGAAAGGTAGTGCAGTTCTTGGGGATACGGTTCTGTGTCAACCACGAACTTCTGCAATGTCTCAAAAGTTTTCATTTTTGAGTTACGAAACATCTCTTCTTGAAATGACGGGTTCCGAAACGTCAGGGTCTCGTTTTCTCAACTCTCTGGAGTTCAAATCCCACTTTTCAAAAATCTGGTCATCGCTATTCCGCGTTTCTGCTCAATTCTTGAAGCCGGTTAGGTGCAGATTACTCCAGAAAACTGCGACCACACATTCCCCACATGGTTCTGAACAGAAACAGGCAAATAACTCACCATATGAGAATCATTCAGCAAGTGCACAATCCGACTGGCATACTCTCCCGGTTGGAAGGCCTCCGGCGAGTTGCGGAAGAGCTTGAGGATGCACAAAGCAGCGGACTGCTTGACGAAGTCGATCGTCTCTCCGGAGACCAGCAACTTGGGCAGGTCAGTGCAGAAGGCCTCGGCCATTTCGCGGCATCCCATGTTGGAGATGCACTGGAGGGCAAGGTTGACGTGGACCGGGTTGCGGGATGTCAGATCGTTGCGGATTCCCTGCACGATCAGCTTCATCAAGTCAGACTGCTGCTCGATGAGCACGGAGATGAACAGATATCCCTGGAAATGACATTGATTCATGAAAACTTGAGAAGAAAAAACTCACAATCTGTTTCTCGGTGTACTTGTTCGAAGAGAGCAAGTTGACGGCCTCCATGTGACCAAAGTCAATGTCGTTGCCGAGAAGGAAGATGAACAGCAACTTGCACACGTACTTCTTCTTCTGATACCCATCGAGCGTCTTGTCTCCCTTGAATTTGGATCGGATGTTAGCCAGCTCTTTGTTGATCCGCTTCAGCTCGGCCTCCTTGCTCTTGCAATTGCGGATGTCGCTGATGAAAACGGCAAGACCGCGCATGCCATCTCCCTTGACGGCCGGCATCTTCTGTAACAACATTCAATACCCTCTGAAAAAATGAGGTGGTTTGTCCGGACGAACGCATGCAGAAAACTGAGACAATTACGACAGAAAATGAGGAAACGAAGTGAGGTTTGGGTGAGAAGGGTGAGTAGGGTGAAAGGGATTAGTGTCGGTTTGCAATGGGGTTATGACACATACTGCGATACTGCTTCCGAAATTGCGGTGGATCTCAAGAATAGTATAGCCCTGCATTCGAATAAAACGGGAGTGCGAAAAAGAGCGTTTTGACTAGTAACACGTGTTGGAAACCGCTGCAAATGACCGGTAGAGCGGAACAAATGCAAATTTACGTGTTTTTTTTTGTTTCGCGTGCATTTTTAGTGCTGGTTATTTGTGAAAACACTAGAAAACAGTAAACGGAATGCGGCGAACACGGTGAGAGGGCGGATATCGATTGATCGATAATTGTCGCGTTCGGTTTTCTATCTTCACTAATTCGCGGTGATTTTTCACCTTTTCGTCGGATTTTTCGACAAAAAAAAAAGGAAAACAGCGATTGCGAAAGATAATATGCAGATGATGAACACCGAGAGAAACAGATTAGTCAGTTTTTGGACATGAGATGGGTCGGAAAAGTCAGACAAAAACCGGGAAACGACGGAGCGATTATTGGGGAGAAAAGTAAGAGGCGAAAAGAAAGACGCATTCTTTTCGGGCAAGGGCACGCTAACCAAAATCCGATACGCGCTCGTCCCGCCGACGACAGCGGCCTGGCGGGTCTCCCGGAGGACAAGAAACAAGAAGACTGCGGGCGCAGTGTGTGCAAACACCGCACGACCGATTGCGTACCCTCGACACGTCCTCCTCCGCTCCCCGCGCATTGATTTTGGTGGGCCCTCGTCGTAGTGCGGACCTTGTTTGCTCGCAAGCTACGATTAGAAGCAGCAAAGGCATAGAAAAGGACAAACTCGGAGGGAGAAAAGGAAAGAAGGACGACGGGTCCGGGCAGCGTCGTGAAATGGATCCCTCGCACGTCTCCCCTCGCGCGCACTTCACTTTAGGGAATTATTCACCACACTTTTTATAATTGGGAGACGCCAAGGCTAAAAAAGAAAGTTTGGGTCCTTTTCATCGAGTACCTGATGCCCTCTCAACTCTTATTGCTCTCACCAAAGAAAGTTTTCAATGGGGACCACAAAGGGTGTACGTTTAGGGAGGAAAAAAAGAGAATATTGCGGAAAAAAAGAGTGAACTCGGCGGGAAAGGAAGAAGAAGGAGAAGAAGAAAAAGGGTCGGTCTTCGGAGGGCTCCGAAAAATTGTGCGGAAAGGGGAGGAAACGAGAGAAAGGAGGCAAATGCACGACACTTTGTCATATGAAGGCAATAAGTTGGATCTGGGCCATACTTTTCGTTCATGACATTAGCCATTCAGAAGATGAGTGAAAGAATGGAGGAATGTGTCTCCCTCGCAGTTTGTGTATGAGAAAAAAAGCTGATGAGGAGAATCAACAAAATCAACAAAACCATGACTCACATTTCCTCCCGAATTGTTGATATTTCGAAACCAAAACCAACGTTTGAAAGTTTCATTCAAAGCAAGCACTAAATAAACAAAAACCGGGCATTTTACAAAAAACTGTGGCAAATGATTAGAACGTTTGGTTGTTTTGAATTGGGGGCGCAATATGGCAGTAGATATTCACAGATAGAAGACAAGAGACAATAATGATACGGGATGGACAGAAGACGCGTGATCATTACGCAATTTGATTGATTATTTTGCATTTTATTCATTTGATTTGGTCGATTCAGAATCGAATTCGATTCAATCCTGGTAGAGCGGGTTTTCCATCAAATATGCGCATTCGCTGGGGCGTCGGGAAACGTGTGGAGAGCTGGTGTAGGAACGGGCTGATGCGCTGAAAGATAAAAGAGATTGGGGATTGAAAGTTGTGTTAAAAAGGCAGTGGAAGTTTATACAAATTGCACAAATCCAGAGCAACTAAACCGGTCTTGCAAAACAGCAGTTCTCACTCAAATCTTACCTGGAATATCTATCTGGCTGCATTGGAATCGCCACCTCATACGAAACCGACTCTCTGTATGGAGAAACTGGCCGTCCGTCATGAATCGACACCCAACGAGACTTCTTCGTGACTTTCTTCAACGGAAGATTTGCAGAGTTCACTGACACATTGCTGTTTCTCGATCCCGCTCCCGATCTTGAAGATGCCGAGTGACCAGATCTCGGGGACAACATGTTAATGGATCCAGATCGTGGCGAGACCTCATCTGTAAAACAAGACGCATTTTTTCACTCTATTCCAAGTATTTCATTCTTTGAAAGTTAGCCATTTGATGGGTAGCTCCTAATTTTGTTCAATTTGCACGTCAATGAGACGAGCAGATGAGTAGATGAGTAAGTGAGTAACTCTTCAGTGACGTTGTTCTAACAGTTCAATAAACTTCAAGTAGTTGGACTTCATTGAAACTAAACTGCGCAGACATTTGCTACTTGCGTCTTTGCTACTCAGCCGATCGGAAGTAATTGGTTTTGTGATGTGCTTAGCGCGAATCCATCCCTTTGAAGATCCGCGTTCATTTTCTCCTCAAGCGTAGTTGCACCATGATGTCACACACTTTGTCAGCCCCCCAACACCCCTATTGTTCTTTATTCTTGGCAGTGTCGAGAAAAGGCGAAAAAAGCCGCTATTCTAATGCCATAGCTTCTATGCTCCCAATACCCCCAATTTCTTTTCTCTTCCCTAAATTGAATTGTTTTTACGATTCGATTCATTCATTTCGAGTCCTTTTCCATATTCATGACATTTCCGTTCTTCATCATTCTCCTTCTGTTCCTAGTCTTGACCTTCATTCTTACCATAATGCAGTTTACGTGGAGAAGCGTGTCTTGAAGAATTGGCCGGTTGAATGTCAATGCGTGGGATATGAAGAGGTTGAATTGGCTGAACGAATGATATTTTGCGACGTATTTCGAGATTGTAATGCCAAAATCCATTTAGATTTCTGATCCTTACATGCAGTTCTAATTAAAACTCAAGTTTGAATTCCAATTCCAAGTACATAGAGTCTAGTAGGCGGAACTAAACCTAAACTCACTTGCAACAAGTGTCGGCTCAATTCGTTTTCTCCTCCGACAGGCGTGACAGGTCGGACTGGTGATGCTGGACGCACTGGCTCGGCGGGCTGAAACTTCGAATTTTCAAATTGAAGAAGGTCCTTTTGTTTATGTTTGCTATGCAGCTCTAAGAACTTCATTTTAAGTCCGTTTGTAGTCCAATTAAAAATGTGAAAAACAACAAGGACCTTTCCTTTTTCCTCTTTCATATCTCCCGATTCCTATTTTCTCAGCTGCAGTCATTTTTGTTCTCTAACATTTTTGTTCTCTACCATTATGTCAACTTTCACCTCTCGTTCTTTTTTCCATAATCTAATAGTAAACATAAACATTCTGGGCTTTGCAAACATTGTCACTCAATTGTTGCTTCTTTTGTTTAAGTTAATTCAACTAGTTCTCGCTAGTTTTTGCTTGGTTGCTCGACCCCTTGTAAAAATGAGATGAGTGGGATGATGAAGAACTCTGTCTTCTCCGTTTTAGTCGCCCGGATTATTTTGGGCGAAGAAAAAAGAGGAAGACGTTATTAGCAATTTGTCATAGAAATATGTGACGTCGCCTAGATACCAAAACGCATTTGATGAGTGGGAGAGAAAAGGAATCGACGATTGACACAATGACCTCACATTTCTATTTCTCTCAACTACAACTATACAGAAATCAACTGAAAAGAATCAAGAAAAAAAGAAAAACAAATTGGGGGTGAGACCAGGTGATATGGGACAAGTCCGAAACACCTGTCGCAACCCCGTTCGCTTTCTTTCAAAAATACGAACGCGGACATTTTTCATTACCTCATTTCACTGCTTTACTTTCTAAAAATGGAAAACAAACTGACATTTTTCTCGATTTTCACCACGATCTCTCCGTTTTCATCTCGTCCGTAGGTTCTTCGTTCGGTGTATTGTTTCGACGAGACTTGTCGTTGTGGCTGGAAAATAACACTAAGTTGCTTATTTCTCATGTAACACAATGATTCAAAATCGATCTAGATAAAACACACTGTTCCTCTTTTCCCGGATACAGAGATCACTGTGAAAAATGGAAGTTAATGCACAATGCACAACGCACAATTTCAATTCAAAAAGCAAGTTGCAAACTGACAAATATGTGAACTTGTATTTAGTTTGATCTCTTTCCTGACAAGTGAGCAAACTATCATTTTCATAGGAAATGATCCTGCTCTATCACATGGTTATAGTCACATCCCGAAGTCTTTTGTCATTTCCGCTCTGTTACCTCACTATGTGGAGTTCCATGAATGCGTCGTTCAAACGTTTCAATTGTGTGGGCTTCTTCGCTTCCGATTTTCTGAAATAGCAAGTTTAGTTTTGACTTCAGTTCCGTTCCAACTATGGCTTCTCAGATTACACTACACGGTTCACACAGTTCATTTTTAAAAAGACATTTCCGGCTGTTTTCGGATTAGACCCCTCCTTCCTGTCTAGCATGTATATCAGTGACGTTAGCTTACCTCAAACCGTCCTCCGTTATATGGTCTGACTTCCATTCTTAAGGTGAGAAATGTTGAAAATACAGTTGGAGAATGTGGAAAGGTAGAAAACGAAAAAGAAAACGAAAACTGCGCAAGTGATGATTCAGTTCAGCTCTAACTTTGTGCTCCCCTCCCACCTTGACATCTCTACCCGCCCGTGATCTCTGGCTCTCCCGGCCTCTTTCAACTCTTTGCTTTACTTTAACACTATTAGACGCGCACACTGAACAAACACAGTCCCTGAAATACAGTTGTGCTCTTTTCTCCTTTCCCCCCTCCGCGCATCGCATCGCAAAGCATCACGCGTTGGGGTGGCTCAGTGTGAGAGTGCGAGCCGACCGCAAAAAACTCTTGTTGAACTCGATTCAAGTGGATTCCACTTCTACATTTTGATGATCGGAGCGGAGAAAAGTTGGGGGGGTGCGGTGCGGAAAGGGAATCTTGAAACAGGAGAAGCACGCGCAACTGACTGGTTCTTACTCCAGGTGATAACTGCCTCTTGGTGAATAGTAAATACCACTTGAGAGAGTTATCAAGAGGTCAGAAAACAGCAGCTAGAACAGTTACTCCGTCAACCCCTTGTTGACATGAAACCCAAAAGGGGACAATAGCTCACACGATTCTTCGAGCTACACACCGGGAACATAATGGGTACAATACCGATTCAAAGACCGCTTGGTTCTGTCTGTTTTCCTCGGCTAATCGTCATCTTTTCAATGGAGAGGAAACCATAATCATCAAAAACCTGTTGGGGGTAATGTGGTCTGACTCATGTAATAAATCCAGAGACAAATCCGTTCTGAAAGAAAGTAACCATTTGTTTTTCACATTTTTGACTCCAAATCGAAAACGTACAGGATTTCGTCGGTGAAAGCCATTGAAAGCATGTTTTCTTCCAACTTATCCGGGATCCGCCTACAGTGTCTGGGTGTTATCTGGTCTTTTGGTTTTTTCAGTTGCTTTTCAGTCTCTTCAGAAAACAAGATACTGTTTCTCCTCAAATACATGGTCATTCATCAAACTACTTTCACCAAGAAAAGACACAATTAACTTTCCTTCTAAATTGAATGAAAGACGCCTGAATTGTGAACTTTTGCCCTCTTCAGTTGTCTGTGAAGTTTAATTCCTCCCCCCTCCCACCACTTTCGTCTCATCTCCGGCCCAGCTGCTCTTCTCGCATCACTTTTTGCACCATTTCCCTTCTAACATCCGACTAATCGGTCATGGAATACTCAGGATGTTTTGCACTGTTTCTTAGCCTCTTTCTGATCTTCTTTTGGTTCAGGAAATATGGAATAGGAAACAAGAAATCGGAAACAAGAAATCGGCAAGTCTAACTACTTAGTAACTGGAAAACATTTCCGATTGACATTTTCTCGAAAGACAAACGTTTTTTTCCAAGATTTCCTTGGTTCTTGACTGACGAACAAGAAAAATCAACTGCTAGAATATGACAGTAGTCGCAGTTGGACCTATTGTTCACACGACGCGTCGAGGTTTTTTTCTTCCTTGCTGTCAATGTAGTTAACGACTTTTTCGTGCCCCCCGGATGACTCAAGATGTTATTCTGCAATGTGCCAGACATCCGAGCCAACTTAACCCCTCCGCCGTCCCTTCCGAACCTGGCTTTTTGACTGACAGAATCGGATATAAAGGTCTAGCAGAGAACATGATTCAGTTCGATTTCTGGGTATACCTATCCTTTTTTGTTAGTCATTCCCATCAGTCTCGTTTGTTTTGGATTGGTTCTAGGCTTTTTTTTCCAAATTCGAAAAGGGAACCAAAAAACAATATGCCGTATCCTGATTGAAAATTTCCTGATTGCTTGCTTCTATCCTTCTCGTTCGGCTCTGTCCGTTTCATTTCTGACGCTGTTCTACCTTTTCTGTAGTTCTTAGAGGGTTTCTTACAACAAGGAAGTGAACTTTTGTTGTGTAAGAAGCTCAGGTTGCCAGACACAAAAGATGTAGGTGTTGCTGTAAAAGTCAACATCCAGTATCCCTTTACCTAAACTTCAAAGCTTGAAATTCACCATTTTCCCCACCGATTTCCCAGCTTCCTGTTAAAAAAAGCTCTTCCTCACTTAAGCGCCTTCCTACTCTTTAGTCTCTCCAAGTATCACTCCAAGACTGACGTTGGTGGTTTCAAAGTGGCCCGCCTGCCAGCTTATACTTATCTTATTCCAAACCTTTATACTTTCAACCAAATTGAATTCCGTTTTCTCTTATTTTTGCACACCCCATACTCACTTATCGGAGTTTTCCATCACCGGCGTCACCTCTCACCGTCATTCTTCTGTTTCTGTGAAAAACGACGTGGCTCAGATTTCAAAGTGGAGCTGTGGTGCGGAGGAAGAAGGACTGACGAGGAAAGTGTAGGCTGCCCAATAACCAGATTACAGACATACTTCCGTTTCTCTGCAGCGTCGGTCACATTTTCCGATCATTCGGCTTGTCTCTCAAAGTGGTTCAGAATGGGAAAAAGAGGGAGGAGGACCGGGCCGAAAACTGAGAACCTAAAATAGCGAGAAAATGTGCCAAGTTTCTCATCTTTTTTGAGTTGGAGACTCGAAATGACTGCTTTCTGGTTAGTAAAGAGTGCTGCGAACTTCTACCCAACAAATTTTTGTTATTATTCCTCTGCTATTTCTGATAATAACCAAGACTCTAGCGGAAGTTTGTCTTATGAATAGAAGGCTCTTCATTAAGAAAGTGCGAGTGAAAACTGGAGCAGAAAACAATTGCGTGAAGTATTTTTCTGTTCTATTGCGGAAGTTTGCGGAAGTTTGCGGAACTTCGAATCCAGGCATGTTCCAGCCGCAGACATGATGTTTTCTTCTTTAGAATCAACTTTTGGTTAGTTGGATTTGAAATTGCGTCTGCAAAAGTATCAAATTATTGTCTCCACCACCCGCCTACATTATTTATAAGCCAATTATTCTTGCATTCATTCGTGCTTCATAGTTGAACTACCAGATACATATTTGTGACACTGATTTTTGGAGTTTTGAAGTGTATCTTGTCTTGTCTTGTGTGAGCTGTTCCATGAAACCAAAAACAACAAAAACATGACAGAAGAACAAATTTTTTTTACAAAGTTGAGGAGTTGAAAAGTTGAATTTGACCTCTTGTTTTCTAGTTTTGTTTCTTTTTCCCATTTCCAATTGTCAAGTTTTATGATCCCCTCTGGAGAAAGGCCGTAGATTACCAGCACTTTGCTGACGCACACTCTGAACTCTTCCCTTGCATACATACATACATTACAGTAATCCATAGCCCACACCGGAAATTCGAATCAGAGCCCAACGACGAATCCCTTTACCCTTCCCTTCCATTTCCCCCTTACATTAATCCTACAAAATGGCGTTGATTTCAATTCGTTTAGCTTGGCTCGCCAGGGCCATCTTTTTGCGCGTTATCTACTAATGGGAAACGGAGAAAAGAAGGAAATTTGTTCCTGGGAGCAGGCAGAATCAGATTCGACTCTTTCTTTTTTCAATGGGTGACGAGGGTGACAGACAGACATCTCCGGAAGGAGAAAAATAGCTAGATATCATCCATCCTGGATCAACTTTGTTTGACTCGGCACGTACACACGTTCTTACACGTTCTTCTGAAATCCCTTGACCTAACATAACCAAGCTCATCTTACCAAAGACCGGATGTATTTGTGTACCTGATCACTAAGCACCTCTCCTTCTCTTATTCCCAAATCCTCTTATACTCACTCCGACTCGCAGTTTTCTCACCATAGTCCGACCACATCTTGCGTCACATCACCCTTCCCATCCCCAAACAACCTAATAATCTCACTAGTTCAGTTTAAACCTGGCCCGAGTGATTCAACCAGTGATTCATTTTATAGCTCATTCAATCCATTCCCATTCACTCTACGTTTTTTATATGTTTCTTGCGTCTTCCGTTTTGTGTAAATGAATTGAGAGCAGATAGGTGGAGAGGGAGAGAGAGAGAGAGTGATCTTTTGTCAGAATGTATCCTGGATCAAGCCCCCTGTTACTTGAGTTTTGCTCCGTGCTCCTGGAATCCCTCCCTCGTGCAAAATCTTACAAACTAAACTTTAATTAGTTTTTGCTCCTCTCCCTACTACCACTTTACGTTTTCAATTGCAAACACGTAGTGTGAGTACGTGCGAATCAAACTTGACCATTGAATCCATAGGATTCCCACGTATTGTGTGGGAATGTTCAAGTGCTCTAATTCTGGATCATGATCTTGTTAGGTAGTTTCATAGGTTGTAGCTACTAAGATCAAGAGACCAATTCTGGCTCAAAACCATTGAGTTCAATGCTGGTCCCTTCCAGTCCGGTTGCACAAAACACGAAGAATTACGTAACAAAACTGGTCAGTCACTGTCGGAGCCCACTCACTCCGCATCACACATTTGTAGGGGTTCACCTGGCTATTTCAAAAGACAGGAAGGGATTCAATCGGATCTTGGTAGTGGGTGCAGACCAGAACACGACACGTATTTTTTAATCCTCATTGAGATTAAAACGCAATGAAATGGTGGTCCTACGTCTTTGTTATTATTTTGTAGAACTTCTTCTCTTCTTCCAATGAGTCAACTTTTCTTTCCCCAGACAATGAATAACTGTGACTGGACTAGTGCCGGTGACTCCAATGAACTTGCTCTCATGAATAGTATATAATTTTTTGCTGATTTCGGTTCTCCCCTTTTTCTGCGGAGTCAGAGTCAATTCAAATGTAGTGTTAGTTAGTTCCTTCTCATAAATGAGAAAAATTTGTGCATGAAAAAATGAATCACATGTCTGGAACTGGAACCGAGTGTGGCAGTGTGTCTACGGAAGTTGTTTTCTTCGCTGAATTATGAGACAACGACTTTGACTTCAGAATTCTGAATCTAGAATTCACAATTCAGAATTCTGGTTTGCCGGTGTCAATGCTCATTTGTGTTGCATGCTAGAAATTCGATATGAATACTAGTGCGTCCGACTATTAGCAAGATGGACGAGGCAGTAGCAGTGGGTGTGATTGTTTTATGGAATTGAACCCAACCAACCCACTTGTAGCTGCCAACGCAAGAACATAATTTTCGGAATGAATCTAATTGTGTTTTCTTTTTACACTCCCTCCCACCAGCTCTCGCATTAGCACAGAGTGTGTTTCGTCCGCAACTCGATGTGTTCTCTGTCTATTCAGCTACCGTAGACTGGAACCGTTCTCAAGCTCTTTTTCTTGCCCTTGAATGAAAGCCCCATCCTGAATGCCCTTAACGAATTCCACCCTAATTTCCCAACTATTCATTGCTCGGTTTCCCCCGAAAGTTTCGTGCAAGTTTGCAAACGGATCGGATCTCCCACCTATCAAGTGGCCATTCAACGTCGTGTGACACAGAAACCAATAAAACGAGAGAAGCACAATTAGGCTCCAATTCTTCACCTTGCTCTTCTTTGTGTAAGAGTTCAAGTCCAAGCTATTGCTCCAAAGCTGTTGAGTCTGGACCGGAATTAGGTTCCACCTGCCATTTTCTTCACACCCTCACAACCTAAATCTGTTAGGTTGTCAGTCAGCAAGCACCCAGACATTTTAACCCGCTTAGCATCTTTTCTCACGCTGAAACTTGTCAAGTTGATAGCCTTCAAAGTGTGGACCGCACCACTTTTCTCGTGAAGTTGTGGTTGAGAACAACCTACAAAACAACATGTTTTCTGACCACACTACCACACGCACAACAGAACACCGCTGCTTTCTCTCCTTCTCCATTTCCCAAATTTCCGCGAATCTCATGGACCACACAACCACCCGACCCGACGTTCCTCTGAGTGTAACACGTCCAATTTCTTGTTTGCTATATTTGTCTTTCTGATCCCGAGATATCTGGAGGATAGGTTTAGACTTCCGTTTTCTTTTTAGAGATGTGATGGCAAGATGCCAACTACCGTATACTTTTCAATTAAAGACGTCCTTCTCTACCCCCGGTTTGTTCGTCTCTCATCTGGAGACGCAGACCCCCTCGTTCAAGCTTTTGCTCTCTTCGCCCCGCCCATTTTTTGACGAGGAGGACGGCGGGACGCAGCCGGGGGAGGAGGAGGAGATTCATTTCTTATGTCATGATCTGCCCACCACTCGTTTCCTGAGCTGGTCTTGCTCTTTTTTGGGTTTCAGTCTTGCAGCCTCGGCTCCTTAGTAGCCCTCTTGTACCAAGCATCAGTGTGCTCCGGATCAAACAAGACAATTATCCATCTGACCTAACGGAACTTCCTTGTTCTGCAGAAAAGAGTCACTTGCTCAGACTCAGTGATTCGAGAGAAACGGGATCTGTGCAATTGTTTTCTTCCTCTTTTCACGTTCCAACGTCAAAGCACTTAGGCCCTTCCTTTCCGCTTTCGGCGCCTTGTGTTGCTCTATTGCTCTGTGACTCTTCGAGCCTCAAAGATTCAACCCAGATGATCAGAAAGCACTCAAGTAAACCAGTAATTTTGACGCTCTTTCACATTTCACACTGCCAAGGTGTTATTATAAACATCACTTCCTTGATACTGAACTAAGAACTACCTCAAGTGAAATGACATCCGATCGAGAACACGCCTACACGTCTCGTTGCAAAACGATGCTCGTCACAAAGTGTTGCAATTGTCAGTCTCATATTTCCCTCCTATTTTCCTCTTCTTGACTGACGTCCATTCCACTTTTCGAAGCTCCTCTGACAAAATTGTCAGTCGCCGTCCATTTCCCACGATTCCGTTTTCTGTCTTCTCTTCTCTTTTTCCTATTCCCAAATCTGATCAAACTCCTTTTTCAGATGACTACCGACATCAACGCCAACTTGACAGACTTTCAATGTGAATACCCGGCCATTGACATCGGCATTCCCATCAAGATCTGTAAGATCACCTTCTTATCCTTCTTATCTTGGGTTGACCTTTGGGGTTTTCAGTGCTGGCGGTCGCCTATGGACTTGTCGGAGCTCTCAGCTTGGTTGGAAATCTTGCTGTGCTGCTCATTGTAGTATGTAGGAGAGAGATGCAAACGGTCACCAACATCTTCATAAGTAGCGTCTCAGCTGCTGATCTGGTAAGTTGAAAAGGATCAACAGGAAGTCCTGAGTTCTTTTTTTTCTGCTGTATTTTTGCTTCTACGTTTTTTGCTTCTAACCGGCCAATATTGGGTGTCTAGTTTCCAGACTAGTAACATGAGATAAAGGATGATGCGGCGGGGGTTAACGCCAAGGCGCCAGCGCCCTAATTAGCACTCAGATACCCTTCTAATTGGGATCTTATTCAGGTCATCACGAGTTTCTCTCTGTGGGCGACCCCATTGGCCTACTACCAACGGGTCTGGTACTTTGGCCGGTACATGTGCTACATGGTGTCAATCATTCAAGGGCTTTCTCTTATGTGGGTGCCCTTGACCCTGGCGGCAGTGGCTCTTGATCGCTACTCTTTGGTGGCTTCACCGTTCCGGCTGCCCATGAAGAAAAAGTAATACTCTAGCTAGCCTGAACTTGACATTTCCACCTGCTCCTCATTTTCAGAACGTGTCTGCTGATAATTGTCGGAATCTGGATCGGTGGATTCGCGGTTCTCTCGCCAATGATCCGAATGGTGGAATTTGTGGACAGCTACGGTCCATGTCATGTAAGCGTGAATTTGTTGTGAACAGCCTAATCTGCAAGACTGCACTCTTTTCAAGCCCTAGTATTCCGCGTAAGCCCTCCATGCTTTTGTCGGATTGCTATCCTATTTGTTTCCCCGTGCCTACACTCTTTTGCCTAATTGATCACATCATGCAAAACAGAATGAGGATGTGTACAGAACGCCTAATCCTTTTCCTTCCCTCCCCGTAACAGGATAAAACATTGGTTCCTCTTTTTCTTAGCTCAGGCTAAGTGGCGCTGGGCTCTCACACTTGACACCATCTTTTCCGTGGGATAATGAATGCAAAGAGATGTCAAAGTGAGACTGAACCGCCGGTTCACTCGGTGTTTCTTTATTCCGCGGTACAAGGAAGATGCGCACTAACTACACACATTTTGGATGAGCAAACAACAGATCTTTTTTGCGGAAGGGAGAGGGGAACTTTAATATAATTAATGGAGCTGGAACCTGACCAACTGGGTCAAGAAACTTATGCATTCACATTCAGAACCTATTCTTCTATTATTCCAACTCCATAACAATAGACGCGCGTTTTGCAACTTCAACTTTATAATGGACGCATTACGCAATTTTTCTGATTTCTGAACCAAAGTCCATCTCACTATTAACGCACCAATTCACGGAAATTAATATCTATGATAGGGTACAAGTTTATTTTATTATTTGTCTGGTGGCTGGGGCCCTCCTCCCTCGCCCCTGAAATGAACAATAACATATCCAATTCGTTGGAAGAAAAAGGAAAACGGGCAAATTTCGGAGCGAAAACAAAAACGTGACACATTTTGGAATGAATGAATAGAAAAAAAGAAAGAAGAATAGTCAGATAAGGGATTTCTGATTTTCAGTTCTGCTTGGAATCTTGGGATCATGACAAACAGCACTACCGGCTCTTCTATGGACTATCAGTTCTTGTCATCCGCTCTGCTATTCCATTGATCTTGATCTCGCTTTGTCACTGGAGAATCGCCGTCATTCTCAACACCCAAACGAAGAAGTTTCAGACTTTGAGGAGTGCCAGGTTAGTAAAGGAATACGAGGCTATACAAAACCTAATTTGGATGGGACAAGGGAAAACAGGAGGGGGAGGGGGAGAGTGCACGACAATTCATCAAAGACTGCCCTTTGTCTCTTATTTTGCCACGTTACCCTTACACGTGGTAGACATATTTACATAACAGACGTTTGATACGTAGATTCTCAATTTTGAATGGTTGTATTGTGTTCAAATATAATTTAGAATCCAGAATTCAAGGTCTAGTGAGCAAGATACAAAGCAATATGCAACTTTCACTCATTGACACCTAGACAATTCCAGCACCACGACCCAATCGTCGGACATCCGCCGCAAACAACGTCTCCAAACCCTGCTCCTAGCCATGGTTGTTATCTTTGCCGTGTCGAGTCTGCCATTGGATCTGTCTAATGTATTGCAAGACTTGATTGTTGTTTACCAGGTTCGTTTAGCGGTTATTCGATTTGATTTCTGGGGGGAGCAGGCGGGCCAGGCGGGCCAAAAATATCCACCCTGGGTTTTTGGTTTTTCGGAATAAAAAATGAGGGACAGAATCGGGATTGGGATCCGAATCAATCTCAATGCATTCAAAATAAGGTGTGGGAAAGAAAGAGAATGGGAAACTAGCCAAACTTCCGCTTTAGCCCTTTCATGATGTCATTTCAGGTGCGTCCTGTGCCGGAAAGTGTTCGTCACTTCATATTCTTCTTCTGTCACTGGACCGCAATGGCTGGAACCCTGCTCAACCCGTTAGTCTACGCGTACTACAATGAGAACTTCCGGCGTCAGATTCAGGTGAGTTCGGTTCTAGAGAAATGAAAAAAACAGGCGAGCGAGGGAAGTTGTTTTTCGGATTTCTGGTTCTCCGATCTACTTTTCACTGGAAGAATTAAAGTTCAGTTTCACAAAACCAAAGCACGGCAGTCCTTGAAAAGCTGAAAAAGAGAAAAGCAAAGCACAGCTTATTCCCCACACTGATTTCATCTATTTTCAGACATGCCTCGGAGAAATGCGCGGACAAGGCGAGTTCAAGAGAGGGCTGTACTCCATCGTTTCTGGAAGATATTCCTACAGGTACTAGAAACGGAATACCAGAGATATAACGTTTCGTGATAGGGAAACTTACAGAGCCGAAGAAGACGGAGCAACTCCGGATCGTCAGAACCGACAAAACACAAGAATTGAGCTGGCTAACAATCAGGGCGCCGAAATTGAAGTCATTCAAACTGATCTCTAAATAACTTTGTATAATATTTATGTTACTGCCTAAAGGGGCTTTGACTCTTATTCTGTCCCCTAACAGTGTGAATTTTAATTCTGATCTAAATTGCAATCATTTTGACGTCAAAGATCTTCATCAGAACAGATAATCTTTGTGTCAATATCATTTGGGTTGGTTAGTTCGTTGGTTGGTTTCCCGATTTCTCTGTACACTTGTCTCCCCTTCCAAAAAAAATATGTATTGTTCCTTGTCTCTTTTTAGACTGATTTTCCCCCGACCAGTGAAGTGATTCGAATGGAAATTCTTTCTGACTGACTTTGACTTTTATGAATAAATGGTGTCAAGAAAAGACCAGCTGAATCATCACAGAATGTGCGAAGCGCAAAAGGAACAGAACAAATACAAAAAAAGTCAAACTTTTCCCCTTTTCCCATTTTCCCTCTTTTTGCCCAACACTGTCGACCGCTCTATTTTTTTCATTTCCAAGCCAAAAACGAAAAGATCAATTGAAAGTGAGAGGGGGTGTTTAGCGAACGAATAAATATAATCTTTGAAGATTTCTTCTTCCAAATTGGTCTTTGATATGTCTGCGACCTTCTCACATGGCTAATATTGATATTTTCCCATCCTCAAAAAAATAAGAAAAGGAAAAAGTTTAAAAAGAAATCTTTGAAGTTTGGGATATGATCGGTTTTTGACCACTTTGCTTCCCTCGCAAAATTGCGAAATTGAGGAATAGCGAAAATTGCGTCTGCCCACCTACCTAGTGAGGGAAAGCAAAATATGACTAACTTGTCTTTGCCGTTGGGTTTTTCACTCTTTTACCCAATATTTCGTCTTGTAAACATTACTTACAAACATTCTTTGTACTTTTCAATGTTCGATTCTCCATTTTCAACTTCCTAACGTTATTTTTTCAGCATGGAACTCTTGCTTTTCCATTTTTTATTATGTATACCTTTTGTGTCATCATTCCGAGATCAAATCGTTGGTGTCAGAGGAAAACTTTCATGTAACAACCGGTTTCTGCAAGGTGCGACTGTACGGTTATTTGAGAAAAATTATATCGGTAAGAGTTATAAAGAAAATTCAGTAAATCTTCATTTTTTGTTTCAGGCCCCGACGTAATCCTCGCTGAAAACAAAACCAACTATCAGGGATCTTATGAAGTAGTTGGGAAAGGGAGAGGTGTCCTGGAAATGAATGTGTTTCTTCGATTATATCATGATTGTGACGATGGAGTAATTGTGAGTCCATACTTTTGCCCTTTTTAGTGGTTGTCTCTGTCTTTTCTTAGAATGAGTGATTGTTTTCGGGCTAGGGGAACAAATTGGACTTGTGTTTATGAAAAAAGACACGGCGGAAAAGACACGGGTGGTTTGGTTTCATTATGAGCAATTGAATTGGTTGTTGACATGTTTTTTCGAGCTGTCTAGTTATTCAAAACGAACATTAATAGTATCAGGGTTGAACTGTGAGAAAGATAAAGAGTTAACTTTCAGCCTTGTCAACGAACAGTCAGTCTACGCATCCCGTCGTCGTACATTAATCGCGGCGCCACTGTCAACAATTATTTCGAAGCGGGCACCATGAACATGGCGTTCCGGTATCCAGATGAACAACGCTCGTGCACAGACCGGATATTCAGTTGAATGACAAACTGACATTCATTCCCTCTTCTTATAAAGTATATGCATTCTGAGAAATCTGCTCTGCTTTTTTCAAAGAAAAGGGACTATTTATTGTGTTTTGTTTGTACATCACAGATTTTGTCGACAATGTTGGGGAAAGGCAAAGATAAGGAAAAGGGGATGAACACCAAATAATAATTGTAATGGAGACAAGATAGGCAAAAAGAAAAAAAATTTTGATTCAAAACGGAAACTTTGAGAAGTAAGAAATTAAGAAAGAAGAAAGGAGAAACCAGCCAGGATTTGAAAAATTACCCATTGAAAAAATCATCAAAAAATCGTTGAAAAAAACTATCATTGTCTTTGATCCTCTGATTTTTTCGGCTTCTTTGGCGACTTTTCAACTCTCATCTCATACTTCCGATTTGAGCTGTCAGAGTCCTGAAGTAACATGTTTTTTTGAAAGTCAAAACAGAATATTCATCAGTCTTACATTTTTCTCAGATGGAGGTTTCCTGGGTGGTGACATTGATATCCTGAATCTTGGCGGTCTTGGTGTCTGAAAACCCTCTCATTAGAACTTTTCCATTCCATTCCATTTCCAGAATCGAGTCACTCACGCTTGGCTTGCTTCCTCCCGGCGACTGGTCTTTCTCACGCCGCAATCTTTTCAGTTCTCGAGGTGAATGTGGGATCGGTGGTCTAAAATATGAATACATATCCTTTCTCAAAACATGTTCAACTCACCTATCCGGGATCAAACGTCCTCTCTCGTCGTCTGTTGTCTCGTCAGTCGACATGAACTCGTTCATGATTGGAGACATCATCGCAGAAGTGTAGCTAGAGTACGTGGGAATGGGGACTTGATGAATTTGTGTTATATACCTGCTATGCGGATTGAGGTTTGCCCATAAGGGATCATGGAGAGCAGGATCGCCAAGAGACTCATCTGTGGATGGAGGGCGAGTGGGGTCTTGAGAAGAGTTCTCTACTGTTGCAACACTGGAAATCTTGCGTTACATGTGATATCTTAAAATGAACTTACCCATATCGAATGTTATGAGTTGTGCTAATTGGTTGCAAGAGCCTTCTAGCTGCTTGTTTTTCAATTGACGATGATGGCTGCCTAGAACTACTGGATGAACTCGCAGAGCTCTTTTTTTCAATCCGCAAAGGTGTGACATAAGTGTGAAGTGGGTTTTCAGTTATCTCTCTGTAAGTATGCATTTACAACTTGAACACATTTGTTTCTTACATCTTCATCTCAGAATTAGTCGGAGCAGTTGTTGTCGATTTTGAAGAGGATCCAGACGCTGATTGAGAATTCTGATCAAATGACTGAATAGCAGTCCGGTAAGACATGTCACGATTGCTAGATGTTCTAGTACGACGGCTAGCAGAGCTTCTCTTGCTTGCGATCTCTGATCTTTCTCTTGAAGCCGGTCGGGATCCATCTGGTGGAAGTAGGTAACGGCTTTCGGAGTTTCTGAAAGTTCATCTTGATAATGGAAATCAAGATTACTGAAAAGCATACCTTTTTTCACTCTCTTCATCTTCTGAATCCGATTCCGAACCCGTCGACAGTTCTCTGATCCTTCGACTTCCTTCCTCCATCTCTATCTCATCATCCCTTTTGTCATACTTCTTCGGATCTGCCCAACCAATGCAAACCAAAAACTTCTGTCGTAAAGACAATTTCACAGGCACTGAAGACAACGTGGACTCGGTATCAGACGACTGTTCCTCTTCTCCAGTACTATGATCAACTTCCGATACACTTCCCAACGAAGGAACAAAAGCTCTTCCAGACACACTTCTGGCAGTTGACCTTTGATGTTGGGAGTCATCATCCGATGAGACAGCTTTTGGTGGAGCAAGTTGCACTTTTGTTCTCTGTTTCTCGATGTTGTTGTCTTTACTCTTTTTCTTCTTTCCTCCAGCCAATTCGAATATCTTTTTCTTCTCCTCAGTACGCTCCTGGAAGAACATTATTATGATGTTTGGCATAAAAATGTTTTGCAAACATGTAGTTCTCGCAAAATGAAAAACAAAGAAACACTTACAAACATAAGCTGAATTGACAAGTCTTGATTGGCTTCCTTTAGTCCAGACACCAGGGCAATAAGGAAATAAATGGCAAGTCTGAAACCAAATGATCAAACTCCCAACAACGTAGTTGATGCGCTCACAGAAGAAGTACAAGGACAGGGATGATGATTCCTGGGGATAAGAGGTACTTGATACCGTCAACAAGTCTTGCGTCAAGGTTTTCGTGCAGAACATCCGTGATTACACTGTAGAAGAACGGCTGGTTTCTGAAAGATAATAGTTGTAGGGGTCATATCAGAAATCTTACCCAAAAGGACCGCAACTCTTGCTTGGTTTTCTCGACGCTATAACAACTCCAACTGGTAGTGTACACAGAAACAGGAAAAGTAGAAGTAGAGCAAAAAAGAAGTTGGAGGATCTACTAGCCCGGAAGATTTGACTAGCAGGAACATTACAAGTCATTGCAGCCCATCCTCGAATGTACATTAGAATGATCAGTTTGATGTTGTTAAGCATTGGAAGCATCGGAACAAAAAACAGACCGAGCCAAATCATTCCTTGATTGTTGACAAGGTGAAGTACATTTTCAGCAACCTTGAACTCTCCATACTCCGGCTGAAATTGAAGATTAGCTGAAAAAAAGCGAGTGAGACTTACGAAAGTTTTTTCCAGGTCCCATGGCCAGAAGAAGTTCAAGTACCGACAAGCCAAACCACGAAGGAAATCAATGAGGAAAATGGAAGCAACTGTCATGTACAAATCCATGGTCACAAGTTTCGTGATTTCCTGACCAATAATGGTTTCCCAGCAGAGATCTTGGTATTGCATTACACGAAGAGATGAGTGAGTTATTGGTCTTCTAAAAATAACAGACTGTTCGCTCAACTTATGCTAAAATTCATACGCTATGGGGTTCACTGCATTTACAGTTGTCTCATTCCAATCTGAGTTTGGTCCGTATTGATGAGTCTCCACTACTACCGATTTGAAAATAGTTTCGTCTTTGGTGACAACTGCTTTTGGATTGTACACTCCAAATGGTCCGAAATCAGGAAGAACTGTAGTCCATGGACTTGTGGGAATGGGTGTAGTGGTCACTGGGGTGTAGGAATAGTAAGTGTGTGGTGTATTGTTTACGGGGTATTGCGGAGTAAAAACTTGCCGGAGGGATCTGAAACAAATTCATGATGATTTGATCCGAAATCATAATCAAAAGAAATCTACCGTGTCAGAAAATCTAATGGAGACGACGCTGGGTTTGTCACTTCTAAACTTTTCCGCTCATCCTCCAAATTGTTTAGTTGCAGCATTAGAGAGTAAATCAAAGTGTAGTAATTGAGAATATACAACACTAACACTCTGCCAAGTTGAAACCGTAGTGCATTCCTTGGATGTAACTTCTCAATTTTTCCTAACAAGTCAAAAATGTTCGGGAACACAAGGGTGATGAGAGAAATTGTGATGGCAGTGGCGTTCTAAAAATCAAACTTGTTCCAGATTTGAATGAACTTTTTTACCTGTGCAATGAAGTTTTCTCCTTTCAATGAACCACATCGCATAATCGCCCAAATGGAGAAAGCATACATTCCAATGATAAAGATGTTGGTGAGAATCCTTCCAAGGAATCTTATCCAGGGATGCTTGTCACTCGGTTTCTGCTTATCATCATTGATTGCCTCCCGGAACTTGATCACATTTGCCATGTACACATTTCCAGCTGTTTCAGGATTTCCGATTGTGTAATCCCAGCCAGTGAATGCTTTCCAGTTGAAGAGGTATTGTTGGGTTTTTCCTGATGATAAGTTTCCACGCCGTTTGTTCAGAGCCATTCTGGAATTTTTGAATGTAAATGGATCCCTAATTATTGGGGAACTCACTTTCTGAGAATGATGAAAAGTGAAAATCCTAGAACAAAAATATTGCAGAGAAAGTAAGCAACAGGAACCCGATATTTGACAGTTTCACCGAAAAACGTTTCCCTTGAGTAGAAGCCATAGAACAGTAATGAGTATTGAAAGTATCCCTGAAACACAGAAAGTTAGGAAGTTAGCTGCAAGAAAAGCCTTACTCCAAAGTCCCAGACAGTCGAAAGTTCATCAGCTCTTGCACGAACTGGTTCCGGCATCACTTTGATACTCTTGGTCTTGTTGTACCTTTCAGATCCCATATCCATTCGAGAATCAGCCAACCATTCTGGGACAACCACAAAGAGACACATTATGAATGTAATGGTGATGTTGACTCCAAGAACCCATCGATGGAATGTAAAGTATGAAGAAACCACTGATCCAAAGTGACTCTCAATCTTTCTGATCTTGGCTTCCCACGGGATCAGGTAGATTTTCAGGTTATCCAGCCACCGACTAGCTTGTGTCAATCGTCGGCCAGCTTCTGCCTTGTACAATCTGACCTTTGAAACTTTTGCTTCTTGTTGTTGTAGATGTTTTTGTGCGACTCTGAAATAACAACTTTCTAAAACCACTGGAAAACTTTTCTGCTCACTTCAGCGTCCTTCGTTTCCTCCTCATGTACCATGGTTGACCTCTGAGTTTCTGAATTATTTCTTTCTTCTGTTGGATCTTCTTGAGTATTCTGTCTTTTGAAGCTTCCTTGTCGTCTTCCTCATCGAAATCATCATCGTCACTGGAAAATGAAATGGCTTGTAAGAAAGATAGATGAAAATTTGAAATCTAATGAAACGAAGCCTGTAAAGCAAAGAGCAGACGAACTCACTCGTCATAGTTTGGATTTCCTAATCGAGTATGTGGGCGAACGAGGACACTGGATGAGCGGCGGAACAAGGAGAGCAGATCGGCCTGAAAGGGGTCAAAATTAGAGAGGGACCAATGTAGCCTAGGGACACTTACAATAACAGAAGACCTTCTGCTCATGCGACTGTCTATCTCTTCCTCGGAAACATCGGCCAACGACTTGACCGACTGACCAGTCTCCCCGCCGTCGTCGGTGTCATGTCGAACCAGAGGCTGATGAGCGCCTGACCGCGGCATCGTCGTCGTGCTTCAGATGACTGCACGCCAGTGTCGATCGCTCGTTGTTTGGCAGCTTCTGAAAATGAACTTGGGTGGATTGGGTTTAGAACGAAGATCTGAATCGATTTCGTTGAGAACGGAAGTTGACGGATTGACAGATTTGTGAAAAGTGAGTAATGGCGGTCGCGATATGATTAGAAAAAGTGGCGGGTCCCGGATGGGGAGGGATTTTTTGCACGTCTGAGAAACGACGAGTCAGCGGTTTGGGTGATTCGAGGCGCCAGGTCCACAGGACATGTGTCTGGTGTGAGCCAAGCCAGTATGTAAAAATAGTGATATGAAACAAGTGAGAGTGAGTGCGGCCCAACGGGAGGTGCTCGAAATGCAACAAGAGATGTAATGAATGAAAATTTTTGCGGGTTGCGACCGAGACCGACAGGCAAAAGATGAAGGCAGGAGCAAAGACACTCTTCGCGTTTTTGCCGTGTCGTCCGACGTGTGTCCGCCAAAGAGAAAAAGAAGAAGGAGAATGTGGGAGATATTGATAACAATTGATGGGAAAAGAGCAAATTGGCGACGAGTTTGCAACAACCTCACATTTGATGGCAAATGGTTGATGCGATGTCAAATCGGATAACACGAGATAACACGCGTCTTCACCTCACCCCTCCTTCCCAATCTTTTATTGATGTGGTTTCGGGGTCCAATCATTTTTTCTTCTTCTTCTTCTTCCTCCTTCCGTTTTGATCAAGAGTGGAAAACATACTCATTAGATCAAATGGAAAAGAACACCGCTACGAAAACACGATGTGCAATCGGGCAAAAGCAAAGGCGGGTAGAGGGAGTGTCATAAACTTAAGAGGGGGAGAGGAACGAAGAGTATAAAATTTGAGTACCTAAACTCGTAAACATTTGCTTAACAGAAATCAATTAGAGCGTCGAATGGTCACTTTTGAGAGATTCCGAGGAATCCCGACTCAGATCACCTGGGGATAGGTGAAACAGGGAAACACATGGTGAAATGTGATACGGGAAAAGAATGGGGGGATGAACGAGCTCAAAAACAGCAGGTAAAAAGAAAACCGAGAAGACACCTTGTTCAGGTCACAAGAAGGACATACGATGGACAAAAGTGGATCCAAAGGGGAGGGGGAAATGACAATCAAACAAAACGTTCTTCTGTGTTCCTCATCGGCGGCTCAACTCCTCTCGTCAACCTCCCATCTACCTCCCCCCCCCCTCCAGTCGTCTCGGTCCCAACCAACGTTAGTTACATCCGACAAATGCCTCTCTTGCCCGGGACGAGAGATGAGAGACAGAGTCCCTTGATTAAACTGGTTATAACGAAAACCACTCGTTCTCTCGTATGTTCACTCGGGCTTGCTCTTCTGCCAAATCGTCGTCATGTTTTTATTTTGAGCTTACCGACGACTCTGAGCATGTCGTTGGTTGACAAGACAAACCGAACAGCGAGAAAGATGTCAAAAATGTGGCAGATTGGGGGATGGAAGTGATGCGGCAGAGGGAACCTATCTTGTTTGTCGGTATGTTTCAGTTATGACGTAGATAAGTCATTTTGAGAAGTTGAAGGAGTAAGTAGGGTTTTCACAAGTTCAGGGAGGTCAATTTCACTCAGAGATCACTAAACCAGCGTCGAAAAATGAGTAGTGCAATGTCGAAAAGTGTTTTCCCGTGTTTCCACACGTTTCTCCCAGGTCTAAAGTGCTCTCTTCTTCCGTGGAAATGATGAAATTCCCCCTCCAGAAGAAAAGAACAACTGTCCCGTTGGTAGTATGTATGTATTAATCAGTGAATTGGTGATGAGGAAAGAACATATCTTTCTGTTCTTCTCGTTTTTTTTCGTTGTCAAGTTGAGTTGACACAACTAAAAAGATAGGTACTACAGAGAAAGTGGTCCGTGTTGACTTTTGATCGAATTCGAATTGAATTGAGTCAAATCAAAGTTTCAAATCCGTGAAAGAGATAGCTTGCAGCGATAAAAGATAAAAGTGTGAACATGGGGATATAAAAGCGGCTTTTGAAACACCCAAAGTACACTTGGTCACAGGTATAGAACATGTGTCGAGAAGGTGTCGGGGCCCCAACACAAGGTGCCAATTTAACGCCTCGCAAAATGTTTCGGCCATCCGAGATTTATATGTTTTTGATGGTTCTCGATGGATTCAATTGAAGGGAGGAGAAGAGGTGTTGAATTGAGATGGGGGTGATTGGGGGTAAAGGGCAAATGAAACGGAGAAAAGGAGGAGTTGGGGTTTGGAGAAATGGAGTTTTTCTATCATTCAAAAGAATGCTACTGGAATCTAGAATCCAAGCTCTTTTTTCTTATCAGAACAGATCAACAGATAGATCAAGATAGATCAAGCATTCCTCCAAACCCTCCAGAGATACAACAGAACAGACAACTGATTTTCAAAGATCGCCACCGGAAAAACACGAAGATCTATAATTTCTTCTACCAACTAGTAACTGGACGCACAGACACGGATGAGAGGTGTGAGTATAAATGTTACACACACTTGGCCGAGTGGTGTCCGCCGTCCCTGCCCCACGCTGCTCCATCTTCCCCTCATATCACCACCAAACGAGTTGTCAGCGCTTCTTGCGCCGTCCGTTTACACCTCCTTGTGGCGTATGAGTCGAGAGTTGGAGGGCCCTCTTATCCGACACCAGTGTCCTCTCTTCCGCTCCGCATTCTCCCCCCTAATTATTGAGTAATCTGCCGCCAGAATCTCGTGAAGTTGGCGACCAGTTGCTCTCTGAGATATGCACAGTTGCCTCCTGCACTATCGAATCAATTGTTGTTGGTGTACTGCGTTCGGGAGGTGTCAGAGTCAACACATTCACTGGTCGAGATGACTGGAGGGTAAAAAGCAACATGGAAAGGGTTCGTTCCAGCTTTCTCAAAGTTCACTGGAGTTCAAGACCTCTTCATTTTTGAACTTGACGAAAATGCGGTTTTGTTGTCACTGCCATAAAGGAATGTTCCCTTTTGATGTTTGCAACTCTGAAAAGAAAGGAAAGAACTGATGTCTTTTATTGCACAGTTATCAATCTAGAAATTTTCTAATCAAAAAGAACACATTGTTCCGGTCTTCATATATAAACGTTCTCTTTGAACACCGACAATTTCTCCTCCAATGCGTCTTCTTTTTCTTCTACCCGTTTTTCTAGGTTCAGTTCTGGGATCTGATGTTATTGTAGAGTCTCTACTGTAAGTTTATGTTCAGTTTGCTCTCTGGGATGACTAATGCTTCAGAGAAACTATCAACAAAACTTCGAATCCTTGCGATGACTTCTACCGTCACGCTTGTCCATTAGGAACCAAGGCGGAGTATGTGAATGAGAAAGTAAAGAGAGGCCTAAAGGAATTGGATGGGGCTTGGAAGCATATTGAAATAATTGTGAGATTTTAAGAGCTCAAAATAACTGCATTGAGAACATTACAGAATGATTTCAAAGAAGAACCGAAAAACTTTTCAGATACAATGTCTCAGCTGTTCGTGAAAACGTGAGTGAGGCGTTTTTTTTCCCGGAACTCTACTTTTTCAGGTGTGAAAGTGGAAACAGTACTGACCTTCTTCTGACGGAACTGGAAAAAATTGCAAACAAACCTTTCATGTTTTTCAAGGAGGATGCAGATTGCCAAAGAGTTGGAGATGCAATTCGTCGTTCTTTGTTTTGGTATTTACAAGGCGAGGAAAGAATTGAGGCACGTTAGAATTTGAGTGTCAAGAACAAAACTTTCATCATTTCAGAAAGATTTGAAAAGTTTTACGTACTCTCTCCGTGTACATTATGAGCACTTGAAGGCTATAAGTATACATTTGGATAATGACTTGGAGAGTGGCGTTCTAGAAGTCCGAGATATGGTTGAGACTATGAAGACGAAAATTGACAAGATGATAATGGTAAGAACTTTTTCATCAACCTAGAGGCAAGATCATTACAGGAAACTCCATGGACTAACAATCATAATGTTACGGAATTCAATCGGAAAATCGCTAAAATGACAACCCTTGAAGTCGGATATCCAAAATTGCTCAAAGATTCGCTAGACCATATTATGAAGTTTGAATTGCTGTACCGAAAGTGCAAACAGGAGTTCCAGTTCCACGAAGAAGCCAATTATCTCTGCTTAGTACAAGCCCGTGGCCATTTTGTAGAAGTTCCTCTACCACAAATTCGGTTTGTGTCAATTTTGAATGCTTTCAACGCATTTCCCGAGTTGGCTTTTGGAACGTATTTCTATTACTTGGCAAAACATTCCGAGACCATGGCTACAAAGGTTGGGAGCTAGACATTTATCACAAAATGGGCGATTTTTCAGTTAGGAGCAATCACGCTCGTAGTTGGTCATGAACTGGCTCACACACTCATAAAAGGTTTAGACGACCCGACTCAAACGTATTTCTCTCAGGAAGCGATTGATTGTGTTCAGAATCAGTTTAACTCCACTTGTAATGAGTTTAAAGAGGTATAACTCTGACATTAGTCAGTTTTTGATTCATGAAAAAACGAAGAAATTTAGGATTCTTGCAATGCAGCTGACGTTCAAATTGATGAAAACGGGTCTGATGTCCTTGGTTTAGAGTTGGCGTACAGTATGTTGGAAGATTATTATGGAGATCGATTGAAAGTAAGTTTAGCATAATATTCGTGTGCATTACATGTTTTCAGGATATCTACGCACCGCTCAACGTCACCTACCAGCAGTTGTTCTTTTACTCCATCGCTCCGTTCTTCTGTGATGTGCGTTGAATAACTTTTCGAAAAAACAAACTGACATTCACAGGCCAAACCGAGTCATACGCTCTACCAGGACATTGAAAAAACAGTCGAAGATGAGCATTCTCCTGATAATGTCAGAGTGAACGCAATTGCGAATCATGCTGGCTTCAAAGATGCTTTCCAATGCCCGGATAACAGTCGAATGATGAAATCGGCAACGGTAGAATGCAATTTGATACGTTTCTTTATAAACAGCTACAAAACTTTCAGAAACAATGCCATTTCTATGGGAAAGACGCTCCATTGCATAGAAAGCTATGAAGATACATTGGATTTTTCAAATTTTTGTCTAGAATGTGAAAAAAAAACAGCAATAAAGATCATTAATGTTCGTAATTCGTTTTCGTCGTTTTCGTCGTGTGTAAGTGCATTTAGATTCCAACACCGAATCACGAGTAAAAACGCTGCAACACAACCAATAGTCTCCAACCTTTGAAGAACAAAGATGAAGTTCTTCAGATGCTTTCATTAATTTTGAATCAACTAGAAAATGCACATGTACCGCCGGAAAACCACAAAGAAAATTTCTGCGCATTATGGGGGATCGAATGGTTAGCTCAGCGCTAAATTAGGGTCTTGGATATACAGACTCACTCACGAAAAACACACACGAACAAACAAATTTTTTCAATCAAAAAATCTTTCAATGGTTAACCAATATCTTCTACTATTCAACAATTAGCCGCGATCAGCTAAAGCGGCGAAAATTGTCACAAACATTTCAGTAAATTTCAATGAATCCCGATTCTCTAGTTTTGAGGTTGAGGGAATTGCGTTTTGTTGTCACTGTCATGAAAAAAATGTTTCCTATTGATGTTTGCAACTCTGAAAAGAAAGAAAAGAACAAATGTTTTTTGTTGCACAGGTATCAATCTAGAAAGTAATTAAACTGAACAAATTGTCCCGATGATCATATATAAACGTTATTTCTCGAACACTCTTGCCCAATGCGTCTTCTTCTCTTATTATCCGCTTCTTTGAGCTCGGTTCTAGGAACTGATCTTATTGTAGAGTCTCTACTGTAAGGAAAATGTTTTTTTTTCTTCATCAAGAATTTTTTGATTCAGAGAAACGATCAACAGGACTTCGGATCCGTGTGATGACTTCTACCGTCACGCTTGTCCATTAGGAACAAAGACAGAACATGTTAACGGAAAGGTCAAGAGAAGCTTGAAGCGATTGGATGGGATTTGGAAGCATCTTGAGATGATAGTGAGTTTCATTAATGCTTAGAACAACTGCATTGTGAACATACCAGAATGATTTCCAAGGCAAAGGATCGAACTTCTCATTCTCAGATTCTGTATCTAAGCTGTTTGTGAAAACGTGAGTGATGTGTTTTTTGCCGGATTTTAACTCTGATACCAGGTGTGAACGTGGGAACACTACTGACCTTCTTCTGACAGAACTGGAAAAAATTGTGAATAAGCCTTTCATATACTTCAAAGAAGATCCGGATTGTGAAAGAGTTGGAGATGCACTTCGTCGTTCTGTGCTGCATTATCTAGAAAGCAATGGACGCCTTGGAGTATTAGACTTTGAGCCTAAAAAAACATGGAAATTATTTCAGAATTATTTGAGAAGTTTTGCTAAATCTCTCAAGCATCATTATGAACACTTGAGAACTATAAGCATACATCTCGATAATGACTTGGAGAGTGGCGTTTTAGATGTCCGTGATATGGTTGAAACTATGAAGATGAAACTTGACAAGATGATAATGGTAAGATCTTTTTCATCAATCTAGAGGCAAGATCATCACAGAAAACTCCATGGACTAGAAATCATAATGTTACTGAATTCAATCGGAAAATTTCACAAATGACAACATTAGAAATCGGCTATTCCAAGTTGCTCAGAGATTCCCTAGACCATATTATGAAGTTCGAATTGCTGTACCGAAAGTGCAAACAGGAGTTCCAGTTCCACGAAGAAGCCCACTTTCTTTGTTTAGTACAAATCCGTGCCAGTTTTGTTGAGACTCCTCTACCAAAAACTCGGTTTATGTCAATTTTGAATGCATTCAACGGTTTTCCCGAGGTGGCTTTCGGAACTTACTTCTATTACTTGGCAAAACAGTCCGAAACAATGGCTACAAAGGTTGGAAATTCGGGAATTATATCAAAAAGTTTACGTTTTCAGCTAGGAGGGGTTACGTTTGTAGCCGGTCATGAGCTTAGTCACACACTCATAAAAAGTCTAGACGACCCTCTCCAAACTTATTTCTCTCAGGAAGCAATTGACTGTACTCAAAACCAATTCAATTCGACTTGTAATCAATTCAAGGAGGTATCAATTTGACATTAGTTACCAACGTTTCTGGTTCATAAAAAAACGACATGAATTTAGGATTCTTGTGACGCAGATGACGTTCAAATAGATGAGAACGGATCTGACATGCTTGGTTTGCAATTGGCGTACAGTATGTTGGAAGATCATTATGGAAAACGATTGAGAGTAATTGTATCGTAATGTTAGTGTGGGAACTTATTGTTTTCAGGAAATCTACGTGCCACTGAACGTGACATACCAGCAGTTGTTTTTTTACTCTATTGTTCCATTTCTCTGTAATGTATGTCGGATACCAGCTAGGAGAAATTGAGCTAACTTTACAGGGAGAGCCAAGTCACACGTTTTACGCTTTATGGCGAGGAAAAGAAGTCAAAGACTCTCATTCCGCTAATAATGTCAGAGTGAACGTAATTGCGAATCATCCTGGTTTCAAAGATGCTTTCCAATGCCCGGATAACAGTCGAATGATGAAATCGGCGACGGTAAAATGCAATTCAATACGATTCCCTATGAATAGCAGAACACTTTCAGAAACAATGCCACTTCTACGGGAAAGACGCTCCATTGAATAGAAGGCTATGAAAAGACCTTGCATACTTCTAATTTTTCTCTAGAATAGGAGAAACAACAGCAATAAAGCATTTTTCTCACAACTGTCATGTTCGTTTGGTTGTTTTGCGTTTTGTTCTAGAGTTCCGTAGGATTTGGTGCTGCTCAAGAATTCAAAGCCCAAGAACCCCATAGAATGCACAAGCCGCGTTTCAAAACTCAAATTCAAATTCCCAGCACTTTCTCAAACTGCAAGCCGCGTTTTCGTTGCGAGACACAATGCATGTATGCATATTCCATGAGTTCCCATCCGTCTATGCTTTTCCTTGACTCTCTCTTCTCCGCTTTGAAGTGGCCCGTCACGAGAAGCCAATTCGTTCTATCACTATCTTCGTTCACTCGTTCCGTACACTATTTCTGATGTTCTGCCCCGTCGGCTCATATACGGCATTGCCTTTTGCTTCCCCTTCTGCCTCGTTTCGCGTCCAGTCGGCACACGGCTACACCTTTCTGGTTAAGCTATACTACTCTCTGACATTTTCTTGTCATGTTTCGTGCAGTTTTACTTTTTTACTTTGAAGTAATTTTTGTATTTCCAGGTCACCAACATCGACTTCAACTTGAGTATGCGATCCTTCTTGGTTCCACAGACGTGGAGCGGCTTTTGATTTGTTCAAAGTTCCCCCATTTTTTTATGATCAATGCGATACGGGTCCGAAAAGTGAGTTGGTATTCTTTTCGATCAATTGTAGATAACATTTTTTTAGATAACGGGTTGTTCTGGTGCAAAATTGAGAAAAACTGGACACCATGAAAACATCCAGTTTCTTTCAACTTAAACAGTGAATCAAGATATGGCAACAAAACTCGGAGAGAAAAGGAAAAGTTCGTTTTCTGGAATTTTTACTGAAACAGTTTCTATCATTTTCAGAAGTAACTTTTCAAGCAATGGCCAACTTTGTGTCTAATTATGTTTAATGATATGAAGCGCGGGTTTCATCAATCAATCGGGTTCCAAATCATCCTAACCAAACTCACCAACTTGTTTAGCTTCACCCCACATCGGGTTTATGAAATAAAAATAAATAAATTTTTTATGAAAACCTTGACTCTTTATCTTGCTGTGTTGTGAATAAACCGCGTTTTTTGGATATTTTAGAACAGGAATGAGAGAGTGAGAAACAGCACGGAATAGCTCAAATGCCTCCATTCTTCACAATCAGATTAGGGCCAATCGCCACTTCTTTCTACTCGCTGCAATTCTGATGAATTTCTCGTTTCGCCGGTTTTCATTTCCCGAGATGAGCTTCGTGCTGATACGTATCTCCTATCATTTCCATTTTGAGTAGGAAATGCATTGCCGCTGTCCCTGCCACGGAAGAATGTTTCCTATTGATGTTTGCAACTCTGAAAAAACAGAAAAGAACAAATGCCTTTTGTAGCACAGTTATCAATCTAGAAAGTTTCTAATTAAACTGCTCACATTGTTCCAATTTTCATATATAAAAGTTCTCTTTCGAACACTGACATGCTCCTCCCCAATGCGTCTTCTCCTCATACTAACCGCTTTGCTAGGCTCAGTTCTAGGTGCTGATCTTATTGTAGAGTCTTTACTGTAAGAGGATTTGTTCGCACTTCAAAATGTGTAATGTTTTAGAGAAACTATCAACAAGACCTCTAACCCTTGTGATGATTTCTACCGCCATGCTTGTCCATTAGGAACCAAGACAGAACATGTCAACGAAAAAGTTCAGAAAAGCTTGAAAAAACTAGATGGAATCTGGAACCATATTGAGATAATGGTAAATTTGATGAAAACAGCCATCAGAATAGTGAAGTTTGCAGAATGACAGAAAAGATAAAGAACTCAATTTGACTTCTACAGTGCCCAAGTTTTTTGTGAAACTGTAAGTGAACAACCTCATTGTCAAAACGCTTTTTTTCTCTAGATGTGAGAGCGGCAACAGCACTGATCATCTTTTAACGGAACTTGGAAAAATCATGAACAGGAACCTAATGTTTTTCAAAAAAGATGCTGATTGCGTGAGAGTGGGAGATGGACTCCGTCGTTCTATTTTCAACTATTTAGAAACAAAAGATAAACCAAATAAACTCCAGGCAAGCTAGTCATTGATGCTAAAAAACCTAACTTATGAGGTTTCAGATACATTTGAAAAGTTTTGAGAAGTCTCTGAAATACCATTTCTACCACATGGTAGCTATACCCATACATTTGGATAACGACTTGGAAAGCGGAGTAGAAAATATCAGAGACATGGTTGAAACTATGAAGACAAAAATTGATAAAATGATAATGGTGAGAAGGTTTTTATTCACTTAGAAGCAGGTTTATCACAGGAAACTCCATGGACTAACAATCATAATGTCACTGAGTTCAACCGGGAAATTGCAAAGCTGACAACCCTTGAAGTCGAATATTCAAAACTGCTCAAAGATTCGTTCAATCACCTAATGAAGTTCGAACTTCTGTACCGAAAGTGCAAGCAAGAGTTCCAGTTTCAAGAAGAAGCTCATTTCCTTTGTTTTGTACGAGCCCGTTCCCATTTTGTGGAAGTTCCTCTTCCAGAAGGACCCCGGTTATTCGCTCCCATGAACGCCATGAACATGTTCCCTGAACTGGGTTTTGGGGTTTATTTCTATTACTTGGCAAAACATTCGGAAACTATGGCTACAAAGGTAGACAACTTGATGGATATCACCAATCCTTTTGTTTTTTAGTTGGGAGCTGTGACATTTGTCATCGGTCATGAACTTGCTCATACAATGATCAAGAGTATCAACGATCCTACTCAAACTTATTTCTCTCAGGAAGCACTTGATTGTACTCAAAATCAATTCAACTCTACTTGCAATGAATTCAAAGAGGTATTAGTGAAATTTCAAAACTGTTGAAGTCCAAGAGGTCACTCGACTTTCAGGAATCTTGTGACGCAGATGAAATTCAGTATGATGAAAACGGAGCCGACATCCTTGGCTTACAGCTGGCATACAGTATGTTGGAGGATCATTACGGAGAACGACTGAAAGTAGCCTTTATATTGTTTTTTGCTGAAATAACAAGCGTTTTACAGGAAAACTACGCGCCGCTTAACGTCACATATCAGCAGTTGTTCTTCTACTCCGTTGTTCCATTTTTTTGTTATGTGCGTTGAATAACTACTTCAAAAAAACTGACTCAATTTCACAGAGTGAACCCAGCAAGACGTACTACTATGAATATGAAGGAGAGAAAATTAAAGATGTTCATTCTGCTGATAATATCAGAGTGAACGTAATTGCGAATAATCCTGGTTTCAAAGATGCTTTCCAATGCCCGGACAACAGTAGAATGATGAAATCGGCGACGGTAAAATGAAGTTCAATGCAATTTGATACGTTTCTTTATAAACAGCTACAAAACTTTCAGAAACAATGTCACTTCTACGGAAAGGACGCTCCATTGCACAAAAGACTATAAGGAAAGAGTGGATCCTTTTAATTTCTGTCTGGGGTGTGAGAAAAGTAGCAATAAAGTGTTTCTGTTATGTCTGCAATCTTTTTGTTATGTGTTGGTGTCTTTTGAAACTTTTCAAACAAATCGTATCAGAATCTAAAGTGAGGAATTTTTCCACAATACTCTTGAAAAACCACGAACCTTATGCAAATTGAACTATTGTCTGAACACCTATATAACCTTTCCAAACACCGGGTAGATGAGTGATCAGTGTATATTCCACTATGAGAACCTCCCTGTTCTTGCTGGTAGTTCTTCTGAATCTGGCTTCTGGAATCGATGTGATTATAGAGTCTTTGAGGTAAGGAGAACTTCACATACTCTATTTTTTTGTTCTTGATTTCAGACAGCTGATAGACAAGAATACAGATCCGTGCGATAATTTTTACCGTCATACGTGTCCTCTAGGGAGTCCTGAAATGCTTTGGTACAAACTATTGGATATCAAACCAGCAGAAAAAGGAGTTTGGGACAATTTGCAAATTACGGTCAGCGATAGCATCAAGAATTGTTATGTTTCCAAATGCATTTTGTTTCAGAAAGGAAACTCAAACTTCTCCGAATTACCAGAACAACTGTCCAAACTGTATTTGAACATGTAAAGAGCAAAATAAAAAATCTTAGAAACATCTTGGTTTTAGGTGTGAAAATGGGCTCAGTACTGGAGTGTTCTTCGATCGTGTAAAAGACGTGTTTCAACCAAAGGAAGTTGATGAATGTGATGATGCATATTGTCTGTCTCATTTACAATACGACCCGGATTGTAACCGCGTTAGCAAATTCATCAAGTCTATTTTTGCTGACCAATTGAACGGAACGGCACTGGTAATGGAACACAGATGAATTTCGATTGCAATGTGACTTTTTTTGTAGGTTCTTTACGACAAATTTGTTTCTTCAATTGATTTGGATATTTATGCTATATCTTCGATCAGTCAACACCTCGATTTGAAGTTAGAAGATGGAATTGAAGAGACCAATGATATTTTGAATGGTCTCAAAACCTTAGCAGCTGATATGATTTTGGTATGAAGCTTCAAAACTTCAATCTGCAAACAGCAAAAACTTTTCAGGAGACACCATGGGCGATAAACAACAACGCAACCGATGTTGTACTTGCTGCTTTGGAAGCAACAGTTTTGAAAAAAGATTACGCAAAAATCTTAAAAGACACTATGGACAGAACATTCGAACATGAGTTGAAATACAGAAAATGCAAGAAAGATTACAACCACGACAAAAACGCAAACCTCCTTTGCTTTTTGTTCGTAGCTCGCCATGCAGATATCAAGCTGAACTCCCCATTCTTCGAAAATATATTGAATGCCGGGAATACGTTCCCGAATTTGAACTTTGGAATGCCGTTCTACATGATTGCTAAGAATGCGGAAGTGAGGGCGGCAAAGCTTGGAATGCTCGGTTGGACAGTTGGTCATGAATTGTCTCATACTCTCATTCAAAGTCGTAACGATTTTGTTTTGCCCTACTTCTCGGAAAACGCAATTCAGTGCATCCAAAATCAATTCAACTCTACTTGCAATGAGTTTAAAGAGGTTTTTCTTACAATTAGTAATACGAACAATCTCAATACCACCGAGTTACAGATAAGCTGTACTACCGACGACGTTCAAATTGATGACAATGGTGCCGATATGTTAGGATTTCAACTTGCATACAAACTCTTTAAGAATGAATATGGGGATAGAACCTTTGTGAGTTCTTTCTGAGTCTTAAACACAAGATTCAGTTGTGTTCCAGGAAACCTATGAACCCTTGAATGTCACTTACCAACAGCTCTTCTTCTATTCCTCTGTTGTGTTCCATTGCGAAGTAAGCAATGCAGTTTTTAAAAAGAACTACATTTATTTCAGGGTGTACAAAGTGAGTCTTTCATCAACGATGAAGGAATTTTGGATGATCACGCTACTAGAAATGTCAGAATCAACGTACTGGTAAACCATCCAGCTTTTCAGGAAGCGTTTGAGTGTCCTGATGACAGTAGAATGATGAAATCTGCTACGGTTTGTCAAAATCAATGGTAAAAGAAGAAGAACACATGAATTTCAGGAGCAGTGCATTATTTACGGGCAGGGAGCTCCAGAAAACAAAAGGAAGCGGCATTAGATGTCTTGAAATCATTTGTTGTCATTACTTTCACAATAAAATGTGTGCAAAATCAGACCTAATACAAAAAACGATGAGTATAGTTGTACACTTTCATAACAATGCAACTCTTTTCTTTTACCTACGTACAATACGTTACGTTTTGCCTATTGTATCTAGTTCTATATAAGATACCTTACAATTGGGTACAAAATCAGTACAAGATGCGGTTTCTTCTTCTCTCTGTATTTATCAGCACTTCTTTGGGAATCGATGTTGTTATTGAGTCGCTAAAGTGCGTTAGAATTCCTTTAGGTTATGTTCATCTTTGTTTTCAGGCAGTTGATAGACAAAAAAACTGATCCATGTGAGAATTTCTACCGACATGCGTGTCCACTAGGCAGTCCAAGCTCTCTTATGATAGATATGATAACAGATAATTTGAAGGAAAATTCAACTTGGGCAATTCCGCAGAACTTAGAGATTCTAGTGGGTTGTCTCGTATCATTGCCGTAAAGCAAACGGTGCAATTTCAGAATGATGAAAACACTCACACATCTACACAAACCATAAATATCATTGCCGATCTTTACAGAAATGTGTACGTACTCTAGAACCCATCATTCTGCAGTTCTAATTTTTAGATGCAAGAAAGGAAATGACACTGGGGATCTACTCCTTCAAATCCAGAAAATATTGCATGAACCTGAACAAAAATACTCATGCATTGGATACAGTTGCGTTCATCAGTTCAAAGATGATCCGGATTGTGAACGAGTTGCAAAGCAGTTGGAGAACGTTTTGAGGGAGTATGAATGGAAAATTGAAGTAAGAAAAGATAGAATGCGCTCAAAAATTCCCATATCTTGCTCAGAGACTGTATTCACAAGGTGCTGAACACTTTATGTTCAACTATTTCACTATTGGAAATATCAGTGCTCATTTCGACAACAATTTGGAAGAGGGAATAGAACAAACCAAGGAGATGATTGATCGTATGAAGGAAATTGTAGAGAAGATGATCTTTGTGAGTTCAAAACTCCTAATCTTCTATTTTACGGTTTGTAGGACACTCCATGGGCTCAAAACCACAATGCGTCAGAAATGATTGCCACTGCCTTGAAAACGTTGAATTTGAAGAGCGACATTGCAAAAACCATGAACAATTCGATAAAAGTCCTTGAGAAAACTGAACAGAGTTATAGAAAATGCAAATCTGACTATGACAACGACAACAACTCGGATATCTTCTGTTTCATACTTGTATCCAAAAATTATTTGGAGAATTTGAAAGAAGAACCTACAATGTTCTTCGAAATACTGGTCAATGCTTTCAACATGTTCCCATTCGTTCGATTTGGCATGCCGTTGTATTACATGGCCAAAAACACAGAAGAAAGAGCTGCTAAGGTAGTCGAAATTGTTTCTTTCGTGGTGTAAACTCTAGTTTTAGCTCGGCTCCGTCGGATTTGTTGCCGGTCACGAGGTCTCTCATACTTTGATTCAAGATGACACAGACTTTGTGTTGACGTATTTCTCTGAAAATGCTACGAAATGTGTTCAGGATCAATACGTCTCTACTTGTAAAGAGTTCAAAGAGGTTTTTTTAGTATTTGGAAATCTGGAATCTGAAGTAAAATGTTTCAGAAAGACTGTAAAGTTTACAATTCCCAGGTTGATGAAAACGGATCTGACATTCTTGGCTTGCAGTTAGCATACAAGCTGTTAGAGGAAGAATATGGGGATCGCTTGAAGGTAAATCAAGAAAAAATCAACTAATAAAAAAATCAACTAAGAAAAAATCAACTTCAGGATACCTACAAACCACTAAACGTCACCTACCAACAACTCTTCTTCTACGCCAATATCCCATTTTTCTGTGACGTGAGTCCTATTTTTTTGCAGTCTATTCGTTGTTGTTTCCAGGGAGAGAAAGGTGACATTGTTCGAGGAGAAGATGGTAAAAGAGACGTGCATTCTCCGAACTACATCAGAATGAATGCAATGGTTAATCACCCAGCATTCCAAGAAGCGTTCCAATGCTCAGAAGACAGTCGCATGATGAAATCTGCTACAGTTAGTTTGACGTTGTTGGAACCTCCCAAATAGTGCCATTTTTTAGAAGCAGTGCATTATTTATGGAGAAGGAGCCCCACAGAACAAAAGGTTCAGATGATATTATTTCATTATAGTATTCTCCTGTACTAATTTATGTAACAGTTTTCCAATGAATGTTTTCATAATGTTTCAAAACACTACGCTCATAAAACCCTCTCCAATAGTCTGAATTAGACAAACTGGCGGTAGTTCGCCAGTTTGCCCCTGCAATCTGGAAACTATTCAGACTATTGAGGCAAACTGGCGGTAATTCGCCAGTTTGCCCCTGCAGTGACAAACTGGCCGTAGACGGCCAGTTTGTCAATGCACCCTGGAACCTAATCAGACTATAAAGACAAACTGGCCATAGACGGCCAGTTTGTCAATGCACCCTGGAACCTAATCAGACTATAAAGACAAACTGGCCGTAGACGGCCAGTTTGGTACAGTATGAATTTTTGAAGCCTTAGAATTGGAAAATGGGAAAAAGAAACAAGAAAAATCTTTGCTTTTCCGTTTCTGAAATACTACTTTTCTTTGACCGCTGACCGCTATTTATTTTTTCTCTCTCTCTCCATTTCACCGGGCCTTCACGGCTATTCGTTTTGGCAAAACGAGATGGGGATTTGAGATAGGAGATTGGAGATTAGTGAGAATGCGGGCAGCTCTAAAAGTCATCTGCACATCACCTGGCCCATGCTGTGCTGTCCGATTTTTGCGGTGTCTAATTATAATTGCTCATTTGTATCCGATCCATCCATGTGACCAAGATTTATTCTTTCATTTCTTTCCGCTCCTCTCAAATTGTCGGTTCCTTTTCCCGAATGCATCGGTTATCTCCACTATTTAAAAGCTTCTAATATTGTGAATTTTTCTGCTAGAATTCTTTTTTTCATCCATTTTTCTTTGCCTTCTGTTCGCAAGAAGCATAACCGTTACCTTGATTTCACAATCATCTGATGTATGCGCGCAATATTTGCGTTGTTGCTCTTCATTTTGTCTTTTCATGGGCCTTCACGGCTACTTGTTTGCGTGATACACGCATGAGAGATTAGTGAGAGTGCAGGCAGCTCAAAACTTTTTTCATCGATTTCCTTTCGCACATAATCTGACCCATGCTGTGCTGCCTCGTTTTTTCTGTTTTCTCTACCTTCTCTACTTTTTTGCCTGCTGTTTTGAGAAACTTAGCTGTTTACTCGAGTTTATATCTCCTGATGAATGCGCGGAATGTCTGCCTTGTTTTTCTTTTCCTGACAACCGCTTCATCCCCCTCTCTCTTCAGGGGCCATTCACGGCTATTCGATCGGGTAACATCTGCATGAGAGATTAGTGAGAGTGCGGGTAGCTCAAAAGGTGTATCTTTCTTCCATCGACTGTCTATGGCACATCATCTGGCAGGTGTTGTCCCGTCGTTTCCAATGTCTAATTATAATCGCTCATTTGTATTTGGTCCATCCAGGTTACCATAGTCTATTGTTTCATTTCCGTCTGTTTCTTTCAAAAAGGGAGCTCTTTTTTTGAAATTGAACTATGAATTTTCTTGCAGAACTTCGAAAATGGCTAATAGCGCAAACACCGCCGACGAATTGATGACTGTTGCGAAGAACGCGCAAGGTCCCACGCTCGAACAGGGCCAGGAAAAGCTCCCTATCGCCGAGGTTGGAAAACTGGTTAAGACCTACGTGGAAAACCATGTGAACTTTACCGATTCTCCTCGAAACAAGCTTTTGAGCGCCACCATGAAAAGAAAACTGGACCAGGAAGAGCACCCTACCACCGGAAAAGTCATTAAGACTAAAGATACCATGTTTCCGATTGAAATCGCCGTGATATCTGAGCAGATTCAACTGGTGTGTCCCCAAATACTATTTCATCCAAACTCTACAGTAGAGTCTTCTCGATGCTGTACTTCTAACATGTTTTCCCAGAGCTCGCCCATCGGGATCAATGCAACCGCCGAGGAGGATGTGGAGGAACCCATGGACATCTCCGAAGAGAACGGAGTCGAACAGGATCATGAAGTGAATCCTCTCGTTTATGTTCAGCACGCTGATGAATTTGAGGAGACGGACACAGAAGACGAGATTGACTACAGTGACTACGTGTTCCCGACCTCCAAAGAGAAAATAGAGGTAAAGTATAACTTTTAGATTCTTGAAGTGGAAACACAGGGTATCCGCTTTTAACTACATCTCATTCGAAAACACAAAAATTCTACTTTTAGCCAATTCTTCTCAAGTACAAAGACATGGATGTTCCGGAAGGGAAAGTCCGTTTCATTGTATATCATTTCGATTTCCAAATCGTCTATCATATGGTGAAAGACTATAAAATGGAAAAGCTCAAAAGACATGTGGCTGGACATTTGAGAAGAGTTTTGGGAATCACGAGAGAATTCAGGTGATTAACAGGCTTTTGATCGATTGAAAAACGTATTTTTAGCTTCAAAGTGAACGGAAATTTTGTGGAGGATGAAGACACCCCGATCTCGCTTGAGATGGAAAACGATGACATCATGGTACTGTTCCCAAAATCTGGAGAGAGTTGTCAAGTGAACAGTTCGCCGATGAAGGAAGAGACAAACGACAATGAAGATGATGAGGTAAGCGGTAGAGCAGAACACTGATTGATTTTTTGAAAACCAGTCGAAAAAAAAAAGTATTTACAGAACTGTATTGCTGACACCATCTGACCGAAGCCTGCGTTTTTCGAACTCCTCCAGACTCCTATTCTAATTTCTCTCTCTCTTTCTCTCCAAACCTCAAATCACTGTCTATCCCTCGGTATCCCTTGGCTACCTCATCCCTTCCCTCATCCCTCACCTGGCATTGTTTCTACATGTCTTGTATTTGTCGCTGTCTCAACCATTCCTCGTTGATTCTCCTTGGTCTCCTGGTTTCATTTTCAAGGCTTTTGACTTCTCCCGCAGTGTTCATTGGTAGCCCGATCCATTGGTCGCTACCCAATCCGTTGCTGCTCTATCTGTCTTGGAGAGCCACTGAACACTGTTATCTTTTTTGTCGCGAACATTTTCATGTTTTTTATATTGTATAGCTTTGCACAATATGCTTTATTCTCTTCTCCATTATGTTCTTCTTCAACGTATTTGCTCATTTTTCCTAATATTCCTTTGATCCAAAGCTGTGAAGCTTCTAGTTATCCTTTTGAAAATAAATAAAATTAATGTTGAGATACGTCTTTTATACGTTCATTGGTGGAAATCAGAGACAACTTTGTTAATGAGCACGTCGGATCACATGACAGCACTCCTATAACAGCAACAAAATCTGATAGAAGGGCACATGTCTCATGAAATGTAGCGGGGGGAAATCCGAGCAATGAGCACGAGAGATTTCCAACCCTAATTAACACCGGTTGGTTCGGTTTTCTTCTCGATCATCCTTTTCAATACTTTTTCCGTTTTGTTGGAATGCTCATTTCTCCCTCGCTCTTGTCCTCTTGCACACCATCATTACCTAACCCCCTCCTTCCCACACCGGATTAGTTGCCTCAGCAACACTATCTCTTTTGCACTTCTTCCTGCACTCTCTCACTTATTGAATTCATCCGCAACCCACCACACAGCTTCAGAATAGAGGCTTCACTTTTCCTCTTCTTCTCGCTCCGTTTGCGAACAAATAATGAGCATGAAAACATTTCTTTCAGTGAAAATTGTGCATCATGAACCCAGCTCCCGCTCCGGCAGATAATAGCAGACTCATTTCATTCAAGCTTGTTGGGCCTGGCCAGGCTATGATGCACTTCCAGTTAATGGAAAACACGCCTCTCCAGTCAGTCATAGAAGCCTATGCCGGCACTTTGGGTGTCTCTGAAACAACACTGAGGTATTGAAAAAAGGGGAGAGGCATCTAATGAGGATGTTTACTTTAGATTCGATCATTATGGGCGCCAAGTTTTCAAGAGCCACACCCCTGGAGGTTTGATGATGGAGGATGATGATGTCATCCAAGTCTATCCGCAAATGAATGGAAGACATCCAGCTTGAACTTGCATCATCTGAATAAAGCTTTTGATTCTATGACTGCTAAAATTCATATACTTGAATTTTCTGAATATATCTGTCTGTTTCATTATCAATGGTGTCAACATTTTGCTTTACTTCAATAAAACTATATCACGGAAAACGGATGTTGCTCTAACAAAGCTAATTTCAAGCGAGACTAACACATTTCCCCGCTAGAATCAAGCTAACGGGTTCATTTCAATTATTCCGTCTTGTTTCGCTGGGTTCGCGCGCCCGCCCCTCCTGTTTCTCTCAGTCTCGAGTTCACACTAGCTCTCTAAAATTATGCAACACCCCTACTCCATACTCACATCGGATTAGTCGTCATGAGAACAATTTCCAACTCCACTGACACCACCAACACTCTCACACGCTTCTTCTAGCACCCTCTAAACTATTGATTTTGCCACACTTTTCATCACACTTCGCAACGCCATTACTTCTCCGTTCACTTCTATCTAGTTTCATTATTTTCAGTCAAACTTCGTGATGTCCGTGAATGATGCTGTGGCAGAAAACAAGCCATATATTTTATTCTGGATAGAGGATCAAGGAGGACACAAAGTTCAATTGAAACAAAAGATTACTTCACCATTTGAAGGCTCGTTTCGGAAATTTGCTGATCGGCTTGGGGTCACGACATACGCGTTTAGGTAGATTTGTCAAGAACAAACAGCATATAATAAAAAACCATCTCCAGATACCTGAGAAGCAACGGCAGTCGCGTCTACGGTCAGGACACCCCTGGCTCCATCCGATTGCGGGAGAACGAAACCATCGAAGTTTACAGAGAGCAGAACGGAGGTTCTCCACTGGCTTCCTGTTAACTTTGTATGTTGATTTTTAATTGTATTTATGATAGTTTTTTGGTGTATCATGTTGTTCTGAACTATCTTGAACATTATAATAAAAATCTTTGTTGAATCAATGAGTTACAGAAAGAAATATAGTGAAGGAAACATTTTTGTCAGTTTTGTTGAGATTCCAGAACCGCTGCCCGACCGTGGGTGGAAGATGATATTGACAGATGAAAGAAGAGAAAGCTTTTATCTTTATGTGATGGTTGCATTTTTTTTTCCCGCCTCAGAAACTCATGACAAGATTGCAATTCTTTGTGTTAAACTGTAAAAGAAGTTTTTCGCTCTATCTTGCAGTCTTCTTTTCTTTCCAACTATCAAATCTTTTCCTCAGGATGGGCTCTTCCCACTTTCTCATGAAGCTGTTTCTTGTGATCATTTTCTTAGCCCTTTTTGGATACTCCGTGTCTGCAGAGAAGCGTAAATGCGCCCAGTGTGTCTCTGGCAACTTTGTAAGTCATCTTTCAACAGCTGCAATACGAAACTTCATTATTTTTTTCTTCTAGCTCCTTCGCCGTTCTTTGATGCAACACTCTGCAGCCGGGCAGTCGATGGGATGGGTTGAAGAATGGAAAGGAACTGATTGTGAAGATGGAAACATGCGCATTATCAAGTGTGACTACTCCTGCGTCACTATTGTACTTCACAGACACTCGTATGATGGAATTCGTTATGATGGTAGGTACTCCAATGCTTCTCTTCCCTACAAGATTCTTCCAGGAACCATGAAAGACTGCGCCGACGAACTGATTCACGCAACTCCTGATCTTCCGCAAGGCGTGGACTACAGATTCTTCGACGGTTACCTCAATCACTCGAACACCCGCTCCAACTTCACCATCTCCTACGAATTCACACCTGAAGGATTCAAATCGGTATCGCATGTGGTTCAGGAAATGTATAACAGAACCTTGTTCGAGAACAATGGTGTCAAAATGTCGGTTACAGTTGTGATTTCGGTGCTTCTATTGTTTGTTCTGATGTTTGTGTAAAAGGACCGTTGTTGAACTTCCGATTTCTCTCTATTTCAATAAAAATAACTGCATCAAACAAAATAATTCCGGTTTTTTTTTTGAAAATTTTGAAGTTCTTTAATGGATTTCTCGCGTTTATCTGCAGAATTCCACTTGGCGCAAAAATCAGACACGGATTCATGTTTTTTTCAGTGATTATTTATTTTCTAATAATACAATAGTCTACAAAAACATAACTAATTCATGGTGTGCATGTACATACAGACGAACATTATTCTACGGAATTTCGGATTTTAAAACTAATTGATGTGGTCCTTTGGATAGCAGGAGAGTGTAGGTTCCACAGACGCGTCGAAACTGAAAACAAAAATTGTTGTTGTGTTTGAGGTTAGCTATCGACTTAACTAAAACAAAGAACTGGTGTTAGAAGAGCAAAAGTTAACGTGAGCACCGCTCTGGTTTCTCACAAATGTTCAATTTTTCCATGTTAATTTTTTTTCTATCTACGTGCTTGAAAAAACCTAGGAATAGTAGAAAAACACGTGATTAGCATTCTCATGAAAAAAACCACAACCCACCTTTCTTTCTTTGGCAGTATAGGTTATACTCGTAAATTCCAATCCGTATCAAAATGAATAGAAACATAACTACATAACAGTGAAACTTCAGAGATATCAAAGGCCGGCTTCCACCTGGAAGCCCTGATAGGGTGAATGAAGTTCGTGAGACCAAATCCAATCCGTTGGCTTGAAAAAAAGGCGGAGCTGACGAAGCCGCTTACGGATTAGGAATCACACATTACTTTCCAAGTAGAGATTATGTGCCGAGAAGTATGCTAATCTGGTATTTCGAAGGCGAATCCTTTCATGTGTACTGATACTCTTACACATTTTCTTGTGATCAGTCTTCTGAAGCAACCTTGATCACACACTTTCGGTTGGTTTTCTGCTCAACTTCCTTCTAGAAACGTGCAAAACAGCAGGTGATATGACAGGAAGCATATGATTATACTTGCTTCCTTGGCTTCTTGGAGGTTTTCTTGACAAAAAAAGCACAGTAAAGGACCTATCGTGAGTGTGTCAGTGCATCCGGGTACCTAAACAGAATGGAGAAGAGAGTTGGCAGGTTCGTGGAAGCAGCAGGAGCAGTGAGAACTTCTGGGTGCAAACTGGAGTCATTGAAGAATTGGAATGGACGATTAAAATGCAAATGGAACAGAAACCGAAAGGTCATTTTAGAATGTTGTGCTTCTTGGCCCGATTCTCCGAGGAGAAACGGTTGATCCCTTTCGCCACGAAGAGGCGAAAGGGATCAGGTAAAGGAATCATTTTACGATGAGATGAAAGTTCATCTGATAGTTAGATGTAGAATCCATCGAGTTAATCTGTTTCAATGATATTTCTGAAAAATTCTCAAATTGGACAAGAATACGCTCGATCATTGATTTTCAAAACACATGATCTTTATTACGGAAAGACAGTAATATGGAAAATTGAAACACTGAGCAGTGATGAGAGGGAAATGACACGTAGGAAAGGAGCGGGAAGAAATGGTCATGGGAAACATATAATAGATAAAAAGGAATATATTGAAATTGGGGAAGTTGATATTTCTTGTGTTTGTCTTTTTGTTTACGTATGTTTGTCAAGATCAATCGAGTTCAATTCTGACTTGCTGACCCTTATTCTCAAAGTGGACCTTCTTCTTCGAGGTATTGTTTTTCTTTCTCTGAAAAATAGTTACATACGTATAGTGAAACTATTCTTCACTTACCGCATACCAACAGTTTTTGAAGCAGTTTGCAACAAACCACAAGACAGTAATTGCAAGTGTCACGTACAAAACGGTCTTGTAGCTGAGCCTCTTTCTTGTATACACATCGCTCGGGAAGTCAAACTTTTCCATATACTTCACAACATCTTCCACCGATTTGAAGCCCTCCGTTGTGAAGGTATGGATGATTTTGAATCCAGCACGAATGTTGAGGTATTTGGCGTCCTCGTTGAAAACTTTGTAGTCTACGTATTTCGGAAGATCGACAGAGCCGTGGATCAAATCATCAGCACATTCCATCAAGACACCTGATAAATAAATGTTACGAGATCTAAAATCCAGTAGCACACCTTCGTCCGTGAAACCGGTTTTCCTTCTCCTCTGAAGCTCAATGATAAGGCACGAGTGATTGCAGGGGATGACGTTGATCTCTCCGGTGATGCAATCCGTTCTCTCCCATCTGTCCACCCATCCCATTGCCTGCCCAATAGATGACTGCTGGAACAACCATCTGTGGAACCACTAAAAAAGGAGCAATGAAATTTGGAAATGTGAACAACAGAGATACTCACGAATCTCGCAGCAACGCATTGCGCACACTTGCGAACTCCAGTAACCTCTGAAGTACCACAAATGGCGAGAGTCACTACAAGAAGGACTTTGAGGAGATGAGTAGTGTCACCCATCGTTGAGGAGGGGCTGGAAAAAATGAATAAAAATCTGAAAATAACGAGAAACAAAAAGAGAAACAAAGAAAACTGCTCAATTGATAGAAAACAAGCCAGAAAACATTACAAAATCGCGAACACAAGGATTACTCATAGATATTGATTCGAGTGTCAGACGGAAGATTTGGAAACCGAAAGAATCAAAATACCAACTGATGACTCACTAGTAACTGGAGACGGAAATCATGAAAAAAGTAAACCCTAAAAACTGAAGAATCGAGTGAGTAAACGGAGACAGTTCGGAAAGGCTGGTCGGGTTGTGATAATCTCCATCTAGACTAAAAAAGCAACAAACCAAATAAAACAGTGAAATGAATGAGAGGTGGCCACCGATAGTAGGGAAAACCTGATGGAATGAAAAGAAAAGAGAAGAGACACCGGAAGAAAAAACCGTTAAAAGGGGCGGAGCAAGAAAGGAAGTCTAGAAACTTCTATGCATCTTTGAATGGAATTACGAAATGGAAATGAGTCATCCGGAAGTTCCGAGGAGAGAAAATTTGACATTTCAAACTCACACAAATCGATTGAAACAGGAGCGCAATCGATTCTCAAAACAAGGAACTTCCCGCTGGACTAAAAAAAAGGTAAAAACGGTGACCTGAAACAAAAAAAAAACTTCTGGCGGATAGACTACGCATCGTTTGAGATAATCATTATCCAGACTAGAAAAGCATCAATTGAATCCGTGCAATGAGAAAAATGTGGTCACCTAGGGTAGGCACGGATGAAATAAACATAAAGACGGAACAGACGCCCGAAGAAAACCGTAAAAGGGGGCAGAGCAATATATGAAAAGTCTAAAAGCTTTCAGGCATCTCTGAAGTTACGAAATGGGAATGAATCACCGGAAAATTTTGAAGAATAATTAGAAAACCTAAAGATTAGTAGTAATTCAATACAGATAACCTGGACCACTTCATGGATATACGAACGAAAAACTAACCGCTGAAACAAATTAATTTCGCAGGGGCACGAAAACTTTCTGCGAAAATTTTGCCGGTCGCAAGAAAACTTTCGGCGAAAAATTTTGCAGGGGCACGAACATTTTCAGCGAAAAATTTCGCAGGTAGCACGAAAATTTTCGCCGAAAAATTTCGCAGGGGCACGAAAATTTTTGGCGAAAACTTTCGCAGGTAGCACGAAAATTTTCGGCGAAAAATTCTGCAGGTAGCACGAAAATTTTCGGCAAGAAATTTCGCAGGNNNTGCAGGTAGCACGAAAATTTTCGGCGAAAAATTTCGCAGGTAGCACGAAAATTTTTGGCAAAAAATTTTGCAGGTAGCACGAAAATTTTCGGCGAAAAATTTCGCAGGTAGCACGAAAATTTTTGGCAAAAAA
>LR538071.1:138363-161639 GCA_900883565.2 Caenorhabditis panamensis | reverse complement strand
TTTTCGGCGAAAAATTTCGCAGGGGCACGAAAATTTTTGGCGAAAAATTTCGCAGGGCCACGAAAATTTTTGGCGAAAACTTTCGCAGGTAGCACGAAAATTTTCGGCGAAAAATTTCGCAGGGCCACGAAAATTTTTGGCGAAAAATTTCGCAGGTAGCACGAAAATTTTCGGCGAAAGATTTTCTGACTTCTTTACTTGTCCACAATCAGATTATAATAATGATTTCAATTCCTCGTGGGACCCGTATTCTCCAGCCGATTCCGATAATGGTAGTGTACCGCTGTTTTTATAATCTCTCTATCTAGTATCTCCGACAGACTTTATTTTATTTCAAGCAGTAAATCTAATGTACCCACTGACTGGCTTGAGTGTTTTCATTGAGTTCTTGCAGATATACCAAAAAAAGGTCCAGAGCGAACATGGAATCTGAACTTCTGAACTGCTGAACAGTATGAATGTGACAACGAACAACAAACAAACTATTTTCTAGTTGAAATGAGTTTTCCTTGCGGCAAAATATTGAATACAAAGTTCTGAAAAGTGTTTTTCAAATGAATTGAAACTCACCTGACTGTCAAAGAAATGGAAACTGTGTTTTGAAAAAGGTTTTCCAACTTGGCATTGTTCGGACCACAAATATAACCGACTCAAATCCAACGTTTTTTTAAATCAAAATGCGTCTGTTTCTGATATTTCTTCTTTTCAGTCACGTGTTAGGATATGATGTGGTTGTGCAGTCTTTGTTGTGAGCTTTGGTTTTCTCACTCAGACTCAAATAATGTACGGATTTTGCAGAGAGTTGATAGATAGAAATACGGACCCTTGCGACAACTTCTACCGGCATGTATGTCCACTTGGAAGTCCATTCAAGCGTTCTATGGCTTTGATAGAAGAAGCCTCAATTAACACGGATGGAATATGGGACGACATACAGATTGTTGTATGATTTTCATTTTGTTTTCGATGCATTTTTTTCTAATTCAGAGTGATTTGGTCGTTCCTAGCGATTTCAACTTTTCGGATGCAATGACACAACTGTACATTGAACAGTAAGAACTACAACCAACTATTTTACCTCTGTAATGTTGCAGATGTGAGAATGGAAAAGACACAGAATACTATCTGACATCACTCTCCACATTCACTAGATATCCTATGAACTACATGAAACATGACTCTAACTGCCAGAGAGTTGGAGCTCAGATCAAAGATATTTTGGATAATTACTTCCCTTTGAAGATTATGGTGATAAAGTCACATTTGGGGAACAGAAAACCAAAATGTTTTTTATAGATAAGAGCTTCTATTTTCAATTACACTCTTTCCACCCATCTCAACGCTGTCAAGTCGATTAGTCTTCTCTTAGATAATGATTTGGAAGAAACTGTGCTGGAAATGAATGCGTTGGTTGAAGAGTTCAAGGACATTGCAAAGGCAATGATTACGGTAAATCAGTTCAGAGGATAACTGCGCATTTCAAAACTGAACCTGGAACTTTAGAAAACCCCGTGGGTCAAAAACAACAACCTCACAAACTTGGTCACCACACCTTTGGAATTGACACATTTGAATCAAAACTATGCAAAAATGATCAGAAACTCTTTTAACGTAATCATGAAGTTCGAACTGCCATATAGATCGTGCAAACAAAACTTCGAAAATCATGAGTTATCCCCGTATTTCTGCTTCATGATCACCGCCGAGAAGAATACTGGAGAACTTTGGGATGGTGGATACTACTCTAACGTAGCAAATGCTTTCAACAGTTTCCCTCTGCTTGGTTTTGGATATCCGTTCTACTACATGACAAAAAATCTAGAGGAAATGGCTACTAAGGTTAGCCGAGGGTGATCAACACTCTGATACCATTTTGTTTCAGTTAGGAGCAGTTGGTTTTGTTGTTGGTCACGAGGTCTCTCATACAATCATTAGAGGAGAACATGACACGTTGCTAACTCATTCTTCTCAAGAAGCAATGGATTGCATTCAGGAACAGTTCAACTCAACTTGCACTGAGTTTAAGGAGGTTGGTCAATTAGTAGAACTCCAGATGACCTTCAAATTCAGAAGTCTTGTGATGCTGACATTCGTCAACTTGATGAAAACGGAGCTGACGTTTTGGGTCTACAATTGGCCTACCAGATGTTAGAGAAGCACTATGGAGACAAACTAAAAGTATTTTTCAATGTCGTGTACTGTAATAGCAAATTGGTTTTAGGAAACCTATACACCACTGAACATCACCTACCAACAACTTTTCTTCTACTCTAGTGTCATGTTTTTCTGCAAGGTACAATTCAACCCTTGGTTTTTTTTTCTTCAATTTCAAAATTTTAGGGAGAACCAGGAGACATATATGTTCACAAAGATGGAAGAAAAGACGTACATTCTGTTTCAAACATCAGAATCAATGCAATGGTCAACCACCCAGCCTTCAAAGAAGCTTTCCAGTGCTCGGACGACAGTCGAATGATGAAATCGGCAACGGTGAGTCTGCGAATTTGATCATCTTCAACTAATGTGAATGGTTTTAGAAACAGTGCAAAATCTTTGGAGAAGATGCTCCTGCGAATCGAAAACTCTGAACACTTATATTTTTTCTAAAGAACTCTATTATTTAACAAAACATTTTGATTTTAAATGAAGAAACCTACGCAGCAAATGTATACCTGAAGTAACTTAAGACAATCAAAGAATTATTCAGACTTCCTTAACCAGTTCGAAAACCAAAACCCGTCTGTAGAGAGACCGGTCACTGGGAAACGGAGCAAATGAGTTCGCGTAGAACTAGCGGTTTAGGATGCAGAAATGGAAAAACGTTTAGAGACAATCAGGCTACATTTCTGTTTTTAGTTTATGTTTTTTGGTCAAGTTTCAGTCGAGATACACGCTGTCGAAGTGCTCTCGCAGGGACCGAATGTAGGCGTCGTTGGTAACGAAGCGGAGAAAATTGTGCGGAAATGATAAAAGATTCACTGGAGCCGAAACAAGAGCAAATTCATTAGTTTCCGAATAAGTAGTTCCAAGTTTGAGATTTGCTTATTTTTCAGAGGGTAATGAGAAAGGTTGAATAATTGGGAAATGCATAAAATTGAAACACAACTAATCGGAATCGTTATCATCTCGACGTTCAAAATCGCGGAACTGGCGGCGGAGGCGGCACTCGCACAAAATCGGAACTTTGATTGCTCCCATTGAGTACGGACCGCGGCTTCCGATGAATCTAACCATCGTGTTTCGGTTCTCGTAGACAGTGACACACTCACTGATGTACCTGAAAACTCTGAATAGTGAAGCGATAATACAGTGAGCATACATTTCATCCTTCACTCCATGGCACGAAGGACGATCGTCTCCGAGGCATGCGACGTATGTCTTTCGGAACTTGTGGTGTGAATCCTGTTCTATTTCTACCCGACTTCCATTTGTCACTCAAATGTTAGCAGTATCAGAGACATCAATTTCTCACTCACAGTGCCCATATACTGGCTCGTAGTCGTGGATGATGGCAGTTTGGCAGACCTCTTCGGTGGTCTCACTCATTCCGACAAGCATTGACTTCTTGGAAAGCAATATGCGTTCTTCAACGACGTTGTTTGGTCCTTTCTTGGCGACTAAATAGCTGACTAAGACTGATTTAGCTTAGTTTATAAGTTGAACTAACCCAGGGCCTCACTCAAGATTATCGCAACAATGCACGTGACAAGTTTGACAATAGTGAAAGCCATTCCTCTGAAGTTTTCAAATTGAACTGTTGGAATCAAAGATTCTGCTAAATGAGAAACCGATTCTAGGCCAACAGGCCTTTTGCAAGCGACTCTTGAAGTATCAAGGTGCAGGAAGACTACCAAAATGAAAAAAAAATGAATCGTGACTCGATCTTCCGATGATCATCTCGGATCTCGAGACTCCGCCCATATCACCATAGTCATTCTCCAATCCATGAGTTAATTTCAGGTTGCACGTTTTGTCACAAACCAATTTTCAACCCCAACTGCCATTATCCCATCGTCATCCATCATATCCTCACGAAGAACCAATTATTTTTATGGGCGTTTGCATGGGTTTGCTGGAAAATTATCGTTGAAAACGAAAACCACAAAATGGAAAGCCGGAACTGAATTTTTTGGGGGAGATCGACGGGGCATATTATTGATTGGAGAAAAAATTGGAGAACATTTTATGAGAGTGTATGGCTTCGCCAGTAGTCTTGCTGGAAAAAAACCAATTTGACTCAAAATGTAGAAACTTATCAAGAACCGAAACACAACTTCAGGTTTGATTAGTTTAATTTCCAGACGTTCATTGCAAAACGGCAGTCTTCACCATTACTGGAAGTGAAGACAGTCTTTTGTTGTTTTTTTGCCATGTAAAAGACCACACCAGTTTCGATTGAGAACCCAGTATGATTTCTAATCCATTCAAACTTCACTCTTGTATAGTTCTATGCACGAGAAACTTTTTAATGATTACGAACCAGTTTCTGTCGCAATTTGTAGTACTATGAACTAAAAACCGAATGGATTTTTGAAGTTTTAAAGTTTTAAAGTTTTAAAAACATCACAGAACTGATTATTTCTCAATTTTTCAATTTTGCTTCTTTTCTCATTATCACTTTCTCTCTGCTATGTTCAATTCCACATCGCGTTTCCCCGTCCAAACAGCATGCTGGCCGAATTTCCGATAATCAAGAAGCGCGCCGCAGCCTTGCCGAACACCATGCGGCAGCATTGCAGTGGGCGTGGCTTTTCCCCAAAACCACGTCGGACACAGATTTTGAACCAATTTTTTCCAGTTTTCTGGGCTTTTTCAAAGATTTCACTGCAATTTTTAATAAAATAAATGTTCCTAATTTTTTGCAGGCGGATGTATATACCATTCTTCACAAAAACATGCAGGCGGTGACCAAAATCTTCGTAGCTTTCATATTTGTATTCGTTTTATGGACACTTTACATAGAAAATGATATCACAGCTGTAAGTTATTCATTGAAAATTAAGGAAAAAGCAATGTAACCCAGATTTTTCTGCAGAGGTCTCGAGACACGGACAATTTCGACGATTTGATCGAAGCGACGGCACGTTTGGAAAGGTTATTGAAGTTTGAGCAGGAAAGAGTGAATGATTTGACGAAAGAGCTTCACAAAATCCGAGCAGACCGTCGTGGCAAGATGAACAACATGGAAGAAATGGTATCGGAGGATTTGAAACGATGGACACAACCAATTCCCGTTTTGGTGAGTTCTTTTTCTTGAGGTCCGCCGGGATAAAAATCGATATTGCCAGGTGTTCTCGTGTAATCGTGCGATGGCTGTGAAGGACCACGTTCAGAAACTCATCAAGTCCGTTTTCCCAGGTTTCCATCGCTGAAAATTTATTTCTGTGTTGTTTTAGATACCGTCCTAGCAAGGAGCAGTTCCCTATTATTGTCTCCCAGGATTGTGACAATGAAGGGGTGAAGAATGAGGTAGCAGCGTTTGGAGACAAAGTTCAGTACATCAAGGTACGGTTTTCTTCTTCTTTTCGTAATCAAGGCATAATCAAATAGTCAAAGCCATAACTTGCCCTCTTCCAGCACCTTGCCGGTGATAAGGCCAATATCACCATTCCACCGAGTCATCGTCAATACACTGCATACTATCGCATCGCACGTCATTACAAACTTGCCCTTAACCATGTCTTCGTTGATAAGGGATATTCATCAGTCATCATCACTGAAGGTACCCAGGAACTAGAAACAGTCAAGAAATCGGTTGTTTCAGATGATCTCGACATTGCACCGGACTTCTTCTCGTACTTCTCAAGTACCCGATACCTATTGGAGAATGACCCAAAGCTGTGGTGTGTCACTGCTTGGAACGATAATGGAAAACTTGAGAACATCGATGTGAATGCTGCTTCCACGTTATACAGAAGTGACTTCTTTGCTGGTCTCGGATGGATGATGACGTCGTGAGTTGCTTTTCAACTGTGTAACCTGCATTGCGGTTCAAAATGTTGTTCTGAATCAGCAATTTTTCAGTAAAACCTGGCAAGAACTTGAACCAATCTGGCCTGTAGGGTTCTGGGACGATTGGATGAGAGACCCACTTCGTCGTCAAGATCGTCAGTGCATTCGCCCGGAAGTTAGTCGTACTGGAATGATGTCGTATGGAAAAGAAGGAGCCAGCAAGTGAGATTCAAAGAAGTTCCGAAAAACATTGTAATTTTTGTTGTTGCAGAGGTCAATTCTTCAGCAAACACCTGATCAAGATCAAAGTGAACGACAAGTACACTGACTTTGGGAAGATCAATCTGGATTACTTGCTACCGGTGAGAACTTCAGGTTTTGTGTTCTTCAACTATTTTTTGTGGTTTTCAGGCAAACTTTGAAAAGAAGATGAAACACGAAGTCATGGAAGAAGCCAGTTTGATCAATATCGATGAAGTGGCTTCGTTTGTGTTGAAGCCAGAAAACAAGGGAAAGAGTATACGGGTGGTGTATGATGGAAATGTTGACTACATCAAGAAAGCCGATAAATTGCATGTGATGCATGATTTCAAGGTGAGCTTTTTCAGAATCCGATTCTCTTAAACCAATGTTTTTCCAGGCTGGTGTTCCTCGAACTGCCTACGACGGAATTGTGACATGCTACATCAATGGAATCCGTATTTTCTTGGTTCCCGACCGCACGAAAGTCCCGTCGTACGATCCGAACTGGTCCGTTCCTTCTTCTTTTGGAGAATAACCATAATTGGATAACTGTACATACAAGCCCCTCAACTATCTCTATCTAGTCTGTTTTTGCATTCCTGTTACTGTTTCTTTCTAGTCATATCCTAACATTCCGGCTAACCTAACCCTTCTAGACTAACTCTAGATAGTCATGACCAACCAACCAATTGTTGCCTTTTTCTACGCTTTTTCCCTTTCCATTTCGGCATGTGATAAGTCCTGTTTTCCCGTTTTATCTTGCCCAACATATTTCAACGACCAAACACTGTGGTAATCCATTGGGGTATTTGGGGATCTTTTCCTTTGTTCTCTTTGTTTTAAAATCTCTATTTATTTGCCTCTATTCGGCAGCTTTGTAATGTGGTGAGTAAAGTTTTGTCATAGTTTTCATTTAAGAATTCATTTCAAGTTATGATATTCAAAATTTGGCCAAATAGAAAAATACAAGAGTAAAGCCGACAGGTATTCCAAATTCGTAACAGTAACATTCTAGTTACTCGTCAAAAACGCAACCCGAAAACGCATCAATCGGAAAACGTGTGCAAATTTACACTAACACAGCAGAATCATGTAAAAATCACGCAAATCATGGAGGGAAGGAAAAAAGCAATACACGTAAGAGGAAAACAGGGTGAGTGTGATAGTGTGTGCTGACTCTAGAACAGCATACGGTTAGGAGACACGTCATCTTGCGACACTTTTTGATTGGCCTGAAACGTGGGTGAGGGTGAGAAGCGGTGAACCCGTCGTGTTGGCGTTTACCTCCTTCAACATGTGCAAAGTCTCATCGACTTGTGAAATAAACAGAAAATCGATATATACAACGTGGGTGGTCCAGACAAGCGGTGCGAGTAGGAGGGCGAGAAGGAGACTGCAGCCGAGAAGCACTGAAATATTATATGTGTTTTTCTTTTCATTTTTTTCATTTTCACGGATATCGTGTCATTGAATACATTAAAACATGATTAGTAACATTGCTCACCTTGATCGGTCCCAAAAGGAACATCCTCGAGTGGTAACCTCAACAAAGCTGAGAGGAACATTTGCGGGAAGATTACAGCAAGAAGAAGAATCGCAATGAGTATCAAATCATAGATTAGAAATACAAGCTGAAATTAGGAACGATTAACTAGATATACAATCCGGATTAACACCAGATCACTCACTTGTAATATCACAAAAGGGATCAAACACATTTTGGCCCCTCGAAATGCTCCGTAGCATGTTGATATCACCACTGAGCCTGAAACCAGAAACACTTCCGCATTTGTGACGTTGAAAATGAAAATGCATGCTCTTTGCTTTTTGCACTTTCCGCTTTTTGACTTTTTGACTTTGGTTTTTTCAGCTAACTTACCTAGAATTATCACAGAGAACATTACAGATGTGGCATTCCCGAAAAATGAGATGAACACAATGATGGCCACGTAGAATGGTATCGTGAGCACGCTGATCAGTTTTGTAAGAAGCTGAAAAAAAATTGAACATTACACGTCACAACTTCCGTTCTGCCACATGGACCGAAATAGACCCGGACCACTCAACAACTATGAACACTTGTTTGTGTGGTGTATGATCAACTAGTAAGCAACATTTATGTGCACATGAGTGTTTTTTATCTCCTTCTAAGCTTACCAGAACGTGTACACGCCGACCACAGTATGAGAATGGATCAAAGCCAAGTTCATGTACTTCGGTGTCGAGTGGGTTTAGCCGCCGCCTTCGTTCTGCTTCTGAGACCAGGAATTCTCTGAAAAACTGTCATATTAGACACCTTTTTGAGCATGAAAGACTTACATTTGATTATCACATCCGCTGGATGAAGACTCGTGGTTATCGTCATTCATCTCCCAATTTCTATCCCATTAGTCACCGCGGAACGGTAATTTATTCGAGACGGAGAGCTGAAAGAAAAAAGGAAGCATTTTGGAATGATAACTAGGAGGAATAAACAGAATAACAACGGAATGCATGAAGTCATGGAATCGTCTAAAATATTCATAGACGAGTCGAGTCATTAGAAAAAACGAAGAAAACACAAAAGACAGAAAACACACACATTTATCAGAGGGCGGAAGAAGGGAAAGAGGAGGAAAACGGAGAAAAAGGAAGGAAGGAAGGGGAGAAACTGAGCAACTCTTCTGAATCATGGTGTTTTGAGCTGATCGGATTGGTCTACATAAGACGGACAAGCGGTGTTATATATAGTCCTGGTACCTAAAACCCACATGATCTATACCTGACCAAAATAGAATAGGGCATTGTTTCAGAACACTTTCAATATGGCAGAAAAGAAGGCGGTGATACATGCAACATCACACCGATTCTCATATTATGATCGAACGTCATTCGAAAACATGGAACGTTCTCAAAGAAAGCCTCCCAGTGAGTCAACGGGAAAGAAGAGGAAATGAGCATGTCATTGCACAACTAACCGAGTTACCCGAGCAGTGTTCTTCGTTTTTGTTTTTTATTCTTTTTAGTAGTTGAGGAGCTTGAAGGACCAGAAATTAACGTGGAAGGGGGAGACTAGATCTGTACGAAAGATTGAGTATGATCCAAAACTTTGGGCAGCTGTCTAAGCTGGTTCAAAAAGACTAGAAGGTAAGTTTTTCGCTGTGGAATATGCCCTATCGAAACCGGACCAATCTAACTGATCTTCTTAGCTCAAAACCACATGTTTACTGATCTCCGCTTTTGTGTCTTGTTCAATAACCAGAAATTGATACAAGAACCCCACGAACATGAGAACGGAAATGGGAAAGTAATGAAGAAGGAAATGGAAAATAGAAGAACTGGGCACAACTTTCTTCGCGTCATGGCGGGCAGCCAGAACGCCGCGAAAACTTTTCTTCTATTCTGGGTATGAGCGGATAGACCGGAAATTGAATCGACATACCTTGTCCGAAGCCATAGGTTTCCCGACGAAATATTTTTGAGCTACTCCTATTCTATTCTATTTTGAGAAGACGGATAGGAAAGGAGAAGGGGGTGTATGTAAAAATATAATGACAGGTTATACACACTAAAGGTGCCCTCTCATTAGTAATTTATGATAACACACGCTCTCATGTGATAATTATCAGAGCTCATGTGGCTCGAAGAGCTCTGGGACCAGGCAATTTGGACAAGGGAAAAGTGAATTGAGATGGGGTGGGTGGGCTGCAGATGCACAAACGAATGAAGTCTATAAAAAATTTCAATTTTATTCCTATTCCTTTACAAGGTTCTCTACAAAGTTCCGAAAACATCCGAACGGACGAGGAAGCTTTTGCCTTTTTTTGAGTGACAAATACTTCAGAAGACACCTACACCTTTTGTTTTAGAGGGAGGGTGAAAGAAACTTGAACTTATTGGAAACTGGAAATCGAAGTAGAGTCCACACGCCAACTCCAATTCTATTTTTAATTTTCAACTTCTAATTCCTAATTCCACAAAGGGTAAACTTGGTGTAATCTACATTACGTAGAGGGTAATTGAAGGCAATTATAGTGGTCCTTTGGGTCTTTGAGACTTTTCCAGAAAAAACATGGAAAATGGACCATAGGATTCTGTTCCGGAGAATAAGGATGACAATAACTTACAGTAAACCTCTAATTTATGTATTTCAAGATCAAAAGACCCACCACTAGCTCGCCGCCACCAAAGTTCCCCCAGAATCTTCCAGAATTGTGCAACGAATCGGACACCTATTCATCATCGCAAAATCTCTTTGTTTTCTTCAAAATAAGCGGGCGGGCCTGCCACGGAGCACCTAAACAATCCATGGGGGCCTTCCTTCTCCTCGAAATGAGTATTAATGCAGTGTGCATACCACTGTTCTGTCTTCCTTCTTCTTCTCCGTTTTTCTCCGCGCATGTCAAAGACCAAGGGGACTCACAAAAACAAGCAAGAAAGAGAAAAGGAAGACGACAATGATGACGATGTCTGACTGACAAAGTCGTCGTCGTCGGGGCGGCGGGAAGATTCAGAAGAGAAGAGATGGAGAAAAGCAGTGGGGCAGTAGCTAATTTGAAAACGTGTTATTGTTCGGCGGGACGGACCTCGTCTAAGCCGCTGGTGTGTCAGGACGCACGGCAAGCGAACATCGAGCTTCACAAAAGGTTGACGATGCCAATTAGGTAGCAGAACTTTTTTTTCTTTCTCTCTATATCTCAATGTTTGAGCGAAAAGGACTAAATAATGGAGCAAGTAAAAAAAAAACGAGAAAAAACAAATATTGAATGAATCACTCAAAGAAAACGTTCTCCATGTCCGGAAGCCTAAAGTGTGAATGGTGTAGGAGGAATGAATACTCTAGCGCGTGCGTTCCTCCAAGTTTGTTTTCTCTCTGAACCAGTACAGCATGCGAAATTTGAATATTTGATTGAAAATAGGAATGGGAGACATTGGACATTGCCACACAACATCGCAATCAAGGCTGTCTAATGAAATTTTTGGTAGCTAGGGGGTCTCGAAGGGAGAAGTTGATATCAACAAGTCCCAGGTCATTCTGGCAATTCAAGAACGCTCATCAAACCGCTCAAGATCTAGTTTTCAACACATTTTCGGTTTTCAGCTTTTCAGATCTTCCCACCCACCAAAACGAATTACTCTATGAGATGCCAAAGCCTCAGAAATCAGAATCAGCAAATCAGATCTTTGAGAAAAACCGAATAAAATAGATTCAGCAATGATCATGTTCATCAGACAGATAGGTCAGATGTGTGGGTAGCACTGCATGGAGCAATGATCTGGAAGTAAAGGGAAAAATGGAACAAAATTGTTCTTGGACGAAAGATGGAAGAAGAGAAAAAGTTTTGTAGACGTTTTGCTTTTCTTCCGATTTGGAAGAAGATGCAAAACTTATAAAACCACATACAACATCACATATGGAGAGTTTTTTTTTTCCAGAATGAACTTTTCGCAAAATACAAATTCTCCCTGAATCAAATTTAAATTTCCTCAAGTTGACAAAAGTCGCTCTGCAGTGCATGTGATGCTCTACGCTCTACGCTCCTCGAAAGCGTAAGAAGACGGAAATTCAGTTATAACCCACGTTGGAGGCCCGCAAATTTGATGCGGAAGCGGGAGATGGAAACGGCAGTTTGAAACGATGGAAAAAGAGCAGAGCAAAGGAGAGCAAAATAAAACGAGATGGCCTCATCTGTTCGTCCTTAATTTATTTTTTATACTCCTGAGAAATTGAAGTATCCTTTTTTCGGGACCAAGACCCTCCCGGAAGTTTACATTAGAAGCAATGAGAGATAGGTGAAACAGCGGAAGTCGTTGGTCTCCAAGTGTCTAGGTATGAATTATTTGGGAATCGAAGAGAGGAGGTGAGGCGAGAAGGAGACACGACACAAAATGGCCAATTTTTGGATGAGGTTCAAAAAACCAGTTGTGCGTGTTGTTAGTTATTCAACCAGTTTGGACAACTTGTCAAATCGACCGAAAGCGAGCTAATCTTCTGAGGGAAGAGGGCAACTGAATTAATCGATTTGATGTTCGGAAAAAGGCATCAAACATCGGAAAGACATCTTTAAAGAGGAAAAGTCGAAAAGTGCAGCAAGGGAACATCGAGAAGAAAAAATGAAAAGTTAGGACAGGATATTTGAGACGTTTTTCACAGATCAGTACATCCCCAACCTCGTTCTAGAAAACTTCTCTGAACCCACTGACAAAGAAGAAACATGAGAAAACAAAACCAGCATGACTCATTCGCCATGTAAGCACTAATTCTTCTGTTTCTCTCTCTGTTTCCTTTCATTCTCCAATACCAATCATACCAACACACGAAAAGCACAAAATATCAAAAGTCAACTGGTCCTATGGTCTTTTCCATGCTGTTTTCTATTTCTTAGCTATCTTAGCTATTCTTAGCTATCTTAGCTATTTCTTAGCTATTATCTTAGCTATAGCTATTTACGTCTAGACCCACACCTCATTTCTCCCGAACATGGTTATTTACGGCCCAGGAACTCTCGAACTCCGGAACTCCATTTGCCCCTCCATTTGACCCCCCGTCTTTTGTCTGGTCTTGTTTTCTGGTTTCTTAGGTTATGGGTTGATGGTAGAGTCAACTTTAAGCGAGTTTTGAATGAAAGAAGAGTTAAAAAATGTATGCACTTCACATTTTTTTGTACTTGTCCAGGTTTTCATGTTATTTGGCAGATAATGATAATGGAAAGTACAACAAGTGCTTACTTCTCTATTCTAGGTAGCAAAAGTCAAAGCAATGGTCATAGTTCAAGGAATGAATGCACTAATGCATGTAAATTGACTTCCGGAGGTTTCCTGAGTTCAGAATACTGCTGCTAGTTAGCAGAAAATGGGACAAAGCGGCAAAAAAAAGGGGCAGACTTTGGAATATCAGATATCAGTGATGGATTTAGCACTGATCGGCTATGAAGAGTTCAGTGAGCAAAGGAACGGGTGGGAAATGAAAAGTAGGGATGAGTATGAGATGGGCGAGAAGATCTGATAACTTGATGACGCCTAATGCGTTGAAATGTCAGAGTTCAATGTCTCAAATATATCTTCCTGTACTTGTATGTATTTACCAAAAAATTCTTACCAAACTCAAACTACATCCTTTTACACAACTCAAAATGTAAGCAAAACTGAGAAACATTTTGATTTTCCGAATGATTTCATTCCCCCACCAATTTAGTCCTCCGCTCCAATTCTAAACAAATTCTGCCAATACATAGACATTAGAATTAGCTAAAGTGCTAGTTCCATTTCAAACAGAAACAGGGAAAACAAGGAAACAGACAACCGGAAGTGAGACATTTTGTAACAATCGGTGAACTTGAGAAGTAGGGAGAAAGTAAAATGAGCCCTGAGCCTTGAGCTTAGAGCCAGGAGCCTCCTAGTCTCAGGCGATCTTTTGTTTTCAAGTGATAAGACACGAATTGTGGTCGACCGCTATCAAGTTACGCTAGAAAGTTCGACCATTTGTCACGGCCGTTGTGTTGTTTTTTTCATTTGCTCGTTTTGCCAGGAAATTGGGAAGAGAGGAAAACACCTAATTTATAACGTGTTAACGACTTTTTGAATAGGAGAATGATAGGGATCATTGGAACAGCTGAAAGTCAGCGATCAGGAGAGAAAAAAAGAGAAGAAATGAGAAAAAGTTCCGAATCAGAGAAAAGAAAAGAAAACAAGTCAAAATAGTCAAAATAGATGAAATCAGAAGCCAGGCTTCTCAGAATGGCACGGGGAACGAACTGATTCAATTTGATAAAACTGAATTCGCCATTCCACCTTTTTCCGCCCACAACTCTCCTCTATAAGGGCATATCAAGCTTGAAAAAAGGGTTATTGTGCTAGGTGTCATGGGCGAATTGGCAAATTGATTCGTTCCGTCTCGAAGAGCTTCACATTCATTTTCATATTCATTTTCAGGTTGATTCATTTCTCTCACATTTTCATTTTCATTTTGACTTGTCTCCTTGCTTATTTTCATTCTCACACCTCAATGTTCAAGTTCAGCGCAGAAAAATGAACATTGACAACTGGCAACAAGGCATTGATGCCAAGAAAAAGAGCTTCCGGAGCCTGGCTCAGGACAGCATTGTGAGTAAAGTTGACAACCTATTTTCGTTCGGTCAACAAACACCTCTTGACCTTATAACATACCTTCGTTGCAGAGAACTGGAGGTATTTGGGACCACAACCCGTCGAAAGCAGATAGGGAGGAGAAGAGAGAAGATGATACAGGAGCAGCCAAATCGAAGAAGAAGTTTTGGAACGGCAGGTGGAAATGAGAAATGAAAAGAAGAAGAATGGAACGAGAGACTAAAAAAAGAAGAAGAGAATAGAAACTAATCAAATGGAATCGACAAAAACAGTCGAATAACAGAATAAAATTGAAAACTTCCATTTACCCAATGAAAACTTGGCTTTGGTTGTGAGTTCGTTGGGGGAAAACAGGAAATCTGGCATCAAAACAAGCTTTGGGCAATGAAAGGTTCACATGAGCACCCCATTTGATTAAATGAAACCGGGGGAACTTTTGAGAGGATTTAGTGAATAGGGAACGCTTTTTGGATACATAGAATGTGCAAAATGAACCTAGTTGCAAACTATCCAAAAGCCGCATTTCTTAAATAACAAATTCCCAGTGATTGCCAGTAAATGCAATGCCTATTCTGTGTTCCAAGAGTTCAGAAACAACCTCTATTTAGCCCACATAGCCAATGTTTTTAACAGAAACATATAAGCATAGACAAAATGACATTATAACCAAATCTCTCCAAAGAAACAGAAGAGAATAAAACGTTCTCTTTCTGTCTTTTTTCTCCTCAAAAGACTAACGGAACACTGAGAAGAACGCGTGTTTTTGTTGATATGTTTGTGATTCTGGAGAGGGAAGTAAATCGGTCGGAGTGAAGAAAATAGAACGAGGAAACCGACGAATAGAAAATAAGATCCAGCAGCAATGGGGGGAATCTCTTCACTCTCCCAGTTCTTGTCAAATTGAACGTGAACACCTTTTTGACGGACAGTTGTCAGCTGGTCGACCCGACCTTGCCGTGGCCCTCGATTCCATTTTTCAAATTTCTCAAGAAGAAAAAACTAGTGAAAAATGAGAGTGGCAGAAATGCTGAAGTTCTGCACAAACTTGTCACAAAGATCATCAAATGTCAACTTCCGGTTCAAATTTGCAAAACACACAATTCTGACGGCGTCGGTCGGATTCTAGGAAATTCTCATCGAATAGACAATAACAATGAGGCACGAATCGTCTTCATTTGGTATGCCTTGCTGATCTCAATTCCTTCCGACGTTTTCTCTCGTTCTTTCAGGAAGATGTCATTGGTTGGTGATGGTGAGCAAATGCGAGGAGCGAAATGGCGGAATGCGGAGAAATCGGAGACCAGATAATGGAATTAACGCCGTTAACGCCTGGAACAGGGATTTTTTGACAAATCAGCGTGTTTCTGAGTTTGTATCATATTGTGTTGGTTTTGTTTCTCTGTATGCATGATTCCACCATTGAACAGAATGGAACAAAACAAATAACAACGATTATCAATTGAGACTGGTTGTGGGTCCTGGTGATCAGTGAAAGTGTACTTAAGTGACGTCAAGTGTCATGTGGTCCGATGACTTACTTTCCCCGGCTCGTCATTCAGTCCACTTGATTCGTATAACATCGGAATTCCGGATTAATTCGATTTGAAATTCAGATTTTTTTTGTTTTCTTGATGAAACATAAGCTCTACATCTTTCTCCTGTCATTTTCCGAGAAATTTTTCGCGATTCCTTCATGATAATCTTGTTCTTTCGTTCAAAACCAAATTATACAACCTAAATTTTCCAATTTCCATGCAAAACCACTCTCATTCACTCGATTTTCCTTGTTACCTTGCAGTTCTCCATGTTCTCCGTTCTCCAACTCACTCGAAACCCCTCCTGCGTCCGCAATCTGTCGTCAAGTCTTATGCATTTGCGTACACACACTGACCATTCGAATCGGCTGGCCTGCCGGCCATGCTCGCGTTGCACTGTTATCGCCGCACGTTGCCATTGTTGCATTTCTCTTTCCTTTTTTGTACCTTGTCTCGTGGCATGGTTTTTCTTTTTGGCACTGCACTACTGATAAGCAGGTTTTCTTCATGGGTTTCTAACGTTTTTTTGTTGCTGTGGGAAAGTCCTATTTTGCCCGATAGAAACCGTGCAGAAGGGATTTTTTAGAAAATCGATATTGGCTGTTTTGTCGAGTGCCGCATTCATTGCACACCACCCAAAATGGCAGGTATTGGACATGTACTATCGTTTTTTAGGCGTAGTCCATCTGTGCTATAGGTTATCAATTGATTCTTCCCGTAAACACCGCCCACGTTGCATTGTAGCTAACAAGATAGCTCCAGTTCTAGAAAAAGGAAGAAGAACAAAACATTCCATCTCGGATGACTTGCCTTGACTGGTCTCTGAGAAGCAGGAAACGAAAAACGAAGAGCCATCCCCTATTCCCCGTCTCTTTATCTTTTGTGCTCTCTAATCTTCGAGCCCTTTCCTTCCTCCCCTCTCACCCCAGCGCTACTCCCCAAAGACATGAAAAAAACACTGCACGCTCACTACTCTATATGTGTATCCGCCAGTTTGCGGACGAGCGGACGCTTCTTCCTCTTCACGTTTTTCGTATATTTGTCTTTTATGGTTTAACTATCGTTCGTTTGTCCGCCGTCCCCCCGATGTCTCTTTTTCGGAGTATTATACAAGTACAATTGGTCTTTGTTACGTGGTCGGTAGCTCTCTGCGATTCAAGCGCTCAACGTTCTGGGTTGTTGATGATCAAATTTTGATGACCAATATCCAATGATTGATGACCCAGAAACGCCTTTCAAAAAAAGAGAAACGCTTGGCCTCAAAAAGGAGAAGATGCGTGCAAAAGATAGATTCAATGGCGTGATTACTACCAAGTTTCGTTTTCCGCGCCCCCGTTGGAAAACACGGAGCGAAAAACGAAATATCCCTCCTCTCACCCCACTAGTTAGCGTCGTCTTCCCTCCTTTCTTTCTATCCATTTGGAATTAGATTTTGGGGTGTGCGCGGCGCCTTGAATTCCTTGAGGTTTTAAATTTGTGGTTGTTCTAAAACCAAAACCACTACGAAACAAAATCGATATTTGACTAACAAAATACGAAAAAAGGCGCGAGAGGGCAAACATAGCCAACAGCATGAGTCATTTTCTTTCATTTTCTTCTATTCTTCTCCCATCTCTCCATGTTCCGTTTCGTTGCCTCTAGCAGTAGTATTCTGCTGCCGAGGAGTATTTAGTTACGCCAGCTTAGCTCACTCTTCTCCCGTTATTTCACAATCCTCTTGACACTCCACCTGCCGTCGCTCTGTCGTCTTGACAACTAACTTCATTTTGATGTTAACGATTTCTTCTTCACAGGGTAACAACAACACTCGAAATGGGCGCTGACGACGGCGTTATCAGCGCGGATCAAGTGGACATTCGTCTTCAACCGCTCAACAAAAATGGTGGAGCCGAGGATACTGGTGCCGACGAGGAAGCTGCCGAGCAGATCCAGCTCCGTGTCTACAAACGCCGATGGGTTGTTCTTCTCGCTGTGGCTCTTCTGAACAACACCAACACTATGTCATGGATATCGTACGCCCCATCTGGAAACTATGTCAACAGCTTTTATGGAGAGAGTAGTGCTGCTTGGTAAGTACTTCAATTTTTTAGAGTTATACTAACTAATTGTCCTGTTCCAGGTTGTCGATGGTGTACATGATGTGCACAATCCCCGTCGGAATGTTTGCTATGTGGGCCGGTCGTGAGTGGGGTCTCCGTACTGCAGTTCTTATCGCCGGCTGGACCAACGGAATCGGAGCCATCATTCGAGTGATCTCTTCTTTGGATTTCGTCCCCCAAGACTACCGCTTCCCGATCTGCATGACTGGACAAGCCATCGCCGCCATCGCCTACCCGTTCATCATGTTCCTGCCAACAAAGGTTGCTGGATCCTGGTTCCCGGACACCCAACGTGCTATCGCTACTACCATTGGAGTCATGTCCAACCCACTCGGCGTGCTCATGGCCAACCTGATCAGTCCCAGCATCGTCAAGGCTCCAGAACACGTCATCTGGCTCAATCTCTTCACCTGCGTCCCATCCATCATCGCCATGCTGATTGCTACCGTGAGTGAACATCTAACAAGCGTTTAAAAAAGTTTTTTTGCATTCAGTTCGGAGTCAACCGTAGTGAGCCAAAGATCCCGCCAACGTTCAGTGCCAGCAAGCCACAGATGGACTTTGTCTCTGGAATGAAATCCTGTTTCTCCTCAAAACAGTACCTCGTCCTGCTTCTAGTGATGGGTGGTGGAATCGGAATGTTCAACTGCCTCTACACTGTTATGCTGGAACTTCTGTGCCCATCTGGATACTCGAACACTTTCTCTGGAGTCTGCGCCGCACTTATGATCATCGGAGGAGTCTTTGGAGCCGCGGCCAGTGGAATCTTTGTCGACCGCACCAAATTGTACGAGGAAACCCTCAAGATTGCCCTCGGAGCCGCCGTCATCTTCGGACTCATCTTCCTGCAACTCACTCTTCACCAAGGACACTCTGTGACTCTCGCAATCACCTGCTTGTTGTTCGGAGTCCTCGGATTGGCTACCTACCCGATTGGTCTTGAGCTCGCCTCTGAATGCACGTTCCCAGTCTCTGAAGCCACATCGACTGGACTCATCGTGTTGTCTGGACAGATTCAAAGTGTCATCTACGTCTTCATCATGAAGAACTTTGCCCGCCCACTCCAGCCAGATCGCATGGATGCTCAAGTCTGCCAGCTCACCCCAGATGACACTGTCAACACCCCGAAGGACAACACAGTGTCTATCATGGTGAGTAATGGAGAAGGGCTTCCTTCCTAATGAGAATTTTTGCTTTTCCAGATCTTCTCCCTCCTCGCCACTCTCCTCGTGCTTATCCTCGTCGTCGCCTTCAAGCCAGTGTACAAGCGTCTCGAGGCGGAACGCGGGAACCGTGCTACTGCTGATAAGGCGAAGGAGCTGTCGAACCAAGCCAAGGATCGTGTCACTCTTCCAACTGAGAGTGCCGTCCAACCTCTTCAACAGCAGTAAACACCCCGTCCCTCACCAAATCTCCTCTCCGCTTCCATTTTGAACCGTCATACCACCCTCCAACCCTTAATTATACGAGCATTTTCCCGAAATCTCTTCTCTCTTGCAAACCGACACCAACCAAAATTCCTCTTTGTTTCTCCTTGTTCCTAACACAGCTTCCTACCCTACCTTCCACACCTCAATTCCCCTCTCTATACCCTATAATTGAGCATTTTGTGCATCCCATTTGGTTGTGTAACCCAAAATCTCTCAGGCAGCCAAAGTTATCAACTAGAGTTGTACCCCCACTTGTTGTTGGTTCGATTTTTGTCAAACAGAGCTTGCTTTAACAATGGATTTATTAAGTTATAAGAATAAAAATGTTCTAAATATAAAAGCGCAAGCCCTTTTGAAAGTTTCACCAAAGATCAACTGATCAGCCGAGTCTCGCGGGCTCTTATGATGTGTCTTGTGGTTTGATCAACTCAAATAGCCATCTTTTTCACGCTTAGATTCTTTTCTATCCTGTCATTTGACGTTCTGAAGCGTTTCAGATGAAATTTGATACGAAGAGTCCGGAGTTCATGGATGCATGACCAATCGGGTCAAAGTCTATTCGGATGATGTGTATCTTCAAAACACTTCACCAAGCTTTTCATATCCCCGATTGCAACAAATAACGTGTCAGACGTGAAGCATATCGCTTATTATTACAAACCAAGCCATCATCCTCATCCATCCGTTTGCAACATCCATCTCGTCAGAAAAGAAAATATGTTCCATTCTCTCTTTTCCCCACTCTCTTCCTCGTCCTCCCAAACCGTCATATTTGTCAGAACAATGTGCGCGCAGATAGCGAGACGACCGGGGCCTCCCGACGACCGACAGTCCGTCGTATTGTCTGCGCATGGCCAGAAGCCACCATGTCTCGCCGTTCGCTCTCTGCCCTCGGGTGCTCTGTCCTAATTGTCTTTTCTTCCTTTGCCGTGCTCCTTCCTTGTCTCTATCGACCTGTACAGATAGATGGACGAGAGCCCTGTTTCACTTGCACTTTGCGACAAGCTTTGACTGTTTTAGTGAAAATCATTGTTTCAATGGTCTTGCTCTTTTTTGGCTTGGCTACATGGATAGTTTCAAGTGGCTTATAGTCCCTCCAAAACGACGAAGAACTGTACGTTCTCTGGATTAGACCTAGACATTGTTCCCAGACGGTTTTTTTGCTTTTTTCGCAACTATTCGTCTAATCGGAACACTGTACACATCAAAAATCGCATCTTCTCACTCAATTTCTCACTTCTTCCCCGTCAATCCCATGGCCGGAAGTCTGGCCTGGTCAAACCCAAATTCCTCAAACTGGTTTTCATTTTCTAGCCTACCGGTTTTCGTTACGGTCCACCTGTCCCCCAAAACCCTCAAAAAAACCAAGAAAAAAGTCACGAGGAATCGCATTTGCATCGTTTAGAGAACATCCACTCTTGGTTTTTTGTCTTTGTTTGGTCTTTTTCTTTTCCTTGCAATTCTCAAGTCACATCTCAATCTCAATCCCGTTTCAAATTATGGGGTTTGTAGTGTAGCTTGCTCTTTGACTTTTTGGCTTTTTTGACTCAGGAAAGTCGATTTCTTTTGGATCCCTCTTTTATCTATCGTTGGCACTAGAAAGTCATATGCTGTATAATCAAGTGACATGCCCTCTTTTCCGTGTCCTCTCCTTCAATTTCAAGTACAAACGTGATTCTTGATTCTATGAAAGTGCAGAAAAAGGTTGTTCAAACGGTATGACAAGTGTCTCCGTCATTTTGATTGGTGGTTTTTTGATGATAGCACCTTGTGGTTTGACGATCTGACGAGTGATCATGATCAAATGAGAGTGAGTGATGAGTAAACTAAAATGAAAAGTGAGAAATCTGACCGACGGAAGCGTTTTGAGTTCTCCTGTCATACGAAACACTCCCGCCAGGTGACTGATAAGAAACAGCAACACTTTACACTTTCCTTCCTGCTTCTCTATTTCCTCTCGTTTGGTGGGTGTCCTGTTTTGGCAAAAAAGAATAGAGGAAATAGGTTGAATATGGCGCGGCTCCGTAGATTGATTGAGAATATGGGCAGGAAGATAGATTGCTCCGTGAATGCTCGGTAGAGCCCCCGTTCAGTTCCTCGTTGTCATTTTCATTTTCATTCTTATTTCCCTCTCCTTTCTCCTCATTTCCTTCCCATTCTCGTGACTTGCGCCGCTCCGCTTCACTGTTTTCTTCACCCCTCTTCTCACCGCACACATGTACATAATAACATCTAAAAGTCTGAAAACTTTCATTCAATCAGCCTCGAGACCTATTCCAATCATAAGGTTTTTGTGTGTGTCATTGTGTCGGAGAAGAGGCGAAAAAATGAAGGGGGGGGGGGGGGAAAGGAAAAGGAAATTGGAATGGAATGGGCGGGTGTTTCTGTGTCGTGCGTGTGCATTAGTGCCAGATGACTGTGATTCTGGTTTTCATTCTGGTCTCGGTTCTGATTCTCATTCCTGACGTTGTTCTGGCTCCACTTTTCCTGCAGGATCTCTCCTATCAATAACAATTTTTCAGTATGACTGGCGACCAAGAACAGATCTCGATCAAACCAAGCAGCAAGTCAGTGGATGATGATGAACTGGAACTTGTTGGTCCTGGACCAGTCGTCGTTGTTACCAAATCCCGTAAAATGTCAATCTACGGACCGAAGTTCGACTGTGGACCAACTCAACTGCGCAAGCAGAGACTTATGGATAAGGTAAGCGTCACAAGTCTGTGTTTTGGATTACATTTGATGTTCTAGATGAAGAAAGAGGCTCAAGAAAAGATGGCTCAAGAGATTGCGGAGTTGAAATCGGCTCAGAAGGAATTGGACGCTCGTGTGATTCGTAGAATCACTACTGAAAATGTCAAAGAGGGACAGGCAGTCAAAGGATCCGAGCAGAGAGAGAAGTCTGTATGCAATGATGAGAATGTAAGTGATTGGTCCTCTTGACTTTCAAGATCAAAGAATCAAATGTCTGAAGTGACGTGACGTGGTCCTACGTGCCCTGTGAAAAGTTGCCCGTTGACCGGAACAGGTGGAAGTTGAAAAACGCCTGAAAAGATAGAGAACGTTCAGTGACGTTAGTGACGTTGATAGGCATGTGTTCTTAAGAAATTCAATTTAGAGCAGACATAGCAATTGACTTGATGATCGTTAATCCCTGAAGGTGTTAGCACTCGAGCGAATAGGTTGGATTAAGTGCTCACTCTTTGCCAGGATGATTGGGGCAAGCATACACATTTCGTGTTCAGAGAATAAGATTATACCTTATTGTCAAACTGATGTTTCAGACCCACTCGTGCCCAGACAGTCTTCATCACTACAGCGCCGTTCATGCCAACAAGCTCTAATCACCAATCCTTCCTCTACGCCAAATTCCATACTCCATTGTTTTTATGGAACATTTGACTGCACCTACCCACAATTGCTAGGTTCCTCCAAAATGTAGAGTTTTGCTTCTGTATGCCGCACTCTTGCACTGCATAACACATTTTTCCTCCATCACCCCCTACACAGTTTTCTCGATCCCATTCCTCTTAGTTCCATTGTCCCTCCCAAACTCTCTCCCAATTACATTCTCCATCCGAACCTGTGCGTTTCAAGAAGTTAATTGATAGCTTCATCACTCATGACAGTTATTTTCCACCGAGTAGTTTCTTTTGAATATGTTCAGAATGAATTTGTTTAGCAAGAATCTTTACTGTAATTGAATCTGAATGTCATTCTCTTCCTTTGCAACTGGCGTGACATCGTAAAAGACTATAGCTGTGGCTGCTTGCGTTCAGGACAAAGTGTAAAAGTCCAAAATTTTTCCATTCCTTGAAGGTTACAGCGACGGCCGCGCACTCCAAGTATGGCTGAGCTAAGCGACGGCCTCTCTCAGATAGAAACTTGATTCAAATTTATCCATTCCTTGAAGGTTACAGCGACGGCCGCGC
>LR538071.1:117044-137815 GCA_900883565.2 Caenorhabditis panamensis | reverse complement strand
ACTCCAAGTATGGCTGAGCTAAGCGACGGCCTCTCTCAGGTAGAAATGTTCTCGAAAGAACACAGCGCTCAATTGACGACCCGGTTATATAGGCCCACCATCCCTAGCAACCGACAAATGGCGGGTTCCGACAGACCCCTCCCCCTGTTATCTGAAAAAGGAGGAGGGGGAGGACGGAACCCGTGAGATATCGGTCACAGGACGGGGTTATAGTTTAACGACTTAAGAGAGCATGCGTTTTGCATTGATAACCAGGAAGTTGAGCAAGAAACCAAAGAAAAGTGTGTGATCAGAGTTTCTAAGAAGACGATAACAGATCTGCTAATCTGAATGTCAGTTCACATGAAGGGATTCAAGATTATCACGTTCGCCTCAAAGGATAATCTCTTGTCAGAACTCTGGGTTTCTACGAACCGCATACTTACTAGCACTAATCCGTGATCAGAACATTTTGCTCCGCCCCTCTTATCCATCGCCTTCGAGTTTCGGCTCACCATCTTCATTCATTCCCTTCAGGGCATCCCGATGGAAGCCGCTTGTCTTTGATTTTGTTGAAGGTATCATTCTCTATCACTATGTGATTCTTTTTCTATTGTGATCATCGAAACATGGGTATCATATTGCTCTCCAAAGCCCACCAAAGTGGGTTTGTTAGCTGAAATTCAAGGTAGTTTTCATACTTTCAGAGGCGTAATTATTACCCTGCAATCACCGCCACAAAACTGAGAGAAAATGGAAAAAGTGGAAGGTCAGTGAACGCGTAAAAAAGAAGAAGTTCAAGGAAGTTTTCATACTTTTAGAAGTGTAATTATTATCTTGCCATCACCACGAAAACCGCAAGGAAATGGAAGAAGTTGAAGGTTAGTGTATGCATTGAAAAAAATCAACAGGAATAACCTTAGGAATTGTTCAGGTTCAACTACAATAACAAGTTCAACTACAATATCTACTGTTTCAGGAGATGTCCAAAAATCCTGTGTGGACGATTATGAGGAGGAAGAGGTCATAGAAAAGAATAAATTTAGAAGATTTTGTTTTTATTGAAAATTATCTAGCTACTTATGAAGCTATTCTCGTTAGCCGCGCATTTTTTTTATTGTAATAAAATGTTTCTTCCTGTTATGTGTCAGAGTGTTTTGTTGTTTCTCGAAGTTCCATTTGTGATGCTAGGGGGTTCTCATTACAACGCCGCGCGCTCGCAGGCACACAACAACACAAAATGCATTGGTTCAGAGAAGATCATGTTTATCATACAAAAAAACTGTGGGATTTTGGGGTGTACTTCCAGAAAAATTGGCGAAGAAAGAATGATAATAATGAGTGTGACAGAGAAAATAATTCAATCTCTAGTTTTCTCTAGTTTCAATTTGAACAAAAATCTTGGAGTCGTCAACGGACTGGTCCAATTTTGTTGTTACTGTTACTTTATCTAAAGTATACAATTTGTTATAATTTTCCTGAACATATGGATAGTCCTCCAAAAACTGATCGATTTTGGGCTTACTGTACTGCGATGAACGGAGAGTAAACGACTTTTTAACCGGTCCGCTGGCAATCTGAAAGGCAGTGCAAAAAATTTGGAATGCATCACATTAGTTACCTCAATCAGCTTTTCAAAATCATCAAATCCAATGTTTCGCATTTGGAGTTCTATTGAGTCGGCATGTAGAACATCGGCCAATTTCAAATCAGAATCGACTCGGATTATGATAGATTTTGCTTGTCTCCACTGTTCAAAATCAACTAGAGATCGGAAATCGTGCACTGAGTGATCACTCTCTACACAAATTTTCTTGAGGAGACCGGGTTTAGTACGACGAAGTAACAACGAAGTGGCGCGGGCATCACCTCGAACTTCTTCAACATCAAGAGGGTTTTGCAGTTGCCAAAGATTCCTTCCGAGTTCCAGGTAGAAGCGATTCCTCCTAATTCTGCGTTGGGGGTGGTTACCCCAAACATCTTCCACAGTTATTGTTCCAAAAGAACAATTCGAATTGTTCAGCATCTTTGCAACGGTTCTAATTGCTTCTTCGTAGTCTCTGCGGTCCATCAACTTTCTCATCCCAAGGTTTCTATATTCCGCCTCAAGGCAACCGCCGTAATTGTGAAAAACAACTGATACTCTAGCCAGCTCGTTGAAATTATAATGAACTCTAACTTCAACACCATCCAAGTTCAATTTGATTTTGAGCCAAGAATAATAGACTTTGGCGTTGTCCGCGAGGCTTTTGAGCTCTTTTGAGCACAGTCTAACTATCGTTCTGAAAAATTTTTTGAAATGTTTTACGATGAAATATTCTAAAACTAACTTTGTGTAAGCGTCCACATGATCCGCAATTCGTTCTTTTACGTGTTTTGGCATTTCACCAAGCACGGGGTCAGGCTTACGACGCGACTCCTCTGCCATCTCACTGATCAGTTTTTGACAATGATGCAACCTGAAAAACAAGAATATTGAATCAATTTTTGAAAAATTTATCATTGTATTTGCTGGAGAAAAAACAACTTACGGGACGCGGTTATCAATCCAAATTTGTTTGCATGAGTGAGGAACCACTAGCTTGTTAACTTCAGTTAGCAAAGAAACAGAAGACGAACAGCTGACGACGCATGGAAAAAAAACGTATGCGAAGATTGGAGCAAAAAAAAAGAAGTATCTGTGTTGGAATGATTCTCAGAGGAAAAGGAATTGAAAATGTGATTAGAAGTACACAAAATTCAAAAATCTGTCCATACTAATATACGGTAAATGGCAAATGACACCGAAAACTCTCCGGCTGATAAGTCTTTTTCTAGGTTTCATGAACATTCTCAATCATACAAAAGCCTCTACTGGCGCGAGCGAGCCCCGTCAAGGAGCTCTTATCAGTAATAGTTAAAGTGAAAAATTAAACATTGGCGCGAATAATTGGTGGTTGCGAGACATGATAGTGTCTTTGTGTTTGGTTTTTTCTTGTTTTTCTTGTTGATACTGATGATTTGCGGAAACTTTTCAGCAAGAAACCCTGCTTATCGAAATGTCCGTTCGCTCCGTGGAACTCAAATGCGTTCTCAACAACGGTGTGTTGGAGTGCAAAATGGAATTGGATCGTAGCACAGTTTTTCTGACGTTGGATCAAGACTCGAGACTGAGCATGGAGCTTCATCGGCAAGAAGCCTCTGGATTCTTGGTGAAAGATCAATCAGAGGAATGGAAGGAGTCGCTTGATCGTGAAGCCATCTTCGAGGAAATGTCTGTGATAATGGAAGAAATGAAGAACTCGGGAGAATCAGATGTTAGCCATTCTGGATACATCAATGCTAGCGAAGATGAGTTGGAGAAAATCATGGAGAACACCCGGAACCCAATGACTGCTGAAATGGAGGTTGAGTGCCGTAAGCCACTCCCAGTTTTCCTCGAACTGCCGGCCCACATCAAAGAGAAGATTTCTGATCAGGTACACCCGATTACAAAGTACGTTTCATATTATTTCATAAAAGTGGTTTATGGATTGATTTATAGACAAATAGTCCGGCAGTGCTCAAAAGGATTCAAGGATCTCATGGACCATGCGAAGACCCGCTATCATCAGCTTGAGATCGGAACAAAAATGAGATGTCTCGTTGTCTCATTGTGGTTGAATCAAGATCCAAGGAACAAATTAGAGATGGAATTCCACTATAGAAGAGGAAACAACTGCTTGATGAAAGATACAGTCAAAAATGTTGAGAAGTGGAAAAAACAGAGAGCTATCCCAGAAGCAATAACTTTTTTCATGAAACAATTGAAAAAATACTCGTTCAACATACTGAAAGTGTCAGATGATCATTTGAAAGCAAGGAAACTCGATCAATTTTATGAGCTACTCAAGAGCAATGTTGAGCAATTGTCCAAACCATTTCATGTCGGAGAACTCAATGGATATGAAAGAGGCATCGCAATCCTACTCAATTACGCGGAACCGGGAACTCTTCAAAAAATTTCTGTACGTGATCATTATGATGATCAGCCTATTTCTCACCTCAAACAGTTAGTTGAATTGCCACAATGGAAAAAAGCCAGTGATCTCCATGTAAACGTTGTTTCTGATTTGCAACTCTCGGACTTCTTTCACGCCAAAAGAATGCACTTCAAAGTTGAAAAAGTCTTATTTCTTACGGTAGTCGAGTTGATTGAGGTATTTATTTTAAATTGAATTCAAAATTGAAGAGAATCATTTTTCAGAGAACCGAGCCTCACAGAGAATTCTGGTCACTCGGTGGGGAAGAAGCCGAGTACGTCGAAATCGCCAATTATCTGCAACAGTATCCATCAGTTGAGAGAGGAATAAGTAAATACTACACGCTGCCAAGTGGAACTATCGAGACAATGTTCAGTTATCGCTTGTGCGTAGTCACCTACGTTTCTCTATGATATGAAAATAAGAAATACAAATTTTTGGACATACATTACAAATCCCTTTTATTGTATGTTACTCGCTATTCCGCCGTTTTTTTCTCCTGATTTCACATAGAACTATTCTCACAAAATTCATTACTTTAACTGAAGTTTGTATACATAATGTTCCATTTTCAACTTTAGTGCAATTGAAAAGAAAAAAGTTTTACCACAATGTGCTCTTTGTTTTCTGCTAATCCCACCTCTCTGCCCTTTTCTTCCGTCGTGCTTACTCTCTCAACACATAAACAGAATGGAAACTAGTGCGACGAGAGCCTGAGCTCGCGTGCTCCACAAAGCACCTTCCGAATGCGTGCGAGACATTTATTGATTTTGATTCTGTCTCATTTTGTCGTCTATTTTCTTTTGTTTTTTCTTTTGGGTTGATAATCTCTAAAAGGCTCGATGAATAGTGTTGAAAAAAACATAACATACCCCGATTTTTCGTCTGTGATCATACATTTCAGGGCCCATTTTTTGTTCATTTTTGAATGTGCTATGAAGCGGTCGAAATGCGGACCTCATTATAAAACCGCGGATCAGTGATTTTCACGGTTCCCCTCTGATTCCTAAAATCCATTGTCGAAGCGAGACCAGCCGCGCCGAGTGTCACCCTTGTTTCAATTTTCTTTCCAAATACGTACGATATTTCTAATAGCTCTTTTTTAAACAAGGTTATTCTTTTAGGTTGTTGCTACTTTCATTGAGAACGAAAGCAAATGAGTGCTGCCAAAGAGGAACTTGGCGAAATGCCGAATAAGACCGAAGAAAAAGTAACGGATCATGTGGTCACCGAGTGAGTTTAATAAGATTTTGCAATGAATTCATGAACTGAGTTTTTTAGACAGGCAGTTTCTGATTCCGCGGAGGAGCTCAGAAGCCATGCCGAAAACGAGGACAAAGAACCCGTACTTGTCGAAATGTCGGATCAGATTGAAAAAGAACTTGCGGATCATGCACTCGCCGTCCAACCGATTCCTGAAATAAACATTGAATGTCGCCAGCCAGATCCAGTCTTCGTTGAAATGCCGGCTACTATCAAACAAGCAGTTGCAGATCATCTGAGCGCCATCGAAAAGTGAGTTTAAAGTATTTCTTGCATTTCGCAAGATGAATTTGCAGACTGCATTTTCGTGGATGCTCGAAAGAGCTCAATAGCTTTGTGAACACCGCTTATGTTCATTACCATACGTTGCTGTTTACCCTTTGCCCGAATCACATTGGATTTTCTTTGACGTTGGATGAGGAATTTGAAAATGACTTGTCAATGGAGTTTCATTTTCGAAAACGCAACTGCTTGGTCAAAAATCGAAGAGAAGGGTGCGAACAGTATACAGGTCGCGGAGCTATCCCAGAAGCGATGGAATTTTTCATGAAATACATCGCGAACCCAAAAACTTCTTATCATAATGTTGAAGTATCCCACCTCTTGCATGCTCACCCGGATCATCGCGCTTCCGCAAAAAAAAGGACTGCCTTCTACGAATTTCTGAAGGAGAGTGTTAAAGAAATGAAACATCAAATCCATGTAGAGGAAGTTTCGGGACATTCACGAGCTATAGAGATTCTCGTCCCTCTCACTAAACCCGGAACTCTAGAAAAAATCGAAATAAGTCCAGTGGGATCCAAACCTCGACTTCGTCAATTAGTCGAACTTGACCAGTGGAAACAGCTGAAAGGAATTTTTTCGACTCTTCGGACTGACTTGCAATGGCGACACGTGCGTCATATTAAAGAAATGGACCCTTTTTCAATGAAAACAATTGATTTGGCCGCGATCTTGGATATGATAGACGTGAGCTTCCAACATCTATTTGAACCGTTAAACTTGTTTTACAGAATGTCCAGAGAGCTACTGAATTAGAACCAAGCTACTACAGTGTCTATGCAAACAGATGGGATGAGGACCCACTCCGAGAATATTTTGATAAATATCCCCACTATAATGGACGACATCATGATGAGAACACGACTTTTTACACACTGGAAGAATCTAACGTGAGAGTTGCATTACGTTTTGAAGATGAGTACTTACTCACTGAAGTTCGTAAACTGTGAAACCTCCCTTTTCAATTCTATTTTTTGCTTTTATTTTCTCAGTTTTTCTATGTTCGTTGTGCAGTCTGCATTCAGATACTCCTTTATCAAAAATGTCCAACTTATCGGAAAGCCTTTTCTAATATTCAGAGATTACATTTTCTGCGTCATGTTGTTTTTTCTCCAATCTCGAAATCTGAACCTGTATATTTATTGTTCACACTTTACCAGCCCGTATCAAGAATTAACTTCATATATGTCTCATTCGCTACAGTTTTGTAAGAATAAATTATGAAAAAATAAATGTAAAAGTCCAATGATTTTTCATTTCAGTCGTCGAGATATTTGAAGAAATAGGTTTTTTCGTTTTTTTCAGGATAGAACATGAGAGTATTGCACATTAGAGAGGAACAATCAAACATTGAATAAAAAACGTAAGAAAAGAGTTGGGGTTGGATTAGAAGTGTTTTGTTAATCATCAATTAGACAGTCGTCAAACTTGCTTGATATGAGCGGGACTCTTGAAGATTGGAACTGCGACAAATTGTGCCATGCGCATGATAAACCTGATGGTGTCATATGGCTCTTCACATTCTTGAATGAAGAGAATTGGGGCATATTTGAAATACATCTCGAGATAGACCTGAAATTTTTATTGATAGTGTATGAAACGGAAGTGAAACTAACAACGTCACTCTTGATATGTTTTCTCTGATTTGTAATTTTTATGTTTGCAAATGAAATTATCATGGCCTGCCATTGTGCTCCAGTTAAACATCCGTAAAAATGTGGGATCCTTCTTTCCGAACCATCAATTTCTTCTCCGTTTCCAATGTGTTCCCACTTTTTCGAGGCTTCATCAAATCTGCAAGTTTCAAAGCATTATGCCACTGAACTGAACGGTATCATACCTGACAGCAACAGTTTTCTTGAGACACAGGGATATAGTGTACTTCTTATTGGGCACCAATCCAGATACAGTGAACGCCAGAGAAGGATTCAAAAAAGAACTTGTGTTGGTTGTTTGCATTTCAACATTTGGGTAGTTTTGGAACCAGGTATTGCTGTTGAGAAGACCAACGATGATTGGAGTTCCAGTCATTCTGGAATATGAAAATAGATGGAAGATTGGAGTGATAACTTTAGTGAGAAAGCTAACAAAATTTCAAAACCTGGAAAATGTTAACATTGGCATTGGTCTAGTTGCCATGTCTGAGCATTCAAGCGCATTCAACTTCATGCCCAGCCCTCCCATATCACCTTATATTTCCTCAATTTCTCATTTCCTCTCCATCAGCTTTGTTATCATTCTCTGCCTCCTCATTTCTACTAATGTTGCACTAATCCGCCAAAATCTTGGCTATTTCACTGGAAAATTTTGACGACGGATTAGAGCAGTTGGGGGTTGTCGGGCGGAATACTTTTCAGTGCGTGAATAAGATGAACTATTTGAACTTGGTAGGAATAGGGAGGGATTCTACGAAAGTGTTTCGAACCGGGATACAATAAAAAGCGGTTGGTGTTTCTTTATTGAAAATAAAAAAGTGAACATTATTTAGTTTTTTTGATTCCAGATAAGGGCAAGTTTGATAGAAACAACATCAGAGAAAATAGCAAACGAGTAGAGAAAAAATCAAGAAATAAAGAACTTGAGTCCTTCATCCTGAATTCCGATTTTATCGTCATCTTGCTTTTCCTGTTTGATCATCACTCGTTCATAGAACTGAAAAATGTTCATAGTCTGAATCCACTTCTCCATTCTTCTACCTTATGCGGAATGTCTTTCTTCCATAATGCGATTTCAGGATTTTTGAAACGTGTTACAGCATAAAACTGAGCCACACGCACTTTGAATTCAATGACATTGTCCGGTTTATCAACCTCTTGGATTCGAATCACTGGAACATACTTGTAACCCATTTCTAATTGAATCTGACATAAAATAAACTTCCATTTTTTGAAGCACATGGTTAGGTACTTACAGTATTCCCTGAGACAAACTGCGCTCGGTTACAGATCTTGATATCACCAAAGGAAAAAGCTCGCTTCATCCAATGTTCCCCATTTTTGATCCCAAAACCATGCTGAACAACCCGACTAGCATTAGGAAGTTCGTCTTCCGTGCTCTGCCACTTCCATTTACCAGCAAGATATTGGTACCTAAAAAAAACAAAAACTGTCTTTTTTTGAGTAACAGAAAAACCTAAAAACATACTTTTTCTTGTCCCATAGCCGTAGTGACAGAGAGACAGTGTAGTTCTTATCTAGAACTAGTCCAGAAACACGGAAAGCCAGAGCAGGTTTCAAATGAGCATAAGTGCAATTGGTTTGCATTTCCATTTTCGGGTAGTGTGCGCACCAAAGATGAGTGTTCATCACTTCGAGAATAATCGACGTAGCTGACATTTTTAAACTGAAGGAGTAGTTTCAAGAAAGGATTTGCAAATGGAGAATCGAAACTAGAGTGTGACCAGCTGCTTCATGGCTTCTTCCACCTTTGCTCATTTCCTGCTTCATCCCCCTCACTGCGCTCCATTTGTACTTTATCTATATTACTAATCCATAAATCCATGTCGGCCTCGTGCTGCGGATTAGTGCAAGGTGTCTCAGAAGCGGTGAATTTTGGAGAGAAGCTGTCCAGTTTATAATCCGTATGCGTGTAGAAGAAAGTGTGCGCTGTTGTTAGGAAAACCGAGAACAAGAGGAGTTGAAGAGCTCCTGGTGTTATGAAAGCTGGTACCGGATCGAGAGATATCGGGACGGATATCTGTTGGCATTGAGAGATTTTTTCAAATCTACTTTATTCAAAAACTCAAAATAACCGCTGTATTTCACATAATAATATTCTATTCCTTCTTCTCTTGCTCAACCGACTCGAGTTTCATGCTCCCATCTTCCAACTTCTCCTCTACATCCAATTCCCAGTTTGTGCCAACTTCATCGTCATCGGTTTGAGTTTCACTGTCGTTGTTATCCTCCTCGTCTTCTTCATCGTCACTGCCATCATCAGAAAGGGTCTCAGAAGAAGCTTCAACATCAGAATTGTCAGAATAATCCGCCACAAGGTAGGGTTTCTGGAAAATGAAACGAATTTTTGATATATTTCTGATCTACCTGCTTGAAAACTTTGCGATTTGGTCCATAATGGAAAGCAGGTCCGTAGATACTCGGGCGTGACATGGGAACGTACCGAAGTTCTCTATGATCGTCATTCTTCAAAGTTTTTTTCGGAATCTAAAAAAAATACTTTATTCTGGAAGATCCTAATTTTGAGTTACATACCTCCCCTATCTCTTCATTGTTGTTGGTTCCAACCCGTTTCACTGGCAACTGTTCTGACATTTTTATCCCATAAACTACAAAAATTCAATACCAAAATTCATAAGAGTGACTACACAATCTAGAAAAGAGCTGTATGAAAAAGCCAAAAGGCAAGACAATAAGCAAAAAAAAGATTCAGAAGCTGCAAGCTAGCCCAGAACGGAAATTAGAATATGCCTCCATCCTGCAATCGGTGTAGAAAAATGGCCAAGAAAGGGTAAAAAAACTGAAGCGTTGTGGGAAGAACGGGTGGAAATATCACTAAAACTGATATGTCACTAGAAAAAAGGTGAGTGTGTTCATGGTGGGAAGAACCAAAAAGAGTGGAAGCAAAGCATGACGACATGTGATAATTGTTGGTTTTGAAAACAATTGTTTAATTTTAGGCGAGCTTTATGGGTTGTGACTTGAAGTCAGGCAGCCTAAAATAAGCTTTGGTGTACCATCAAAGCTGAAACAACTGGAAGCAGTCGGCCAAAGATAAAGGTGAACGGTAACATTAGAGGGGGAGGAAGCAGCGGAACGGGAAAAGGAAGATTCATAAAATTTCTTACCGTTGTTTCCGATTTTATTGCTGCGTTACTTGATAGTTTGAAGCCCAAAACTGCACATGAATTTGTATGCAAAACTGTGAAAAACGCCACGTGGTCAGGAACAAAAACTAAGCAGAGTTTGATGATGAATAATTTGAATTTGAAACAAGCCACAAAGAGAAACAGTTTGAAAACATGTGGTTGAGATTTCAGTGAGTCGGTCTTCCAAACTGAGGAGAAATTCCTAGTAAAACAACAGAACACAGACGTTTTTGCTATCTGCATTAGTCAAACGATCTACACCCTGATTCGATACAGCTTCAGTCACAAATTGACTGTTCCCTAGAATAAAAACCAAGTCCATTTTATGCTGTATAGATTTGACCACCAATCAGCTGGGCTCTCCAATGACACTCTTTTCTAGGACCCAATTGAGGGCGACTTTCCATTTTTCTGCTCTTATTTGTTTTAATCATCACTCCTTTTGTTTCATTTTTTCAGTTTTTCTTTCCAAGTTTCACTACCTTGACACATCACACAACGACTGGCCCGGAAGTAAAACAAGTTTGAATGTTTTTGAAGCTTATCACGAGCTCCCAAGTTCGATCTGCATAATTTTTTCTCTTGGGAATCGGACAGCTCCCGAAGAGTCACGCTCGGCTGATAGAGAGGTAACAGACAGTGGTAGAGCCTAGCACAAGGCTCTGCCTATGTTCTAGGAAGGTGTATAATAATTAGGAAGAGTTTGGAAAAAGGAGAGAGTCAGAATATGATCAACTTATAAAAGTGCAAGTCTAGGTTGGCAAATGTGGTCTTCAAACCTGATAAGTACAAAACGGGTGACTCCAACTCAAAGATGGGAAGAAGAAAAAGTTCTAAACAACGAAACTTTTTTTGTCTTTCAACAATCAGTTTATTGAGGTCCATCTTATGGGGGTTGACAACACGTTATAAATTGTCATGGGCCATGTCTCTGCATGACGAACGGCTTCCAAACTGCAAACGGTCCCCAGACTTTTCAGAAGTGGTCGCATTCCGTGTTTGGCAAACATGAAGAGGACTGAATCGTATTATAAACACCAAACACTGATAGCTTTTCAACTCACTGAAAAACTTGATGCAGTTCAAGGCCATGCAGACAGAAAGCTTCAAGAGAGTCTCCAGCGACATTCCATTGCACCACGTCATCAGAATTGGGTCTAGTACAACGAAGAAGTAGCGGAAATATGGGAGCACTTTGAAGACTATCCCAACAGCTTTCATCACAACTGGCATCTTCTGTTTCGAGCAGCACCCACTTTTGAATAAGACAAAGAGGGTAGATGTGGCAAATACGGTGGGCATCAAGATCTTGAGACACAACAGAACCAGTGACAGAATGTGATTGAGATTTGAGTTGAGACCGTAGATTTTGAACAGAGAAATGTACACACCGTCCAAAGCGACAGAAGCGATACTCAAAGGTATAATGCAACAGTAGAACTTTCTACGATTTGTCTGGTTGGTACTTGGTTTTGGTTTTGGATCCGGGAGATTGTCTTCATAGTTAGTTGGGAGTAATGGGTTTGTAGGGGCAGTTGGCACCGGCATGAGAAGCGGGAATGGGTATGAGAGCAGGTAGCAAAGTGAAGAGTTCTAATTAGGAAGTGAGGAGGGGGCTGGGCCAAAAAGCGCGGATAAGCGAAAACAAGAGTTGCGCTCAATTATCAGCATAGAGTTATCACCAAAAACGGATCTAACTCTGGATTTTTTGTTGTTGATGTTTCAGAAAAGTTCTGAGTTTGGAGAGTATGAAACTGGAATGGGGAGAAGTCCAAAACACTATGTTGACGTATTGCCATTGTAATAAAGTTTATTCAGCTGACTGGATATATGTTTCAGACCAAATTTTTTGATTTATCACCAAGATTAGAGATAAAAGAAATCCGGAGCGTATTTGAAGGGGGATAATGTTCGCAGTGGGTTATATGTGGGAACGATATAAATTGGAGACATTCGGAGCATATTTGAAGGGGGATATTGTTTGCAATGGGTTATATGTGTAAACGATATAAGTTAAGAGTAAATGAGAAAAGAAGTTTGATTGTATCTGTTGTAGAATAGTTAGGATCTTTTAAATGGCGTCTGGACAATCATCGGAACTTGGGATGGTTGGAGAAACGGTTTCAGGCAGCTCAGAATCCTGAAAAGTAAAAGTTATGAAGGTAGGCGGATCTATTTTTAACAATCATGCATCATTCGGGCAATTTCCAGCGTCACTAGCTCACCAAACAAAGGATTTACAGGAATTCATCTCAACAATAAAAATTACACCGCTCAAACACAAACGGTAAGACAGGCAGAGCAACACAACACATAAGCACACCACGCGGAATATGTGTCATAAAAATGACAAAGCTTTCACCTAAGCGAACATCTATTTATGTCTCTTTAAAAAACTCGGGAGAGGGCTGCTTTTAAGCCGAATCTATATGGGATAACTTAAACGTTTTCTAAGGGTAACAACTACTTACAGCGCCATTTGGCAACACTTGCGCGCCCGGCGGGATATTGAGATATTTTCCATCATTGACCTAAGAAAACTAGCGCAGTTAGCCTTTGGAAGATCTGAAAATGTCACCTTTGCAACAGCATCTGATGGGTTCGGAGCATTAGATGGTTTTGGGTCGGCAACTCTTTCGGGTGCAGCAGATGGCTTGGTATCATCAATCTGTGAAAAAAAGAGAGTTAGTGTTTTACCAAGTACAGAAGACGCTTACCACTTGTCCAAAAGCATTGAGAGTGGGTGGCTTGGTATCAGTGATCTGTGGAAAAAAAGAGAGTTAGTGTATTACCAAGAATAGAAGAAGTTTACCACTTGTCCGAAGGCGTTGAGAGTGGGTTGTTTGGTATCGTTGATCTGTAAAAGAGAAAAGATTTCGTGTTCTACCGAGAATAGAAGATGCTTACCACTTGTCCAAAGGCGTTGAGAGTGGGTTTTTTGGTATCATTTATCTGGGGAAAAAAAAGAGGTTGAGTATTCTATCGAGAATCGAAAACGGTTACCACTTGTCCAAATGCGTTGAGAGTGGGTTGTTTGGTATCGTTGATCTTCAAAAGAAAGAAATGTTAGTGTTCTACTAAGAATAGAGAAAGCTTACCACTTGTCCAAAAGCATTTAGCATTCTGGGACCGCTACCTGCTGCGCCAGGCTGATCAAACACAGTTCTTATCGGTCCAAAAAACTTAGCATAGAGAGAGGGTTCGGGCTGCAAGTAATTAAAGTCTAGTGAAAATCAAGCAGAAAGTTCCTTATACCTTCTGACCCCCATTATCGCTTTTGTCTTTGATAGCAGTCCAATCGCGTTTGCCATCCTGGAAACAACTCATTGTGAGCAGACACTCTGAATGTGATACCTGGAAAAGTGTTTTCTTTGTATTCTTCCACTGAAATGCGTTGAACTGAGGGGCTTGTGGAACTGAGGGGGCCTATAAAAACTAAGGTTAGTGATTTCTACAAATTCTGGAGTCTTACCTTCTGCTCCGCTTTCTGTTCCACGGTTTCATCAACTGTCTGTTTGATTGGAATCCCCGCCCAATTGAGTGTTTCGGTGGCGGCCTGAATTTGAAGTTTTGATGTACACATGTAGATAATGATAGAGGTACCTTGCTGTTGAACGGATTCTGTTGATGTTGGGTTGGAGTCTTTGGAACGGGGGACAGCTTGCTATCGCCAAACTGCAAAAAACAACAATACAGCTCTAAAATAATACCTTGTGCTCACCTTAGGTGTCCCGTGATTCCACGAGGTTCTTCTCTCACTGACAGGATTTGTCTTGATTGACATCACATTTGGAGTCTTTCTGTCCGATTCTTCAAGAATTCTTCCGAGAATATCGCAACTTCTGTTTTGGGAGATAGGCGATTTCGCCTTGGACAGGAATTTTGCAACATCCGCCAATGGCTCGCTCTCAACGACCTTGAAAAAATGACATGCACTCTAAACTGAAGGAAATAGATGCGGTTTACCTTTGTCTCCTGGCTGGTTGTTGGCTTCTTTTCCTGGCTTGTGGTTTGCTTCTTCTCGTGATTCAAATTAGCCTTCTTCTCATGACCAACATTGTACTCCTTTTTGTGGGACGGGGATTCCACTGTCTGGTGTGGAGCTGGGAGTTTTGGGATGGCGAACCGTTCGGTATTCTTTGCCTATAATTTGACTAGTAATACTCTGGTTCCAATAATAAACAATTTTGACCTTGGCAATCGCAGCTTCCTTCTCAGCCTTCTCTGCAGCTTCTCTTGCAGCTTCCTTCGCAGCTTTCTTCTCCGTTTTCTTGGCAGCTTCCATTGCTGCTTCCATCGCAGATTCTTTTTCAGCTTTCTCTGCAGCTTCTCTTGCAGCTTGCTTCGCGGCTTCCTTTGCAGCTCTCTTTTCAGCCTTCTTTTCAGCTTTCTTTTCAGCTCTCTTTTCAGCTTTTCTGGCAGCTTTTCTTGCAGCTTCAATTGCTGCTTCCTTCTCAGCTTTCTCTGAAGCTTCCTTTGCTGCTTTCTTTTCAGCTCTCTTTGCAGCTTTTCTAGCTGCTACCTCCACAGCTTCTTTCTCAGCTTCCTTTGCTGCTTCTTCCTCAGCTTTCTTTGCAGCTTCTCTCGCAGCTTCCTTCGCAGCTTTCTTTGCAGCTTTCTCCTCAGCTTTTTGTGCAGCTTCTTGTTTAGCTTTCTCTGCAGCTATTTTCTCAGCTTCCTTCGCAGCTTCTTCTTCAGCCTTCTTTGCAGCTTCTCTTGCAGCTTTGTGTGCAGCTTCTTGTTTAGCTCTCTCTGCGACTTTTCTTGCGGTTTCCTTCGCAGCATCTTCTTCAGCCTTCTTTGCAGCTTCTCTTGCAGCTTTGTGTGCGGCTTCTTGTTTTGCTTTCTCTGCAGCTTTTCTTGCGGCTTCCATCTCAGCCTTCTGTGCAGCCTTCTTTGCAGCTTCTCTTGCAGCTTCCTTCGCAGCAGCGTCTTCAGCCTCTTTTGCAGCTTCTCTCGCAGATACTCTTGCAGCTTCCATTGCTGCTCCTTGTTTTGCTTTCTCTGCAGCTTTTCTTGCGGTTTCTTTCGCAGCTTCTTCTTCAGCCTTCTTTGCAGCTTCTCTTGCAGCTTTGTGTGCGGCTTCTTGTTTTGCTTTCTCTGCAGCTTTTCTTGCGGCTTCCATCTCAGCCTTCTGTGCAGCCTTCTTTGCAGCTTCTCTTGCAGCTTCCTTCGCAGCAGCGTCTTCAGCCTCTTTTGCAGCTTCTCTCGCAGATACTCTTGCAGCTTCCATTGCTGCTCCTTGTTTAGCTTTCTCTGCAGCTATTTTCTCAGCTTCCTTCGCAGCTTCTTCTTCAGCCTTCTTTGCAGCTTCTTGTTCAGCTCTCTTTGCTGCTTCTTTCTCAGCTTTCTCTGCAGCTTTTCTTGCGGTTTCCTTCGCAGCTTCTTCTTCAGCCTTCTTTGCAGCTTCTCTCGCAGCTTTCATTGCAGCTGCCTTCTCAGCTTCCTTCGCAGCTTCTTCTTCAGCTCTTTTTGCTGCTTCTTGTTCAGCTTTCTCTGCAGCCTTTCTTGCGGTTTCCTTCACAGCCTCCTTCGCAGCTCTCTTCTCAGCTTCCTCTGCTTTCCTCATATCCTCCATGTTCGACTCCCAAGTTCCACCCCAAGGGACGACAGGTTGTGGTTGCTTCTTCTGATTCAAAGTTGTTCCCCAGGGCTTCAGTTTCAGCGGGGTTTCCATGCCCTGAATTATCAAATTGTTATTCTTAAACAGTGGATTTTGAAAGGCTACCTTGAAACCACCACCACCGCTCACGACTGGCTGCTTCTTCTGCTCCTCGCATCTTCCAGCGTCGTCTACATTGTTCTCAACAATCTGCTCTGAAACTGTTACCTTGGCCTCCAATGGCTTCTGGATTTGTTTTGGAAGTTCCGGAATAGCAAACTTCTCGCTATCGGCTTTCTGTAATTAAAACTTCTGATAGTTGGAGAGACGATTTCACTAGTTACCTTTTGTTCCTTTTGGTTGCCATTAGCTCTCTTCTCGGTCGCCTCAACCTTGCTCTCTGGTTTCTGAACATCCTGGAAAACACTCATTTCACACTATTTTACCACAATCTTCTCGCAATGCTACCTTCTTCTCTTGCGATTGCTTCTTTGGCTGGAATGGATCATCCGGAACCTCAGACTTCTCGCCCTCAATTTCCTAGAATGAATAACTCTTTTGTTTGCTAAGGTAACCTTATTGCCCACCAATTTTCTTTTCTTGGTCTTCTTCTCGCTCGTTCCAGCTTTATCGCCTGCTTCAACAACTTCCATTGGCTCATCAACAACCTGGAAACCACTCAGTTTACTCTGTCAAACCTAAGGTTTCATGGGCGCTGGGCTCTCTCTCCGTCCCTCCACTCCACTATTATGTCTCTTACACACCTTGGTTGGTTGGACAGCGCACTATGAATCTCTCTCCCTCTCTGATCAAACCGCGCCGCAAAAGGTTAATGATGTTTGCCAAAAGTTATTGCGGCGCCATGGAAACAGACGACAGATGAAAGCGCCGCTATGCACACTGGCCCCGATTTCAAGGTGTTACCTTCTTCTCCGACAACTGCCTCTGGACCTTGGCTGGAAGTTCTGGAACAGCAAACTGCTTCTCGGGTTCTGGCTCAACCTCCTGAAATTCGATTTTCCGTGGTTTTCATAATGTTTCGTAGGACTCACTTTTGGTTTCTGAACATCGGTTTCTACCTTCTCCTCCTTCTCCTTGTTGTTCTCATTTTTCTCCTCTAGCTTCTCTTCCTCATCATCGCTATTACTCGGCACATAACCTGTCTTTTCGATAAACTTGGCAAGCCACTCACGGACTTTCTAAACTCAGAAACTTTCACTATCATAACTTCGACGTCCCGCTCACCTTAAGCTGTTCCTCGCGTCTCCGACCCTCTTCAATTTGTCTTTCACGCTTAGCGGCCTTATCGTCTCGATATTTCCTGTACTTCACCATATATCGGTGAACTTCCTTCAGCTTCTCCTTCTCAACCTGCACAAAAACACTGCGTATTCCTTTCATTTCCTCGAGTTCGCTCACCTTCTGGTCTTGCAGTGTTTTCTGCATATTTTCCCACACAGCACGTCTGACCGCTTGTTTCTCCTTTCGCTCCAAGTGACGCCTTGAAACAAAATGCGAAATGTTTGGGTTTGGTTTGACCATGTCTTCTTCTCTGTATATCTGAAAGAAAGGTAATGCGTGTTGTCTGTTGTCAAGGGTGTATTACCACAGGGCTACTAGACGCTGAACCTGAATCACTGCCATAAATGAAATCAAGCCTATCATCCTGCAAAGAATGTTCGTTATCTTTTGTTCAAAGAAGAGAGCGGCGCGGTTTGGTTGGTTGGAGTAAATGAGCAAAAATTTTCAAATTCAAAAAAATTGCTGACAACTACAGTACTCCGCAGACCTAAGAGTGCTGAGCCTATTACAAATCTTCTAATGGATTTTGAAATGACCACTTTGCACTCTCATTTAGACAGAAAAGATTAGGAAGAAAAGAGTGTATTGCCCTTTTCTTTCAAATGGCTAGCCTACACTATCTCGTGCCTCATGATGCTTAGTGACGCGCTATGCTTTATGCATCCTAAGGGTTACTGTAGCTGCGTGGAACAAGTTTTGACCATTCGCCATAAGATTTTCTAGTTTTGGCAGTTCCCAGTCATTCCTGCGATCAATTCTCCGCAAAAATCATGAGCTACCGTCAAAATGTCTATCACCCATTAGACTTTGTCAAAACATCCATTCTTTCAGCTGTTTTCTCCTCCATACTTTTTCAATTTCCGACCGAATATTACGAAATCTGTCTTTGCTGTATTTCATATAGATATTTAGTCGGAAATTGACAGGAAATTGGAAGAAGAAAAAAACAAGCGCCCCGACTACTGTATCCTTCTCGTCAAAAAGCGGCGCAGAACTAATTATCGCATTTAGCACGAGGTGTCATAGCGAGCCATCGAGAGAGCACAGCGCTCGGCACTTCTCCGCGGACAAGAATAATAAGCAGCACTCAAATAGATGAAATATGTTACCTCGGTAAAGTCCGCGTAACTTTCGTAGCCATCGCGGGCCTTCTTCGGCGGTGGTTCGCCCGCCATTTACCCTGGAAAAGGAGAGATATGTCAACTCAACGAGTCTTTTACGCAAAGATGCAAGAATACAATGCGAGGTGACACGGGGCAAAAAACTATCAGACAGCGGAGAGAGGGCAGCTCGATCGGAAGAAAGGGAGAAGAATGAAGGAAAGAGAGATGGCGGCTGGTATTTATAGTGTTTTGACAAGCAAATCGATTGGGGCCGACACTACTCGATAAAACCAGAGAAAGGGATGGTTGTGTTGGACAAGAAGAAGAGCGTGGGAATAATGCGTAGCGTGCACCGGACATGAAACGTAACGTGAGTCAGTATGAACCGATGCGTCATATTAGAATGAATGATACATGAGCTCGAGACACAACGGTGGTCATTAAAGGCATTGCGCCGGAATCGGACAAGATGGATCAGTTTGCGAATGCCGTCGAATCAACGAACAAAGGGCGGCTAATGGGGAAATGAGGGAAGGGAACGAAAGTTCCGAGGGAATCGGATTATCACTAATAGTTGAGTTGAGTTGAGGTGTGTTGCTCGCAATTCATTTACACCCGTTTATTCAAGGTCATTCATAAACAAAAAGAAGTATGCAGAGATGACAAAAAGTGCGAAATATGTAATACACTGGAGGAGAAGAAAAGAAGAGAAGATGAATGTTCGGCGTTTCGGGAGCAGAACAAAACCAATATCAAGTAGAAGAGGGGCGGAGGAAACGGAGAAGGAAATGTGTCGGGAGGACGGGTGAGTAAAAGGGAAAAAGATTCTAATACATTATGACTCTCACAATTGGCTCCAATTGCTGCCCTCCTCGTTTTCGTTTACTTGACGTCACGCCTAGAAGATATTGATCAGAATATGTATACATATTAGACAAAAGGGGAGTAGCACCTGCCGTGCAGGTTTCCATTGCACTGAGCAAGATGAGGGAGTGAGTGGGGGGGGGGGGGAGCTCGATGTTGTTGTTGCCATGGCAAAGAGTGTCCGAGTGCGGTGTGTGTATGTGTGTGTGCTCACTGAAACAAAACAAATGTATAGTGGAGGGTCGAGAGAAAGCATCGACACTTGTGATAAATCCCCACACACCAATATCATAACTATGGCAAAATCACATGCGAAACGGCTCGAAAATGGACTCGTAGAGGGATTAGGTGGTAGGATTGGAAGGCAGGTGTTTCGGGGAGCTGAGAGGTATTATAGCACCGAATACCTACCTATGAGGAGGTCGACAGATCTCGGGAAGTCCATCTTATTTCCTTTTTGGCTAATGGTTTTTGTTTCTTGTTCACGCCAATGGCTCCTGTTGGCTTGGTCGGTTGTTATCGGGTTCTAGAAGGGAAACATAACACGTGAGGATTAGTTTTTGGGCGCTCAAATCTCTGAATGCAACAGAATCACACCTTAGCTCGGTTTTTGAAGTGCGGGTTTGGAGCAAAGTGCATTTGATGACGTGGCATAACCGGAAAAAATGAACAAAACAGCAAAAACGCAGCAAAAAATGAACAGAATTGACTGATAAAAAGTGAGAAATCACTTTCGGGCGACCCTCAACGTGAAGGTGCGTCTTTATTGCCGCGCGAATTTGCAAAACGAATAATTGTGCTGCAGTGTGCATACCGTTTTAGAATGGGAAGTACAATTAGCACTCTAGCAACTATTTCACGTCGACCCACATGCTCTCTCTCTAGTCTGAAGTTTGATCAGTTACAGTTTCCCAGCGATTTCTCCCCTGCGGATGGGAGCTGTGGGAGGCTTCCCATGATTCGATTTGCGAAACCACACGGAAAACCAAAACCGTATTTTCCTTGCTCATCATTCGCGATCAGTTTGCCTCACGGAGCTGCCCGCGATGCGCTTTCTAGATATTCTTCTCCTGCTGTCGTGTGTGTGTGCTCTTGGAGCGGTACACCACTCACAACTCCCACGACTAATCAGCGTGCAGATTCTCCGATGCCCAGTCGTAACCTATAATAACTTGGGAATTGAGAAACTTGTCGAGAACATTGGTAATTACTCATATGCTGGTAGGAATTACACTTACACAATTTACACAAGCGAGTTTGACGAGATTCTTCGGTTTGAACCAAATGAAACTGGAATTCTGCAGTTTTTCATCACTGGAATTTTTAACCACAGCTTGTAAGTTGGCCAAGACATTTGTTACATATAATCAGTTTTCAGAGCGCAAATCTCAACAGATGAAACTATTTTGAGTGGAGTACGCAAATACTACCTTTCGGGAGACAAAGCTTTAGGACAGACTATTCATAATTGGTCGATAATGAAATTCACAATCCCCCTTTTATTTTTTGTTCGTGCTCATTTTTTGCATAGGAGTAGTACATGGGTCTCT